>VWZO01015723.1:88358-489468 GCA_013396975.1 Bucco capensis
TTTATTTCCTGTGACAGTTCTGTAAGTCTGGAATAGCTTCTTTGACATCATCTTGGTATTCACTTGCTGACACAAGTTTCTTTGCTAGTAGTAGTATGTCCCTTTCTGATTAGAGGCTCCATTTCACTGTAATGCTGAGACCAGATTCATTATTATTCATACTGTAGTGCATAGAGGCTGGAAACCAGAATCATGACCTTCTGTGCTTTGTGCTCCATAAATGCATCACTTCCTTACTTCTTGAAATCTAATTTAGCAGAAAATGAAGCAAATGAATGAGTGTTCAGAGGAGGACAAAGGTAATGAGTAGGTGCAGCAGTAGTTGAGATAGCTGTTGTGTAACCTAGTTGTTCTGTCACAATATTAAATGTACATATATAAATGTAAACTATATCAACTCCCTTCACCCAGTGCAGTATTTCAGTTTATCTGAGATCTTACTAGGTTTGAGAGCAGAACAGCATTCTAAATAGAGGAATATTGAGGTTTCATGGATAAACTCCAGCAGAATTCCATCCAGTGAGCACTTTTGTGTGCAAAGTTGGCATGTCCATGCAACATCAGTATGTACCACTCTGTTGTCACATACAGTTTCTTCCACAGAGCAGAAGATTGTGCCCCAAATGTTTTCTCTAATAGATACTTTGTGAAGTAAAGTTGTTTGTATTTGGGGAAGAACGGAAGTAATGGGAGATTCAGAGTTTGGGGAGCTTGGGTTTTTGCTGTTTTTTGTTTTGAAGATGAATTCCAAAGAGTACAAATAATAATACCTACTTTGTCCTCTTTCACTTCCCATCTTATCTGTGCGTTCCATCATTCCAGCTGTTCCCATTGAATTCAGTCAAAAACATTTGTTTCTCTACAAGATTGTTTATGCTAAAAGCATTTGCTACCTTACTGTAAGTCTAAATAGCACTGGTAAACTGTATTGACAAACCAGAAATGGGTACCAGCTGTCTGGAAGTGAGCAGAGGCTCTGGGAGCGCTGCTTAGAGTGTTTATAGTGCATCCTGAAATCTCAAGTAAGGCTCCTCTGGCTGTAAGTATCCTTCTAATTTACACAGATGTTTCTTCATCATCTATTCTTTTCAGGCTGTTGGAATGATCAACAATTTAGTCTAATTGTGCTGGATGTTTGGGTTGTGAGGCTGTTTATTTTGTCTGTATGTCTGGAATATTCACTTTTTCAAGGACTTGACTCGACTCCACAGACCGCACATGATTTACAGAGCAATGGGTTGGGTGTTTGTTAAAACCTTGAAGATGATGTTACCAAGCTTGGTTTCAAGCACTGTTCCTCTCTTCCTGGCTCTGCCACGTGGCAGCTTGCTTCACTCATCTACATCTTGCATGTGGAAAATGGTAGTGAGGATAATAATTACCTGTTAGCATAATGGCTTGAGATCTGTGGATAAGAAAGTGCTTTTATTCTGCTCACAGAGAATAATTTCCCTTTTCTGGAGACTTACAGATGCCTGTAGTCTGTTCCTACATTACTGTGTCTTCTGGGTCTCATTGTCTTAAATAAAACCCAAATTTGGCAAAATGATGAACCAAGCATGCTTTGCCAAGCTGTGATCATCTTTGTCATTGAGCAAATAAACTGTGGTGCAAATAATAGAGGAACTGAGGCATTTTACTGAGCTCTTAAACCATGAGTTTCAGAGCCCATGTGGCAGATTTTGCACAAGAACACTGGGAAGTTCTTTCTTGAAGACTGCCATGGGATGATTTTTCCTATTGTTTGATGAGTTTGTACTGAGTTAACTCTCTGCAAATAGGAGCCATAGAACATTTTGCTTACTCTGAGTGAATTTATTTTCCACATGAGTTTGTTTTCACACTGATAAATAAATTCTGTATACCATGCAAAAAGAGTTGTGCTTACAGAGGACAAAGGTAAATATTTGATTTTTGTGTTGTTCTTGAATCCTTTACCATAGTACACGTGGAAAACTTGGTGGGTTGGTTGTTTTTGAAGAGTTCAGGCTGGCACATGTCAGTTGGTGAAGGAAGCTGCAGGAGATCCTTGCTTGTGCCCATGATCCCTGATGAAAATGGATTTCAGGGAGACTGAAGAGAAACTTAAAAAGCAATGGAGTAATGATTCCCTTTTTAACAAATCCAATGGATCTTTAATAGCTGTAGTCCAACGACCCTTCTTCACCTCCCTTAATCATGATAGGTAATCAATTGCCTAGGACAACTGATGTGTAATAAAATACCAGTTAGTGCAAGAAAACCCAATGCGTGGAGAGGCAAAGAGCCTTTAATGACTATGAGACTATTATTTAATCCCATATGTTCCTTGGAGATTTCTTGAGTTCATAGAAATATCTCAGTCTACAATACATGAGGTTTGCAACTAATAGCTTTTCACTGATTTTTCACTGACTAAAAGTGTTTTTAAAGTGACTCAAGTATTGCTTTTTAACACAACAAGCAAATTTAGATGTGTGTGTGTGGCATTTTGTGTTTATAAATAGGGGTCATGGTTGTGCCATGGAGTTATTGGTGTCCATAGTGTATCCACAGGTGCATTGTTGGAGATGGGGCAGCAGTGAGCAAAATGTACTTTCTGATTTTAGGACTGCATAGACACTAGGACTTTATTCAGTAAAACTGTTAAGTTTTCCTTATTACCAAGAAGAATAATTGGAAAGACTGCAGAACACCTGATACGGGCTGTTTAGTAAGTAACTTTTCAAATCCATAAAGGTGTAGTGGGTTGGTTTGTCACTTACTGAATTCTTCCCCAGTCAGCTGTGGGACTTTGGGAACTTTTGGGAAGGTTGCAGAATAGTGTGTGTGCTTTCCACCACAAAGGTGCTCAGTTACTTACGTGTTTTCTTAGTTATTTTCAGTGTAAATGGATTACCTTAGTTTGTGTTTTCTCTCTGACAAATACTTCTTGGTAATACTGTGGTAGGGTTTGCTGGTTCTGCAGGTTGCAGTTAGGTTTGATTACTGGAGCAACTGAAGAGTTGTATACTCTATAATTGTTAGTGAGACTTGGGGCTCTCTGAGCCAGTGTGAGCAGTGAACATTAAGAGCTATCAGTAATGAGACTTGACCTTCTCTATACTAGGGCATGCCTGAAGCATTATTAGGGGCAAATATTCCAAGTCATGCAGCACAGGTCTGGGGTAATGAGGAACGGAAGTGTGTGTCCATGTTTCTGTGCAGGAATAGTAGCCAGTAATCAGAGGGTAAGCAATGCTTTCCCAGGATTGCAGTGACAGCCCCTCCCCTAATTGTCAGCTGTAGCTCTTGTGAACTGACAGCTGACATTAGATGTGCTCATTACATCAACTGTTCTGTGAATTGCTCTGTTTTTTAGATAAAACTCCATTTGAACAAAAGCACTAAGCCATTTTGAAGACAACCTGTTAAAATTGAGATTTCCTCTTTACTACTATGAGTTTTCTTTTCTGGGGGTGAAGTAGACAACACCACATTGGAGCATCACAGAGTTACTTTCTGGAGAAGTTTCTCTAAGTGTCTGTGGCTTCTGATAGGTAGCATTTTAGAAAATGAAATAGTTAAAACCTGGCAGCTAAGCAGTAAATCTGTGAAGGGGAATCTGTACAAGGTGTTTGTGGGAGGAAGAAATCAACCACCCTGCACCCTCCCCATGCCCTGGGTAATTGGTGTAGTGGCAATTATATCATGCAGTATCCGTGGTGAGAAGAATATTTGGTGCCATAATGACTAGAGTGACACTGCTGAGTGTTTCTTAATCTCTTCTTGTATGGATAGATCAAAACTTCTGTATATGAGGCACATGCCTTTTGTTTCAGTGGCTTCTTACAGCAGACAGTTAGTATGGAAGAGGAAACACTGGAATACTCTAATTGGGGTTTTTGTCTCCCGTTGCAGATACATTATATTTGCAACTTGTGGGTTGGTCCTGAAGTTACCACAGCTGCTTCTCTAGGGGATGCATGTGCTCCCAAGCACACTGGATGGGATTTCTCCCTGTCAAATGTTCAGTAACCTGCAGGATGAGCAAGGCTCTGGATGCATTTTAATGTCTAGCTGAGGACTAGTATTGTAGATCTTTGAAATCTTTCATTCCCTATTCTGTTTTATTTGGCTTTTCTTCTAAAACTGTGAGCAGTAGCACGTACTACCCTTTCTCAGCTTTCCAAAAGTTCCTTGAGTTCCTTTCTCTTTTCTTCTTTACTTTAGTTAATGTTCTCTTCCTTATTTCCTTCCTCCCCCCCAGTTTTTGACCCCTCCTTAGCATATTCCATCATAATTAAACCATAAAGTATAATACATCATTCTGTGCCAAGCAATGAATCTTTTGCATGGAGGTGGGGGGAGGAAGAGAGAGAAGCTTGAACAAATAAAAGGTTTTATTTTGCATGGAAACTTGGCAAGCCTTCCTGTGCCAGCTTCCAGACACAACTAATATTGGGCTTATTTAGCACTGAGGGGTGATTTAAAGAACTATACCTCTGGCTAGAAATAATAGAACTTTTCTTCTTGTTGCAGCTTTACCACCTTCAGAATGGTGTATTTTGCAGCAGATTACTTTAACTGACATTCCTCTTGCATGTCTTTAAGGATAATAGCCAGTGGAAAGAGCTCTTTCCTGTTGCTCTTTTTTCCTGTGTGTGCAGATAGTGATGGTGCTTTGCAATTCTATCTATGGATCTCAGAACAATTTGCAAATGGGTGTTAATTACAGACTCCTGATGGGTGGCCTTAAAATGTTACTGCAATGAACAGAAAAATAATGGTAATGCCACCTCTCTGCTCTTGTTTTTAAGCCCTGTTCATAGTGCAGACTTCCAGCTAGGATTGTGTACTGTTGAGGAGTTGTCCTTTTACTCTGGCAAATAGCTTCTTGAGATAGCAGTGTTGCTCCTGTCACAGTTGGATGTGGTACCTCTGTGTAGACTCTACAGCCTGTTCAGTATTAGCATTGCATGAAAATGTGGCCAGCTGTCCTGAAGTATAGTAATACCAGATCTCAGGAGGAATAGTATCTTAAAATACATAATGTTACTTTTCTGATTCTTCAGGTGCTGCAGCATAAAATACAACATGCTGTGGTTTCAGATCATTCTGGTTTTCTCTGTTGGTCTCCCATAACTCCAAAATGGCTTGATTTAAAAATATTTTGCAGGCCCCTTATGTATTTCATTTCATTGAAGGTGGGAAAATGTCCAGCCAGTGATTGATGGGTTTTTGGAACTCATTCAGACATTTTACTGAGCTGGGATAGAGAGGGTGCTTACATTTGAATCTGATCCAGCATTCCTTGTGCTGCACAGCTCCTGCTGGCTTCTTACTGACTTTCTGCTCTTACATTTATAAAGGGAAGAGAGAGAAAAAAAGCAGTAAAAAGTACAGCAGACCTGAAATATTTCAGTTGATTCTGGATGGAAGCTGAAATTTAAAACTTCAGAGCAGGTAGATTTCCAGTTTCTGTTCTTTTTTTTTCCCCTTCCACGGCCTGCATTCCTGTTTGTGGCCTGAGCTGTTCTAATATAGTGCAACACTACTTGCTGAGATGATTTAAGTATGAGCCATCAAGGTTAGTGGACAAACTCCAAAGGGTTTCTGAGGACCCTGTTAAGGCATATTCTGAAGCTTGTGTTAAATACCAGAACTGGGACCTCATTCCAGGTAAGAGAGATGTGAATATTTCTGAGGGAGCTTGGGACAGGCGTGTCCCAGAAGCAGCAGATTTTCAGCAGTGTAGCAAAACTGAGAAGCAAACCCCTCCTTGAGATCTGTGCAGAATGGGGATTGGAAAATGAGTTAGAATGCAGGCCTGCTTGCATCCTTAATGCTGGAGCAGCTTTCAGGCAGCTCTATAATTTGGAATGTGAGTGACGTCAGTTCTCCTGGCCATCTGCTTAGAAAATCTAGTTGTAACTGAAAATATCCAGCCCTTTTTTCTCCAGTGCTAGGTGGTGACTACACACTTATGTAATTTAACAGCTCAAATGCTTTTCCATACTGGTGATCTCTTCACCAAGTTGTAACAGAGTGGATGCTCCTGACAGGATCTCATCAACCTAGTCAACGTTAGCAATTTGTAACCACTTTAGAGGAGGGAAGGAGGCTGGGAGTTAGGAGCTAGCATTCCATTTGTTCTGGTACTAGTCTTTTCTTGGACCTTGGACAAGTACATTCTCATTTTTCTACCTCAGTTTCCCCTCACTTTATTAAATAGTGATAATGACACTTCCTATCTTAGAGGCATTGTTAGGATCTAATGAGTCATGCTATGAAACACTTAGAAAGGCAGCAGGGTATTGTTATAATTACTGCCTGCCATCTTCTGCTCAGGCCCTGCCTTTTTTTCCCTTTTTTTTTTCTTTTCTTGCTCCCCACATCCAAACATCCCATTTTAATGCTGTTCTTTAAATACTTGGAGAGCCTCACTGCTCCTCACTGCTGAGGTTGTAGACTGGGTTATAAAGCTGTAGTGATGAGAAATATGGAGGAAAATGCACTCTCTCATAGCTTGTGAAGAATAAAGGGATGTAAACTGTCAGCCATTTCCTAAAGCCTTTGTAATGGCAAAACTCAGAGGAGCCCAACAACAGGTTTGCAACTAAGAAACTGTAAACATAGCCATACAAACTTAATATTCATATAAAACATTCCATTTTGATTTATTCAGATTCCTAGAAAGCAAATTTTCCAAGCAGAATAACCACAGCACTCTGTGTTTTATTTTTATGTTTGATGTTTCCTCTAAGTCCTGATGGAAGTTTATTTTTTTTGCATTATTGATCCTTAATGCCAGCAGAGTCCTGAGCCAAGCATCCTTTTAGTTCTCTCCACTAGACCACTTCAGCCCAGTCATCCTGCTGAGGTGCCAGATATTGTTAGTGACCATGAAAAGAGAACTGATGTCACTAGGGAAGAGTATGGTAGAGAATTTGCCAGAAAGAAGCTGGGGTTTTAGGATCGGGGGTGGGGGGGGGAGAATTTTTCCATTTTCTTTTTAGATTCTCAGGTCATGTATATTAAAACTTAATTTGGAATGGAAAGTACTACTCAATTTCATTATTTCAGAGGAGTGTGTGAAGGGAAACAGCTTGCTCAATGGAAGTAAGAAATGATCATGTTGTTCTGTCCGCTCCTTTTTTAAAGCAAACAAACTTTGTGCTGTGGTAGAAATGCAGACTGATGTGTAAACTCTGTCAGCAGATCTAATCAGTCAGCAGATCTACTACAGGAGTAGCAGGCACACACACACGTTGCTTCAGGTAAGCTGGGATTTCCACTTGCCATACAGCAGCTACTTTGATAAAAGGCATTTACCTTCTGTAACTATATGGCAGCTCACCCTTTGGTGGGGAAGGGAAAGCTCTGTCACCACATGGAAAGCTACCCAAGGTTTACTGTGACTTTCCAGGAATGTGTGTCTGTGCTGTAGAGGAGCTCAAGTGGTGTATGTTTGCTCCCTCACATACACACTTGCTTATGTGCCACCACTCCTGTGCTCCTAAGAAATAAATGAGCAGGATCAAGTTGTAAATTACAAAGAGAAAAGCTCTCAGTCTTAAGACAGGTTGTGATAGGCAGGAAATGTCCTCATTTGTATAATACGAAGAACATTCACTATACAATAATCCCTTTTTTCCTCTTTCCTGAAAGCTTTTCCACCTGTCATGCATAGATGAGAACTTTAAGTGACTGTTCAGCTGGTCATAGCACCCACTGCTGTGGAACAATAAATCCTTGTATTGCATCTCTCCTCTCTTGCACCAGTTTTGTACATTGATACTGAGTTGGAGCTCTAGAGCTTACATTTCTTTTCCTAAAGCACTAGAAAGAATGATTTCATATCAGAGGGGAAAAAAGGAGTGGGAATTACTCAGTGGTTGGGTTTAATTGTTCTGAATCCTTAGTGTTTCATGAGAAAATGTACTGAGGAGATGTGCAGTATAGTGGGAAATGTGATGGAAAGGTATAATTTGACCACCTACCACTAGCAGCTGAAAATTAATTGTAAGGGCTGCATGTCTATCAGGATTAATCACCATTTCATTATTGAAAGTACCTTCTTTTTCACTGCAGTCCTTCGTGATGGGCTCTAGGCATCAGAAGGTGTTTGCTTGATGTAAATAGGACTCACAGCCCAACTCTGTGCCTGTGAGATGCACAAGAGCACCTTTTGTTTGGTGCAGTTTTGGAGTCTTTCCCTGTGGAAGTTGCCTTGGTAGAAGACTGGGGGAAAGGGCTGGCAGGGCAGGTCCCTGCAGCACAGAGCACCAGCCCATCTAGACAGTTTATGACCCCCCTGTCTAGTCATTTACCTCCAACTGAACTCTGGCGATGGACATGGCCAAGTGTTTCATTTGGACAAGAAAAAAAGAGAATTATTGAAAGGGACTGACCTTTCCATCACCCTGCTCTGTCGTCATGGTGCGTTTATAGCATTTCTCTTGACCAACCCCTTCCCTTTTCTAAACCACAATCATTCCCCTCCTCCTCTCAGTCCATTCTCCCAGGAGACTTGGTGGTTTCTCTTTATTTTAACAGACACCTGCACTGCTGCACTCCTCCTCTAAAATCCTGTGAGCTTCTGGCAGAAGCTGAAATAATCAGCTTTGGTCCATCCACAAAGCTTGGAGACAGCAGGTTTCCCTCTCTTCTGGGGACACAGTGCTGTGCTGAGCAGGCTTATGAGAGAGACCAAGACCAAATGAGCCTTGCAAATTGATTTCCTCTTTTGCTTTGCAAAGAGTAGCTGAGAGTATTTTGCATGGCACCTGTGCTACTGGAGCATTTGTTCTATAGATAAGAGCAACTTTTAGTTTAGAGCAGAGAGTCTAGTGCCATTCCTCTGATCTGAAATCCATTTTGGTAGTGGGAAATAATCCTGTTGAGCCCAGCAAGCTCTTTCAGAATTGACTGTTAACTGTCTTAAGGCCCAGGGCTGTCAGCAGTGATGTAATCATTCAGGTAGAGCAGATCTATTCTGGGCACCTGTCTGTAGGTATGTGATGGCTAGAGCATGTGTGGCCGTGGTACCTGTGGTTGTTACTCCCAGTGAAAAGTTGAGGCTGAAAATGAGATAACTTATTTTCCTTAAGTACATAGTAAGTGTTGCTCTGTCAGTGCAGTGGTAAAGTGAAAAGTTCCCTTTATTCTATTTAATTTTTATTTTGTTCAGGAAAATTCCTGGCCAGTCTGGAAGTTGAATAGCTTTTGTTTAAAAGTACAGATTTACCATACAGTTGGAAAGGTGTAGTGTGTCTTCATGTTAATACACATGGGATAGCTCAGGATTCCAACTGCTTGTAACTTCGCTACTGCTGAGTGGTGCTATCAGTGTGGAAGCTTCCTGTTGGAATCCTACATGAATTTAGGGTGGAACTGAAATGTCACAGTTCACACAAGATTCAAGTCAAGACAAAGAGAGGGGGATGTTTAAACACTGATCAAATATTTCTGCCTAAGAACCTGCATACCTGTGGTGAAGCAAGAAGTGCACTGAGAGCATCGTGCTTGTGCATTCCTTAAAGATTGATCTTTGTGTGCTTGGAGAGGTAAAAACTGGATTTTGCTCAAACTTCTAATCAACATTACAATTCAGTAGTACCCAGCTGATGCTGTACTTGGGCTAGAATAACTCAACTGACAGTTCTGTCCAGTGCCTATTTGATCATCTGAAATGGTTTAGTATAGAAGCAAATCTGATGCTGAAATCATAAGAGGTTAATTTTGTTCAGTCACTCAGGTGAGACCATGGCTGGTGAGACAGCTGTGTCCTTGCCCAGGTTGTGTGTCTGCTATTTTCATTTTGCACCTCTGCAAATTTTCATCTAGGCATGAGGCTTGAATGGAAGCCAATAAAAAGAAGGAAGAGGACCAACTGCTGCCAGGTTATTCCCCTAGCCATGTAGCTGCCTTATTGATGAACCACAGGCTGGAAGCCAAGGGTCCCTAGCCTCTGAAAGGTCCAGGGTGGGTGGGTGGGCTCGGAGAGGAGTGGTGCTTTCAGCAGAAGAGCCAGACAGAAAAATTGATTATTACTTTAATGTGAACTGACAGAAGAGAAAGTGGAAGGACAAAGAAAATCTGCAACCTCAGCACTACTTTAGCAGCACTGTGACTTTACAGAATATATTGGTGTCCTGGGAGATGAATTTGTAGAATGCTTTCCAGGGAAAAAGAAAACAAGGCAGTGAGTATCTGTAGTTGATGTGCAGTGTCCTGTGAGGGCTGTGTGTACTAAGGTGGTCTTGGCTGACCTAAGCGAGCTGGGAGAAAAGATGCTTAAGAATTGCCCCTTCAAACAGGGACCAGTCTAGTAGAGGGTTTTGACCAGATTTGTGAGGATATTTAGACACCTGTTTCTCTCTGTGGAAGTTTCATCCACGAGCCTGAATCAACTTAGGAAAGTTACTGGATGCCTGCAGTGTAGGCGTCGCAGTCTGTGCTAACTGATAGATTATCTGAGAGCTTTTAAAGCATCTACTTGAGGATGAATTGCAGTCTAAAAGTGTTTTCCTGTTAACTGCAAGGGAACCTAGAGAGCTATCTCAGATGTAGACAACTCCATTGTAGACATCTAAAGCAGATGATATCTGTGGTGAACCAGATTTTAAATAGCTATATTCCACATATAGGTACTCAGATTATAACTGGCACATAACCTTACTGTTTGATAATCCAGTGAAAAGATCTGACATACTGGATCAAGCTACAGAGATGTTTGCTACAGCATCTTCAATGAGATGTGTCAAGCAAAGGAGCAAAAAACACATGTCCAGTTTTGGAAAACATTATTCTAGACTAACTCAAATCTTGCCATTAATTAAACTGCTTGCTCTTGTTCAGAATGATAAACTGAGACCTTAGAGTTTTTGGGAGTTTCCACAACTGCATCCTACAATGATTTTCTGCAACTCTTTGGAAGTTGCAGAAAAAGGGTTTGAAAACTGAATGCTCAACATGTCAAAGACAAAACTCATGAGCTCCAGCTTGAATTGTTTCCCAGCTGGAATTAATGGTGCTTAACCCTATTAAAGAATTAGGAAAATTAGATTCTTTGTGTTTTGTTTTCTATGAAAACATTCGTCTCATTTCTCTATTGCCTTTTATTTGAAAATCTCAAAACTCCTTTATAAATTCTTCTACTGTTTACACTGTTATAGTTTAATGAAACATATGTGTTATTTGATTTACCTAAAGCCAGTCAAATAATATCAGTAGCAGAGCCAGAAATAAAATACACTAATCCTGACCTTCAGGCCTTTTTTAACTGTTACTCTCACCCTAAAGCAGATAAATAGATCATTCTCCAAACATCAGAAGGGTAGGAGGAGGCTGTTCTCTTCTTCTGTGTTAGTATTAACTATTATTTTAGTAGTATTTTTCCTGTGAAATCAACACATTATTGGCAATATCCACAAGAAGGGTATGTGTCCTTCACATTAGCTAGAGTGAGATGAAAGTAACTAGAACCAGTGAATTTTGCACAAAACCTACGTCTGCGACTCTAGATTTAAAAACCCAAGTGTGCTTAGTTTCATTCAGTGGATCTTAACATGAGATTCTTGGCATTTGTTTATTTAGTGTCCCTACTCACTCCTAGCAGTGCTTGAAGACCAATTCATCACCCCTTGTTAGGAATTTTGGTTTCAGACTGGCGTGCCAACTGAAGCAATTGACTGTAAAATGAGTGAAGCTGAGGTTTGGGGTTTTGGAGGGATTTTTGTCCAGCTTTAATATTAACTGTAATTAAAAAGAGGAAGAAAACCCAATATCATGAATCTTTTCCAACCCAAGTTCCATTCCACACAGGTCCTGTTAGCTTGACATGACTACTGCTAACAGCACATGATTTTAGTATCTAATCCTATTAGTCATGACCCAAATCAGCTTTAAAATGGTTAAACACATAGAAGAGGAGTAGGAGTAGAGCGTCAAGAATAGCTTGGAAGAAGATCTTATCCCACATACCAAGGAGCTAGTATCTCAAAGGTGTCACAGTGATGGAAGTGAGGAGAGGACTGAACTGCCAAGCAGGCTTACCAAATAAATACTGCCTGCCAATGGAAGATGCACCTCTCCATTAACTGACAACATCCCTTGCTGCTCCTGGTGCAGAGCTTCCAGGAAGTTCAGGAGAAGCTGTTCTTTTTCTACATCTTTGAAACTAATACCCATCAAAAGTGCCAGTGATTTCTCTTGTTTAGAGAATAGGATCAGGAGCCAGCAGCCTTCATCCCTAGCTCTGGCATTCACAGGAGTGAGTCACTTGGCCTGCTTTTGTTGTGCAGTATGAAGATGGGAACAGGGCTCATGCCTTTGATGGCACAGCACGTTGGCTTTTCATACAGGTCATGATTGAAGTTGCTGTAAAATTAGGCCTAATTTCTGGAATTAATTGTCACTAAAAAAGTGGGTTTGGCCTTAACGTTTGGTTCACTGTGTGTGGAGCTGTGGAAATGCTGCTCCATTTACATTTTTTTCATACTGCTGTTTCTCACCACTCTAAACATGCTATCCTGCTGTCTTTGGATGGATGAAAAGAAGCACAGACCTACAAAGTAGCAAGTGGAGAACTGTAGGAAAGAATGCCGAGCACTGACAGGGTCTGAGGTAGCTGTGCTGGAAATCTACATTGTATGTGTCGGAGCAGAGTGTCAGCAAAGCCACCTCCAGGGATGGCTTGCTAATGCATTCACATTAAGTGCAGCCCTTCATTCATTTGCATAGCGTAGCTGCTTGGTACTTAGCAATAGCTCTGCACCCAATCTAGAGGCAAGGGGACCCAGAAGGTAGCAGATTTTCAAGATATTTTAAAAGTGTATGTTTGCCAGAGATAGATCTTGCCTCACTTCTGATTTTAAAGAGGAATTGGGGAAGGCTTAATGCTGCAGCTCTCCCTTTAAGGCTTGTGGTTAGAGTCCATGTTTTAATCGCTGCTTTGATCTGATTAAATCCTCAGCCACAGAGAAATCAGCTTAGAGAAACATGTCTCCTGTTGAACCTGAGAGCAACAGCAGTTCAGAAAACGAAGCCAAGCCAAATACCATTAGAAAAAAAAGAAAAGCTTTAGCTCTCACAAATAGTCTGGTGGTGCTGTAAATCTCGTAGCACTGCTTTACAGCAGGATATTCCAAGTCCACTGATGGGGGATATCCAAAAGGAAAATCACCTAACTATACTGTGGTTTCATCTCCTGGGCAAACACACATATGTTTGTCCCAAACATAAAGTGAAACCGTCTGGGTTTTGTTGGGATTTTAGTCTTGTGCCTTCTGCCTCTTAAAATGGTGTCAGGAGTCAGGAATGTGTGGGATGGAGCAAGGGGAGGAGTTATGCTTTGCTTGGGAGTTGGGATCAAATGAAGTTTTGATCTTCTTTCAATCTATCTGCCTTCTTATTACAACTCCTTTCAAGATGTTATTCAGATCCATCTGTGGGTCTCTTTAGCAGGATTATAACACAACAAATATCCCATTAAGGAATTCTGATAGCATCCAACAACTGTCACTAATCTGTGAATCAATATTACAGCTGTATGGAGGGGAAAATAAAGGGAGGGAACCCCACTTATTTAAAAGAAGTGCTTTTTCTTTGATTGTAGATTTGCCCTAATGTTACCTGAAGCGTAGCATTCAGCCTGCTCTGTGTTCATCCTTACTGGTATAGGCAAGGAACATCTACCACTGACTGCTAATCCTAAATTAAAGTTACTACACTTTTGTGTGCTGATTCATGTGATCTTTTGAGTCAGCAGGACTTACAGCACTTTCATCCTGGAGTGGAAATTCAGTCTTGTTTCTCTCCAAAGACACAAGAAGTAGGAGTCAGGATATGTGAGTCTTGCTTATCAAACTTCTGCAGGAAAAGTCACTCTGCTTGTATCTTTCTATGAAATTCTGAGCAACCTGTGTCCTGCAGTTAAGTCCTTGTTTACACTCTCACCTTAGCTATACTAAGCCAGAACAGTTAGGCTATAGCATTATGTAAGAATGGCCATTTTAAAGCTCTTCTCTAAGTTAATCAGCTTCACAGCATTCCTGAATGACATAAGCATTAGTTTGATCAGGGCTAAGTGACTAGCCCAAAGCCATGCAAGTTTGCAGTGTCAGAGGCAGAGCAAGAACCACCTTCTACCATGGTCTCCAAAACCTTAACAAACCAGGTTTGGGACCTTGTTTGTTTCTTAAACTTTGTAAACTGTTCACAAGCCCTGTTAGTCCTCAGGACTGTTCAAGCTCTGTTATGCTTTATACAAACACAAGTATCTCCACTAAACTTTTCCCCTCTGTGTAAAGTCTCAGTGATGAGTAGAGAACAGCAGTATTCCTGCCTGCGGGGAAAGCAGTGATTTTGGCACCTTTGTTAGTTATCATGTCTCCTGCAGCATGGCTTTTTTGCCCAGAAAGAGAAACTCAACAGAGAGAGGGATCTGAGAAAACTAAGTTTCAAGGGCCTGTTTCTGTTTTGAGCTGACTTATGGCAGCCCTTGCTGAAGAGCTTAAAGCCTCCAGCAGTCTCCTTGGTCAACAGAACGGAATTGGAAGAGGTGCATGTGAGTCAGAAAAGGCAAGTACCAAACCAACTCCACATCTGCCTAGAATACAGCCAGCCAGCTATTCTGGGAAGGCAACAGCTAACAAAAGACATGAGTAAAGCAAGAAGGCAGAGGGCCCCAACCTATTCTTTCCCCTCTTCATTCCAAATAATCATGACTTCCATGACCTCCTGGCTTGTTCCCTCCAATGAGGGTTTCAGGACAGCTGCTGCCCTGTGCAGCTGAGCCAAGCAGTATTTGCGTGTCTCCATTACTGCATTGTAGGCTTCATTAGAGAAGTTCAACTCACAACTCGTTTTGAAGCTTCAAAGTTTCAGACACACAAAAAAAGAGACTCTGAAGCCATCAGGATAGCAGGGCAGAATTTCAGTTCTATGTTGATTCCAATGATGTGTTTGATGCAGTGTCAGTGTTCTGATAGCATAATTCCACCAGAAGAAAGGCAGCCTGAGACTGTTACTTTGGAAATCTTGCTTACTTTGCAATTTGTAAGTCAGTTATGTTGACAATAAGAAGGAAAAAAAATCCATCCTATGGTTTTAAGAAAAGGAAAGCAGGGGAAGGGAAGCTGGCATTTACAGCTCCAAACCTTCTCTCAGCTCTTTTCTTTGTATTTCTGATCTCAGATTGCAGCCCAGACTCCATGGTGGTTTTTAATTAAACCCAAATTTTGAAGGTTCTGTGCAGTTCTTATTGCCTACCAGGTCAAACTGAATCTGGTTTCTATCATGGAATATTTCAATTGAGTTACCCCTTGAGGAAGTACGGGAACAGACAGTCCATTCATATTGAACAGATGACCAAGGCCTAAAAAAACCCATTTTGTCTATTAAGCTCATGGCTAAGATATTGTAAGAAGGGCTTAATAACATGCCCTAACTTTTATACCACACTCTTTTCTTACTTTAATTTTCCAGCCAATTAAAAATAATTGAAAGTTACTGCCAAACCCCCTGAAGATATACATTTTCTTTCAGTCAGTCTTACTTTCATACTTGTGAGGTCACCAGATATTTATTTGACCATCTTTATAGGGGTCAGACCCATTACACACACAGAATGGGGATGTGGAATAGAACTTGCATTGTAACAAGAAAGTGAGAGGTGAGAGCAAAAACCCAGTACATGTTGTGCCCAGGGAGTGTGCCTATTTATTATTGGGGCACAACAAACTTAACTTGCTGTACATATGCCAACTTGAGGCCTAAGTCCTGCAGTTCACTTAAGTACTAGAAGTTAAATCTGCATCTAAAGCCTGTTCATTTTGAGTAGATGTAAATAGAAGTTTGAATGCCTTGTCAGATATGGAGCTGGGGGCAGCAAATACCTCAAGGGTAAGGTCCAGTCTGGTGTGCTCCAGTGGGCCCTTTTGGGCTGCTCTTGGCATTCTGACATCCCTAGGAGTCTGAGAGGCAATGAGAAGAAAGGCAGCAGGGAGAGAAAGCAGGAATGCCATGGGTAGATGTGGAGTGTATCTAGTCAAACCTCTGTAATCTTCTCTCCTATTAATAGAGTTGTAGCAGACACAACCCATGTGGCTGCGCGGTCACGCTGCACTGCAATATTGCTTAGCCACTTCTCCCCTGAAGGCTTAAAATCCCTCACGTTGTGCAAGAACTGAAAGCCTTCCTGTAGTGTCCCAGATTTCCCCTCCTCTCCATCCCATTCCTCTTCCCTTTTTCCCTTCAAATTATCTTTTGATGTTACACAAAACAGGAGGGTTTGAAATGTGGTATGTGTCTCTGTACATTCTGTGGGCATTTCCTCTTAGATCTCTTGTCTGTAGTCAAAAGGTGACTTCATGTTGGAAAAAAAAGGGAAAAAGAGGTGAGCATTTTGTCACAGATTTGTGTGTTGAATGAGAGAATTTGCTAAAGGCTTCTTCTTTAGTGTTGGTGTTCATGTTGATCAGCCCAGGGTAGTATTTTGCTCTGTTATTTTAATTGTTTTGTAACTGTTGAAAATATTTCTCTTTTCTCAGTGTTTCTTGCCCTTTTGAAGGACAAAAATCCTTTTCTCTGTGTATCATTCCTCCATGGTAAATGTCCTAGCTAAAATTAGTTCTATTTAGACAAGTCACTCACTGGAACATAAAAGGTTCTTCCAAAGCAAGCCCTTTCTGACAGAGGAGGACCGAGGTGCTGCATGGGTTTGCTGGAAAGAGTAAACCAAAGGGCCCTCTCCTCCATTCCTCCTCCTCCCTCCTTCCCCTCTTTAACACCACCACCCCCCCTCCTTCAACTCAGCATCTGGTGGAAAGAGCATGTGATGCTTATTTCTGAAGGCAGCAAAATAAGCTTTGAAAGTCTAAGACTGTAATTGGTTGTCTGCCTTGATCCTTGGAGCTCTGGGGAGGTTTCAGAAGTAATGACTGTTACTTAAACTAGATGAGCTTCTTGTGGCTTTCTTAGAATTGTAGAGCAGTTTACTTGTTGGGTGCTTAAGGTGGCATCTGCCTGTCTGTATCTTTCAACATGTTTTGTAAGGAAAAATGTAGGTTCTTCCTGTCTTGTTTTGTATGGATGGTGAGAAGGTACTCCTCCAGAAGTGGGTTCTTACAGAAGTGGCCTGCCTCGACTGAGATGGTGTGAAGGAAAACCAAGTTCCTTTGAATGATATTGAATTTGTTCAGTATCTTAAAGCTATTGGTGCCTAAAATATCCTTAACTATGTGGTTACAACTCTTCTCCTTCAGTCAAAAATGTAATTCTCTTCTGCTAAAAGACTCCAGGTGGTAGTTTCCACTAGAACGTGATAGATAACTGAGACCTTGCACTGTTTTGTTTCAGAGGCACTAGGGGATTTCCACTGCACTTTTAACCTTAATAGGATTTGGAACTATTAATCCATGATCAATGTATTGACAGTATACTTTCACCAGTACCTATTTAAAGTAGTCTTGGGTTTAAACACTGCGTTGTCTGTTGGCATGTAGACTGTGTCTTCCAGAAAAGCCTCAAGGTTTCCTGATATTCATCTGTGTCCCATCAGATTCGAGCCCTCTCTCCCCTTTCTTGGCTTGAAGTGTCTGGTTGCTGAAGTTCATTACACCTTTGTTGGTGCTTGGAGAAGATCACCATGGCTGGTAGAGAGCTGATGGTAGTGCAAATCACAAGGGGAATACTTGTCCTTTTATGTAACGTTTGAAACTCAACTAGATCCTTTGCTGGCAGAGTGGACGTGTCTCCACAGTGCAGCAACTGATGCCTTGGAGAGAGCCTGGAGCTGGAACTTGAGTGCAGTTACAGCAAGAGAGCCTGGTTTCATTGCAAAGAAAATGCCAAGAGAAGATTTTGTCCACAAACAGCTTTTTTAATTAGCAGAACCATGACCCTAGAAACAATTCAGCAAAGATTGGGCAAAGCAAATCTGTTCCTGGAGGAAATTTTGGTGGTTTTTTTTTCCCCTCCTTGCTGAATCTGATGGCATAACTTCCCTCAGCTTCAGTTACACCAGGAGCCGAGGCCTTAGTTTCTTCCAAGTGCCAAACCTGCTCTCTGTTTTCCTGGAACAGCCATGCCTGTGTGTGTGCAGGCACATATGCTGCTTGGTTTGTTTTCCACAGTCAGCCACACTCCCTTCCCTTCATCCTGACAGGGCATCCCAGAGTTCCCAGGCAGCTGCTGCCAACACAAACCACCCAAGGAAAAGGGACCATTCTTTCTTCTTAGCCCCTCTGACCTACTTTATGCTAGTCTCCATCACTGGCTCTCCTCAACCAGTGGGAAGTGTGAGTTCAGCTTTTTTGTTTTGTTTTGTTTTGTTTTAAAGCACAGAGAAGGGAATTTCTTTTCAAGCTGTAACTTTTAGTTTCCACTGGAAGGGCAAAACAGACTCTTAGCCAGTGGAAAAGAGGGTTCCAGTTGCATCAGCCAAGAGCCAGGACTCCAGGACATCGTGTAACAAATAATCAGTTATCTTTGCAGAGGTTTCTTTAAAAGAAAAAAAAATGAGGGAGGTTCTTTACTGGAGAGATTTAGTGCTGACACTGAGCTAGCTGACAGCCACATTCACACTTTGCTTCTGGCTTATTTCAGTGTTCCCATCTGTGCAGTGGGTATTGTACTACGGTGGTTTGGGGCTTCTTCTGCTTGCCCATAGCAGAGGGATTTCAACTAGAGGAATCAGAGAAGCAGAATCACTTTGGATGGGAAATGCTAATTTTTCCTGAGCAGCTGCAAAAGATGTGTAGAATTTTGAGACTGTAAGAATGGCTATTAAAAAGTCAGTGTTTGTAGAAAGCTTGAGAGTTTTAAGGATTTATAGGAGCAGATAAAAGAGTAATTTTATGGGATAGATTGACAAGCAGAAAAGTGAAATGGAAGAGTAATTGTTGAGATCAGGGATTAAACAGCTAGGAGAACTGCCTGAGCATTTTTTCTCAATGCACGTTTCCAGGTAGCACTAGCAGCATCCTCATGCTAACTAGGCTTCCCTGATTCTGAACTCAGGAAAAAGGTAGCAAGATGTAGTAGAGTCTCCAGTGGCCCAGAGGAATCCCAGAAGGTTTATCAGTCCCTGTGAAAGAGAAAAGCAGTGAGATTGTTTTCATTTCCTTCCTCCATTTCAAAGCAAGGTGTCTTGGTCTGGGTTTTACCTGGGAGCTTGCTGGGTTTGCTGTACCACAGCTTACTAGAAATGCCTAACTGTGTGCTCTTTAGGATCAGTGCCATCATCAGATGTCATCTGGCCTCATTTTTGTACTGAAAGAATAAAAGGAAGGAAATGTTGAGACAGGAGAGAGAAGGCTTTTTTCTTTCTTTCATGCTAGCCAAAAAGCTTTGAAAATGGATGATGGCTTAGGCTAGGGATGTGTAGAGTGTTCTAGAGAAGAATTTAAATGTGCCTTTACAAAATGAATCAATCAAAGGGTAATCTGTAGAAATTTGCTTTATACTGAGATAATGTCTGAAATAACACAGTCCAGTCCCTTTTCCTTACTTCTGTTGTGAATTTTGGGTGTGATTCTGTAGAAAGTAAAGATTCTTGCACGGGTATGAGGAAAACTCAGTTCCAAATTTTTCAAGATGACCTCCAGACTTGACCTCTTTGCATAACACCCTTTGAGCCTAGCTGGGAAGTTGTGTTGCCATTGCTATCAGTCAAGTAAAAGCAGGCTTTCACACAACCAGAAAATGCCCTCTCAGGACGAGACCAAGCGAGGCCTTGTAAGCTCCTCAGTAGGAAGGGAGAGCAGGTTAGTTCCAGTGAGGGGGTTTTTCACAGCTCCTTTTCAAGCCTGTGCATTGCAGGCTCTCTCCAAAGCTCTCTCAGCTGTGGTTTGTGAAGATTCCCCACAGGTCAGACTTGGGGGACACACTGGCAGCCAGCATGTGTGCTGTGAAGGCAAGAATAGAAAGCAAATACTTCCCATAATCACACGTCCCAAAATGACAGGGGAAAATGAGTACTTCTGCTTCCACCAGAGCAGTGAAAAATGGGAAGATGGAAAGTCTGGACTCCTGCCCAATGAAACGAAAATTGTAAAAAAAGAAAAAATCAAACAAATGCTGCATACACTCCTTAGAATCAACTCTGCAATGTGGTAGGTTGGGTTTTTTTTCTCTTTTAAATATATACAGTAGACAAGCAGTAAATCTTCTTACAGCTCCAAAGAACAGCATTATTTTTAGGGTTTTTTTATTATCAAGACAAGCCTTCATAGCTTTCAATCTGGAGCTGAATATATTTATTTTTTTTAATCCACATGAAAGTGCAGGCCTTGGGCAGACCTTTAATGCCTTATTAATCACTGCTGGACCATGTCACAAAGAGGCTTTAGGGAGCAAGTGTCCTAGCCAGCAGTTGATGTGCTTGGGAAGGCTTAAAGGGTGAAGATAAAGGAGCCTTTCCCCCACATTGAAGATACCTCTCATTTTGTAATTTTAGTTTGGTTTCAGTTAGAAATCTGAAGTCTCAAGACAAGCAGAGAAGCACAGAGCACACTCCATTCTCCAGTGGTTCAGCCTGTTCTTGGACAGACTGAGGCTTTCAGTTCACAAAAGCACCATGTGGAGAATTCTAGTTCGGTTCCCAAGTTCAGGAATTGTGGTCTTGGTAACCTCCAGAAGTAGCTTTGAATGCATGTCACTGGTAAAGGTCCATTTCTTCTGAAATGCTGTTTTACAAGGCTGTGCAACACAATACATCCTTGTGCCAGCAGAACCAGTCTTAAGGCTCTGGAGAAAAAAATTACATGGGTACCACTGGAGGAAGAGTCACCACTCAGTGCCATGACTTCATTGTGCTTAAAATAAGACTTTCTATCCTTTTCTTCTGAGTAAAGATAAACCTCTTGACATGCCTTAAAATGGGTAAGTAGTATTTACTCATTTTCTGTCGACAGGTCAGCTGAGTTAACTGGCCTATGGTCACACAAGTGAACAAGTAAAGCCAGTTAGAACAGAAGCTCAAAGTTCTGCCTTTCAGTTCCCATTTGCATTACTCACTGCGCTCTTGAGGGAGCAGGAGCAGAACTCTCATACTCTGATTTCTCAGTAACTGTCTATGCAAATGTTTTCTAGAGACTTTCCTGGGTGCTCTGAGGCATTCCTGGTAGCATGACACAGAGATTGGGGTAGTTGCTTAGATCAGCTTTCCATCACTAAGAAAAGCCATCAGTTCCTGGAGAAAGATGCTTTCAGAGCTTCTCATACTTCATTGATTTTATTGAATAGATGTGCAGGTAATCAGAGTAATAATCTCTACAATTTTTTGTTCCCTTGCTGTGCTCTTACTCCCAACATTCCACTATTTATAGAGCCTTTCCTCTAAGGAAACATGAACCAAAGTATTAAAAGCTTTGTCCCAGTAATGGTTAACAGCTAAGCTGCCAAGTCAAGTAAGAAGCACTAGCAGCAGCTCATATGCTTCACTTGGAGATGCCATGACTGAACGCAGTGCAGTTGCCTCAAAAGGTAGTTTCAATCCATTTTTTTTTCACTGTGTTTAGGGAGTTTTGGCTATTGGGTAAGTTTATTCTTAAAAGCAAGCTAGTGTTGGTGAAATAAGCTTGGAAAAGTAAATAATAAATAGAGCATCCCAGTAGCGTGACTTCTCCTGCCTCTTAACGTGCTTTTGCTCTGGTACAGCTTATGAGCTCTTGAAAAGCCCATCCATCCTGCCTAAATTCTGTCAGAGCAACACCTCAGATTGTTGACTAAACACCCACTTGGTCCTTGACTTCCCTGAGTATGTTAAAATGAGCAAGCTGATAATTGTTAGTCAGAGGCACTGAGTTACTGGGAAGGCTCTGCTTGCCCACTGGACCTCAAGCCCAGACCAGTTGAGTCTGTGGTGCTGCTGTGCTGGGTTGCAGCTTTAGCACTGCACACCAAAGTGGGCATTCAATGTCAGAGGTGAAATGTGCTCACTATCAGCAGCTTCTTGCTCATGTATTCTTATCTTCTGGTGTCTGACACTTCATGAACCCAAGCAGTCTCTCTCTGGGGTTTCTCCATGCTTCTATCAGACTGGTGTCTGGTCTTGTGGTTTGTGCCCTTAATGAGAAAGCTGCTTTATTTTCACACCCAGACAGAGTATCAGAGGAGACAGGAAGCTCCACCCTTTCTCATGGGGTAACTGAACACAGCTCTCTGCATGAGCTAGCAGCAGAAGCAATAGTTCAAACAAAATGATTGTGTGCTGTCTATGAATTTCCAGCTCTTTTCTTCCCCATTTTGTCTACTCTGGTTCCACTTGCTGCTCTAGCTGCAGCATTCAGTGGAGACATTTCTGGTTTACACCTGACTTAGGAATATGAAATGGAATTCTTCAGCCTCCCACTATTATCCCAATTAATTTGAGACAGAAATCCAGATTTCAGTGTTGGGATAGCTTTGTAGTTTTGGGGAACAATGTTTATTTCATGTCTAAAGATGCCACACAGGATGCCATGATTCTGCTGGCATGGTATCCACATTTGTAGCCCATCTTTAAAAGGAGTTTACTGGGCCAAGGCACAGATGCTCCAGGCTCAGCATAGTGTCTGCACAGAGCATGCTCTGTCCCTTTAACTGTCTAGCTTCTGTGCAGAGATGAATGAGTAGCCCCATGCAGTGTGGGTCACTGCACCTGCTCCCAGCCTGTCAGATGTTCTCAAAGCTGCAATAATAGCTGCTACAGCACCAGGCTGGCACTACAGCACTGAATTGGAAGAGCAGAGCAGCCTGGAGTTCCTATTCTTTCACTCATACCCCTCAGCACACATAGTGGAAATGCATTCACACCTAGCCTGGGCAAGGTTACACACACAGATAAACATTGGCTGTGGCCCTGTTTTGACAGAGATCTCTGCTTTCAATTAGGTTTGGAAATTTGATGCCAAAGTTGGACCCAGTTATGGGGAGTGTTTATTAAGAGAGGATAGAATTTGGAGCTAAGCTCAAAGTTCCATAGGCAAGGAGACCTCTTAAAATATTTTCAACACCTTTCATCTACTGTTTTCAGTTCTTGACAAGGCAAAAGCAGCCCATGCTTCACTGCCACAGCAAAACCTGGGTTGGCAAAGAGCACACTGAACTGTGAAGGGTTTTGATGGGGTCCTTGGTGTAGAGTGGACATGGGGTTGGTTCCTCATGGTGCTGGTTGGTACTTTACACAGGGTGGAAGTGCACACATTGGCAGGACGTGCCTTTATGTAGGCCTAAGCTGTCAGTGGTGTAAGACCACTTGCAGTTCTGTTGACTTGACCATTTTGGAGGATGTAGCCTGTCCTGGAGTTGTGTCCTTCCCAAAGGGAGGGCTGTCCTGTTTGAGTGGTCTTAGCTTATCCCCTAGTGGATAGTGCTCACATCACAGAGTGTCCTCCAGGATGAGAGGATGAGCCCTGATCCTTCAGTGCCACAGGGCAAAGGAGGAGTGAGGAGCTGACCTGGTCCTGCTTGGGCTGCTGGTTCTGTCCCTGGTGTGGGGCACTGAGGAAGGCTTCTCTTGCAGAGGAGGAGAGGGTCAATAATTCTCCTGGTCTCATGGTTTGTTACTGTAATATTTAATTGAAGTAGAAAATCTGATCTGACATGTCAAATGAGGCCCTGGCTGGCTAGAGGCCAAATTGGGCTGCTTAATTTCAGTTTGCCTTGAAATGGCTGACAGTAAAGTTCACGTGCCCAAATTTCCCTTTGGAATGTACTTTTGAAAGCTTTTATTAGTAAGTTTATAAGTCTTTCTGTATCTGTTTTTGCTCAAAAATCAGTTGCTTCTGAAAACAATCCAAAAGCTTAAGTAAGTACTTCATGTTTTTGGGCCCATTTTATATGATGAAGTTTCTGATATCTGTGGATTGGAGAAAATGTATATTAACAAGTCACTTTGCCCAGTGCAGAGCCATTTGACAACAAACTAAGCTGTCTGAAATGGAGGAAAAACAGAATAGGAAATCAGGAAATATTTATTTCTGTCTTGTAGGGTTTGGGTTCATATTTTTCCCAAGTCATTTATGAAGATGGCAAAAAAAGTGACATCAGGTTTTCAGTATTTCTTTTGCAACTTTGTCTGTTTCATTATTTGGCAAAGAGAGACAATGAAGCCAAATCATCCATATTTGAACCACTAGGAAAGTTTGCTGGCTGCTGTGGCTGGAAGTGTCAGGAGTGGGGTGTATATATTGGAACTTGTCTAGAGTGGGATGTAATCATGAAGTCATACAAAGAGGGGATTAGGTGTGCAGTCTCATGTCTTGTCCTGCATCTCAGTGCCTTCCTAGAGCTGTGAGCAGATTTGCTTCTGCCTCTTTCAGTGTCAGAGGCTGCACAGAGCAAGAGAAGTGTAGCTCAGTACATCACAGCCATGGTCTGTCTGTGGCAGGGGACAAATGTGTTTTCAGTGGGATGTCCAAGGAGGTAGAAACATGAAAGAGCAAAATTTGAATCAAATGACTACAGATTGTAGGCAGGAGCCTTCTGTTTTGTGAATTTCAGAGGAGAACATCCATTTCCTGACTTAATTGCAGCATGTAGTGCCTCTGTATTTCATAGACCTGGTGGGAAGCTGCTTAGAACTATTACATTTTTGCATTGATAAAATGGAGCCTGACTACATGGTGGCTTTTATAAAGCATATGCTGAGAGGCAATTCCTGCCTCAACCAGCAGATGATCTCTGTAAAGCAAAATGGGATAGTGGATGGGAAGAAAACTGCTGGAGGTGACAGCAGTTGGACAGTTATGCTGGCAGCAGTCCTTCTTTGAGCCTAGCTGAAGTGTTTTACCGCTTTAGACACCACTGGTTTGTTAGGAATACTGATGAGTCCTGTGGTGGGAGATGACCTGAAGTTAGAAAAATCTGCATGCCCCACTTAGCACCTGCTTTCTCACTCCCTTTCCATCTCTTTGTGAGGAAGGCAAGCCTATTTCTCTCTCATGCATGTGCCTTGTTTACTGCTTGCTTTTTTTCTCTAGCAGCAGCTCATGGTTTCAGATCAATACTGGCTCCTGGCAACAAAAGGTTAAGCATCATTTTCCAGGTCTACTGAATTGTTTTGTGCTCCTGATGGTTGGTGTCAGGCTGATTTAAAGGGGAAAGAGGGAGGGGCAGTGGAGAAAGCTGGAGATGAGACATGATCTCTTTTAAAGTGTAAATGAGATCATTCTGGTGGAGTGTCTCCCCTCCAACCTTTCTCAAACCTGACCCTTGCTCTCCTTTCCCCAAAGCTGCTTGTGTTCATGCATGACCCATACTGGTCATGACATACTGGTCCCAGTGTGGCTGTGTGAGCCCTGTGGTGGAGCAGTACCAGGCCCAGGATGGACAACTCTGCCTGAACAGAATGTTCTGCAGAGAGCAGAGCTGGGATGGTGGGGGGAGGGACCCGTTTCCATGCTGAGTCTTGCCACCTGTTGCCTTTCTCATTCCAAGCCCCCCTTCCTCCCCACCTTCCTCCACCCGAAGTTCCCCTCCCCACACAGCTCACCATCCCCAGTGGATAGGGTTGGGATAAGCAGTCACTTGCCAAATACCTTTCTAATGCTGTCACTAATTCTGCACAGACAGCATCTCTGAAAGCAAAAACAAATCTTTTCCAAGACATTGTCCTGTGTTTCTACAAAAAGCATTTAAAATGCCTTTTCTTCCTTGGGTTAGATGGGAGGGAGCCTGCCACAGCCACTGTGAGAGGCAGCCCTAGGGAAGCCTGAAGCTGTGCCCAAAGAATCCTCTGCAAATCCATTGAAGCTGGCACTTGGCACTGGCACAGGCTAATTTTGTACTTGGGGTGACACATACACATACCCATGTCATTCTTCTTTATCTGCTACATGTGGAAAGCTGCCACGAGCTCCAGAGCACCAGGGAATGTTTTACTAAAACCTCAGCCTTGCTTTGATTATGTTACTATGCACACTGGGCTGTGGAAGCAGTAAGAGTGGGATGTGCTGCCAGAGGAACTGGCATTAGCCAGATAGTCATCTGCTTGAGCCACAGCTCACACTGCTGCCCTGCTTCCATGAAAGTCACAGACTGTTCATGGCCATGAGGTCAGAGTTTCCTCCTCATTAAGGTGTGCAAAAGGCATCACAGTGCTCTAGTTCCATAGCTGTTGGGTTTGCCTGGAAGTCAGTTGGGAGTCTGGAGAAGTGCATTTTAACAATACTGCTTTTGGTAGAGTCATTGAGATCCCAGTTTTCAGGAGCAAATAATCACTTGGAAGCAGTCTCCAAGTTTCTAATGTGAGATGCCTTGAAGGGGACTGATCTTCAGAACACAAGACATTGGCAGAGCAGATCCTTTCTTTCACTGGCAAACAGACCAGGTTTGGAAGCATTTCAGGCTCTCTAAATGTTGCCATGCCTGTGTTTTACAGACACACCTGTATAAATACTTGTTTGCCCACAAAAATCAATGAGGTGGAAGGATGAAAAAATGGAATGTAAATAGGAGTAATTCCTAGTTATCACAGCATGGCTCTGCCACCCTGCTTAGAACCAGGTTCAATGGGAGTATGGGAAGGTAGAGTCAGGAAAGAAAAAAGAATAGGAACAGAGGTGGTATGCTTATCTTATTCTTTCTAGTCATGATGTAGCATAAGGTCCAGAACCTTCTCCCTCCCTGCTGATAGACGTGTTTGTACTGGCAGGGCTTCAAGCTGGTATTCCCAAAGGACCAGTTAAACCAGTAGTTACCAATTTTTTTGCAAGCCACGCTGGGACTATAGGAATTTTATTCCCTCGCAGTGTTGAAGGAAAGGGATTTTGCTTGCCAAAGGGCTTTCTTATGCTTGAGGATGATTTATGGGCCAAGCTCAGCCACTTGTGGAAAAGGCAAAGCAGCTCTTGGCAGCACCCCCAGAATCCACTGCAGCTGTGGGGTAGTGAAGTCATCGGCATAACAACCACTGCAAACAGAATAACAAAGTCTGTTCTGTTCTGCTTTAAAATAATCTTTCCAGTTCAGCAACCACATTAAACCTTACCTTGCTGCAGACAAAAATAAGAAAAGGCTGATACTTCTCTGCAAGATGGTGTGAATGTCTCACTTCTATTACTGCCTATCACTCCTGCACCATCCACACTTCATCAGAGTATGTGAAATGAAGGAATGAAGCCATGTCATGTCACAGTGTCTGTCTGTCCCTTGGTTTCACTCCTTTGTTTGCCCTTAGGTTTCAAAAAGCAGAAAAACTCCCAGTGCTTCTTTTTTTAAAGTAGGAAATTTGCTTTTGCCTTGTAAGTTGTTTCTGTGCTGATTGCAAAATGAGTAACTGTTATCTTTCATTTTTCCTGCCTGTCTTTGTTTCAGGTCCCTTCAGACCCTCCTGCTTCCAAAAAGCCCAAAATAGATGACTCTGCTTCCCAAACTCCAGCTTCTACTGAGAAGGAAAAACAGTCCAGTTGGTTACGGTCCTTATCCAGTTCATCTAATAAGGTGATTGCTGAATGTTTTGTAATCAAAAGAGAGATCAAATTAGCATGTGGCATCACTGCTGAAACCAGAAGAGAAAGAACTGTCTCAGGTTTTCTAAATTAGTAACATTTCCATGCTTTTCCTAGTAAACATTGAGCTTTAGAGTCCATCTTCCACTGTTCCCTGACCTTGACTGGGACAATGAAGTAAGCAGTTCCCTCATGCCTTTGAGGTACTAGAGCCCTGCCAGTCTCAGGAACCTTTTGTAGGCACTGAAAACTACATAAAACTTAGTGGCAAAGAAAAACTGTATGAGGTTTAATGTTAGTGCCGTTGGCCTCTTCCGGTGGGATCCACTAAGTAGGTCCTGGCCCGTGGGGAGTAGTTTTAGAGATAACAGAAAGTGCAATGAAGAGAATCACTAGGGCTCCGTTGTGATTCATAGTTTGAAAGATTTCTCCTGTTTACTTATTTTTCTTTCCCCTCCTCGCAGAGCATTGGCTGTGTCCATCCCCGCCAGCGGCTCTCAGCTTTCCGGCCCTGGTCCCCTGCTGTGTCTGCAAACGAGAAGGAGCTCTCAACCCATCTGCCTGCCTTGATCCGGGACAGGTGAGGGGGCAGGGAGCAAAGGACAATGGGGATAGCTGCCAGGGACAGCAAGTTGCCTGATGTTTGTTCCCTTGCACTGTTAACTGGGGGATTTGTCATTCAGTCAGTCCACTGGGATCAGATTGAAAAGCATTTGCAGTTGCAGTGTTTTAACTCACAGAAGAGAGACAAAAGTACTGATACTTTGTGGAGCCATTAAATAGAGTTTTCTTAGGTGAAACATGCCATAAAAGCCTGAAAGGAATGTTACTTCTGAGAACTTACTGTCATTTTGGGGTATATTCATCACAAGTTCTCAGTCTTCAGTGTTTAAAGGAAGGAAAGGTGGTCAGGGACCAGCCAGCTCTTCTCAGGCAACTTCCACCCAATAGCTGTAGCAGTTCAGTAACACTGGAAAACCACAGGAAGACCAAGGACTAAACAGACAGCACAGGCTACCCTGTTCCCTCTTGATAGCCTCCTGGGGCTCATGGTAGAGCACATTGGGTAGGAGAGCTTGTAGGACCTGTTAGAAAGCTGGAGATATAGGCCAGATCCTGCTCTTGGATTAGGAACATCATTAAACTGGTACAAGATTGAGTCACCACCCATAATAGGTGGGACTGCTGGTGTCACAGAATGGAAAGTGTCAGGGCAATTACAAATTCCTTTCCCAAACTGGAACTCTTCAGTCTGAACAATCTTTGTGCCAGATTTCTGCCTGGGAGTAGTGATTTCTTTGGAAAGTTTGACTAAAGTGGCCAGGTGTTACAGGGAGCATTATGGAGAACATATTTTGCTGCCCTTATGAACAAGTTTCTTAGAAGCTATGGGGAAAAAGAAAAGTGGAAAAGCCTGCAGCTTTTAAACAGACTTAGGGAGGGAAGGGCTAAGCTGGTGTAAGAGTATGTGCCTTTGGTATCCCTGTAAGAAATTTGTCCAAACTAAGTCTTGGAGGGAAAAAAACCCTCAAACAATCACCTTCAACAGGCTCAGGAGAAATTTTATTGCATAACTGAGGACATATCATCTCGTAGATGCAAAATTCTAAGTATCTGATGTTACACTATTACTGGTTTTAACATAGGTGTGTTGGGGTTTTTAACTGTGGTTTTACATCTATGCATCCAGATTCATGCAGTGTCAAAAACGAAAGATACACAAGCATAGTCATTTTGCACACCTGTAGCCTTAAGGAAGTGCCAGTTCCAAGTTTACACAACATTTGTGGATAGACAGAGGTAAAAGTGCAGCTAGGTACAATAATAATGCATGGGGATCATCAGGAAACATCATTATAATGTTTAGACTCTGGGAGATCTCCTCTCTTTGGTGCTCTTAGAATATATGGCACTTCAAATATGATCCCTTCAGAGCTGGGTGGAGATGAGCTGTATAAATCATCTCCATGTTTCAATGAGTGCAAAATGCTAAGCAAATATCTAGGCAGATGGTGTCAGGATATAGGCTGGTGTAAATCAATGGAGCTTCACTGCCATTCCAGGAAGTGTCTTGCAGTTCCAGTGTAAGGCATGGGTTGGGAAGCATTTGAAAGCCAAGGATCTGACTATTTTCTACTTTTGTCTCCTCCTCCAAAGCAGTTTTTACTCCTACAAGAGCTTTGAGAATGCTGTGGCCCCCAACGTGGCACTGGCACCTCCAGCCCAACAGAAGATGGTCAGCAACCCTCCCTGTGCCACGGTGGTGGCACGGAGCAGTGAGCCCCTGAGCAGCACTGGCCAGCCACGGAAAAGGAAACCTGCTACAGAGAACACAGCCATCCCAGAGGCAGCAGCCACTGTGGCAGCCACTGCTACTGCCACTGCTGCTGAAGAGGATAAGGAATCAGAAGCAGAAATTGAAGTAGAAACCAGGGAAGAATGTAAGTGACAGTTTTGTCTCCTTTATTGTATTCTGTTGGTGCTGGGTTTTCCTCAGGAATCACAGGAGGTAGCTGTTCAGCTTCTGTGGTGTTTCAATGTAATTCTGGAAGCCTGACTACCTCAATAGGGTGTAAAGTTATAACCTTAAGTGATAATGAAAACCAAGAATGGAGCCTAAATTGGGGGTGTTTCCTGGGAGAGGAACGTGGTGTGAAGATATAACCTTAAGTAAGAAGCAAAACCAAGAATGGAAGATAAATTGGGGGTATTTCCTGGGAGGGGAACGTGTGTGCACAGAAAGAAGCACCTGATCCACAGTGAGGAAGCCTTGCCCACTGAGAACAGCAGGATGGTGTGGGCTTCCCTGGAGAGATCTGTTTCTTCACACCCAGGGAGAAAACAGTTAGTGACGTAAATGCCAAAGTCACAATTCAAGCCAATTGTCTCTGCAGTCACTCAGGTTTGTATTTTCAGCACATTTCAAGTATCAAAAGTATGAAGTGAGTAGTTTCTTCCATTTGTGTCAGTGAATATTGAGAGTCTTCTCTGTACAAAAAGGCCTCAGCATAGATTGAGTTCTATTAGTTGTAAGGCATTTTCTAATAGATTGCTGGTGTTTGTTTTGCAGTCACCTCCTCCTTGTCCTCCCTCTCCTCCCCATCGTTTACTTCATCCAGCTCCGCAAAGGACATGAGCTCACCTGGGATGCAAGCCCCAGTCCCAGTCAGCAGTTCATACGAGGTTGCAACACATTCTGACTCTCACAGCAGTGGGTTGGAAGCTGAGCTGGAGCACCTAAGGCAGGCCCTGGACAGTGGCCTAGATACTAAAGAAGCCAAAGAAAAATTCCTCCATGAAGTTGTTAAAATGAGAGTGAAGCAGGAAGAGAAGCTGAACGCTGCCTTGCAAGCCAAACGCAGTCTACATCAGGTAATGCTCAAAATCAGCTTGCTCTTAGCACTGCCTGCAAATCCTCCTCCAGGTAGAAAACATGAGGTAGTAAAAAAGAATTGCCTCATCTTTCCCACCTAGCAACAACCTTCACTGGGCCACTGTTTGTCAATTCAGCAGGAAACCAAAGTGGACAGGAACCATTCCTACAGTTTTAAGCTGGCCACCTGCTTTTGCCTTGGGGTATAAATCCATGGTTACCAAAATCAACAGCTTGTCATTACTGAAAAAATCTCCTAGTCCAGCACAGTTTATTTTGTTTTCATTTCACTGAACTGGAAATTTTCTGTCCTTATGGAGGATTTATCTGTAGTTTTAACAAGATCTGTGGAAATGAGGCCCCTGCCCAGCTGAGGGAAGGGTATTCCTGGGACACAGAGACACTTGTGGAAGCTCTGAAGAGCTGAACTACTTGTCTCTGTTAAGCATTAGCTATGCTGCACTGGAAGGTTCTTGCTTCATTCAGTGAAGAAGCTGCTTTTTTCTGGAATGCCTTGATACACTGCTGATATCAAAGAAGAATTGGTCAGTCCTAAAAAAGCTGCAGCCATATACTGGCCTCTGGCAAATCAGTGGCTAACCAGAGTGGCCAGGGAATTTTTTATGGTTTTTATTGGAGCTGTGGCAAACGTAGAACACAGGAATGGAAGATTTGCAAGTTCTCTTTGCATAGTGTGTGTGAAGCTGTACCCCAACCAGAAATGTAATCCAGTAGCTGCCTCTGGGGTGCCAGCTGTAAGCTAAGGGCCTTCTTTCATCTAGCCCAGGAGAGAGCAAACCAGTACTTGTACTGGGGCTAAAAGCAGGTGGTGTCATTGCTTTGCATTTCAGTCAATAGATGTTTTATTTTGTGTATTTAAAAGTAAATCTTTGTAAGTAATATATTAAAATATATTAATATTTTAAAATACCTAAACTAAATACACAGTGTATGCTTCAAGCAAAGCAGGAATGACCTGAAGTGGCTGATGATGCAGAATTGAGTGCAGAGGCATTAAACCAAGCACCATGTCTGAGTGAGAGGGAGCCCAGACTGTGTGGTGGGGGCAGCCCTGGGTTTCCAGTTCCAGAGACACCACATGTGTGCAGCTCCAGAGGCAAGGCTCAGCTAACAATGGCCTGGCTGGGAAGTGAGATTGTCAAAAGAGTGCATTTCCCATGACCTGACGGCAGTGTTACTGAACAGAAACACAGTGCTGGGAGGGTTTGACTCTGACAGAGGAAATGCTGCTTCTGGGGGGAGAAAATACCAAACTTCAGTTTCTACTTTAACCATTTAGGAGACAGACCCAATAGTGAGCCACATTTCTGTGCTTATGATGAACAACTTAGGAGTTTCTTCCTGTGTAGTTCTAGGTTCCTTACCGTTATCACTTTAATTAATGGCTCTCTCTTGGATGTGAGATTTCAAGGTAGTAGCTCCTAGTAAGGACCTGAACAGTGAGAGCACAGTTTCCAGAGCAAAACATGCTTTCAGTTTAGCTGAAGGTTTTAGCCAGGAGTTCTCCAGATGTTGTGACAGCAGACCAGAGGCTGGTTACCAGGAGACTTTGGGGCTGCACGGCAGTCACCTATAGAGAACCCAAACTGCCTAGAGTTAGAAGGAAGATACATAATTTGCTTTTTCTCATACTTGCCTTAAATGGACTTGGAGGGGGAGGGCTGATAAAATGGAACTGCTGAGTGATTTCTTTAGCAAGTAGTAAAATTCCTTGTTCAGCTTTGCTGTAGACAAAGGGCATTCACAAATTGCAGTATTGTAGCATTGTGTATCTTCAGTGTCTTCAGTTAAGGTGCAGGATTACAGTTGGGTTGTTTGAAACTTCGAGCTGGTGTAGAGCACATTGCTAGGAGCTCTCTCCAACTGCACTTCATCTTTATTCAGTCACAGATGGTCACAGCTATTCTGCTTGACAAAGCAAAATGTGGCTGCAGCGTGTAGCGCTTTATTATCCAAGAATTCAGGAGATCTTGATGGGAGGATCTCATGTTGCTTTAAAGGAGAAGAGCTTGTGCAAAGATCAGGAGGTTTAGATATGAGTCTTCTTGGTCATAGCCACCAGAAGGTGGGAATTTAGCTTGGATTGATTCCTGAACAGTTCGTTTCCTTGCACTAATTTATTCTCTACTCCTCGTTCTCACAAGCTAAATGCTTCTGTGTTCCAGGAGCTGGAGTTCCTACGAGTGGCTAAGAAAGAGAAGCTGAGAGAAGCCACAGAGGCAAAGCGCAACCTGAGGAAAGAGATTGAGCGGCTGAGGGCTGAGAACGAGAAGAAGATGAAGGAAGCCAACGAGTCTCGGATACGGCTGAAGAGGGAGCTGGAGCAGGCCAGGCAGATCCGCGTGTGCGACAAGGGCTGTGAAGCCGGCAGGCTCCGGGCCAAATACTCAGCCCAGGTAAGAGCTGTACACTGAAAGCTCTACTAGCAAGTCAGCCTCATAGTTTCTGCAGCTTTCAGGGTTAGTTGGAGTGTCTGTCTGTTCTCTAAGGTCAGCAGCCAAATTTGTCTCATTTGATGCAAGTCCAGCTCCTGTCTATGTAGTATCTCTGGCCATTCTCTTGACAACCCTACTCCTAATGCAGACTTGCTGCCCTTCAAGCACCTCTGCCAGTCCCACAGTTGTGCCTAGAGCTTTGCACATACATGTCAGCTGAAAATCACCATTTACAGAGGAGCAAGACAAACACTAGACACTATTTCAGTTCCACTAATGCTCTGTGGGCACTGCCAGTGCCTCGGGGTCCATTTCAGCACTGACAGTGTGAGGTAGAGCCACTTTCCCTAAGTTTTCCTTGAAGATCAGCCTAGTCCTACAGGAACTATTTAAGACAAGAGAAGAGCCAAGGCCCATCACTCACTCAGCAAACTGCAGTGATGTTTACAGTTGTAAAGCACAAGAGCAGCAAACTGTCAGGTCTAAGAAAAGACTCCCAGTTTGATCTCAGTGAAAGTTCTAGGAATGCAGGAACATGTTGTTACAAGCAACATGTATGCTTTAAGCTTTTGACCTAGAAATCCCTCCCCGCCCTCTCCACAGCAGATTCTCCTGTAAGAAAAGATTCAGGAGTTTATTTAAAGCATCCAAAGCCAAGTGAACCAAGAGCTCAGGCTGCACATCCTGCAGTCACCTTGTTGTGTCCTGGGATGCAAGGCCTTGTAGTGTGCCAAGCCCCCTGCAATGACCCAGCAGAGCAGGCTGAGCCAAGAGCAGAATGGCAGTCTCCTGGAGTTCCCTGAGAAACAGCCCTGCAGAGCAATCCATTGCCTTCCCCTTCCTCCAATAAAACAATCCCAGTTGCCCAGTAAGCCATTCCCCATTTAAAGGGCATAGTCCCACACCCTTTGTTAACCCCTCAAACCCCTTCCTCTAATAGAGGGGCTCCCCAAGCTAAAAGCCTGGCTGAGAACTGCAGAAATGAGGCGAGGCAAGGGTCAGTAAGTGTTGGCAACAGAAGGGCTCAAATGCCACATTGGTGTCATCCATGTGTGGGACTCCTCTCGATACTGTCACCTACCTGGACAGGGCTGAAAGGAGCTCTGCTAGATCATGTTTACTGAGGCAACTTCTGTGCCACACATGCTGTTAACCACATGTGCTTCATGCGTGTGGTGTTATGGCTGAAGCATGAGCTGCCAGTACATGGTGTGGGCACTTTAAGGGAGGAGGGGAAAAGGAAAAGAAAAAGCAGCAGCAATCAGACGTTCTTCTCAGCCCAGGCCCTCAATAACGGGAAGGGGAGTGGTCCACTGGTACCACTATGAGACATGGCTAACCAGGAGACCAGAAGCAGGAAATGATGTGGCTTCCTCTCCAGCATCACAGGATGTCTCACTGATAAGAGGTGTCCAGACTAAACAGAACTAGATTGAGAGCTGCTGTGCTGGGCGTTGCTGGCAGCTGACTTCCACTCCAGCAAAAAACCCCAAAGCAACAGCAAGTGCAGAGAAAATGAAACACTGGAGGTATTAGAGAGAGAGCTCTGCAGGTGTCTGCTCCCTGTGCTGTAATGGGCAGGACAAGGTTTGACAACAGGGATTTTCAGTCTCCTTCTTGGGAAGGAATAAATGAGGTTTCCTAATAGGAAAAGCTAAAATCCCCTCCAAAGGAGTTCCAGTTGCTGAATACTCTGCAAGTTTGTCTTGTCTAAAGACACTAATGGCATATTTGCAGTATCTGTGCAAGATGCTGTTGTATGTGTTCAGGCTTTCAGGCTTGCTGGTATCCCCCCAGCACAGTGCAGGGGGACCCCCCAATGCCCCAAAATGTTAGTGCTGTGATGGGCAAAGCAGCACATGGCCGTTAAGGTCTCAGGGTCTGGAACAGCTCCTTCATTTAGCAGCTGCTGCAGAGATTTCTGCATGGCACCTAATAGAAAAAAAATAACCTTCATAGCTTCCAAGTCTGGATTTTACAAGACAACCAAATGAGTAAAGTCTTAAGCCATGTAAGGAATTTTAAAATAAAGCTTTATCTCTCCTCCTCTCTTTAGTTTGGAGTGCAAACAGGAAGTGTGTCATGTAGTGTTCATCACAGCTTATTATTTTTGAGGAAACCACAATTCTCTAGACAGGCTTAGTCTGAGAGGAATAGCATTAGGCAAGCACGAGAGGAAGACAACAAATTCAGGGGTGTAAAATGTCTTTGTGTGAGCTTAAACTATTAGATGCTTAATACCTATAGTGAGTAGCAGTGTAATTTATGCTTTCTCTTCTTACCTTGATACTGGGATCCAGCTGCGGCTGGGGTGGTGGTGAGTTAGTTAGCCTTCATTTTAGGCCCCAAACATGAGAGTTTTCCTTTCCCTTAAGTGTTAATCTGTAGCTGGAGCCATGGGCCTTTGAGCATGTTTTGGGTCAATAACCACTGGAAAGGATCTGATAGTGAAGTACCTGTGCAAACTCAGCTTCTAGTTTACTTTGAACTGCTGTGTGCCTAAACAACTAATAGGAATGGTTTAAGGGGTTATGTGACCACAGTTCTGTTACACTAAGCCACTCCTAACCCTTCTGTTTTTCACCCTCCTTTCTGGAACTTAAGCCATCAAAAATACGTAAGCATTTCCAAGGTAAACAGTTCCTGCAGTGCATGTGCATAATTGTACAGTAGAGCAGGGGAAAAGGGAATCCTTCCTCCCCTCTGATCATCTCATGTCTGGAAGTACATCTGGGTACTGCTCTGATGTGCTAACGTCCTAGTCAGTTAGTCTGTGAAAGTCTACAGAATCACAACAGAGCTGAAATATTAACGTAGTTTATTGTGTTTCTTACTGTACTTTTCTCTAGATTGAGGACCTACAGGTTAAGCTTCAGCATGCAGAGGCTGACAGGGAGCAGCTCCGAGCTGACCTGATGCATGAAAGGGAGGCTCGAGAACACTTGGAAAAAGTAGTCAAGGAACTTCAGGAACAACTGTGGCCTAAGCCCAGCAGCCAGCCCAGCAGTGAGAACACAACAAGCAAGCTGGAGAACTGAAGAGAGACCCCATTGCTAACCCAGACCCAGAATGAGGAATATGCACAGTAAGGGAGGATGTGTGGGGTACGTGTGTAAGTGCATGTGTGAGTAGTTGTGTCCTGGCACACAGGTCTAGGAATATGGATTAGTAGTTGGAAGGCCAATGTTACTCTATAACGGAAGCACTGAATTATGCCTCTCTCTCTTTTATTTTCTCCAATCCATATAGCACAACATCTTACTGTGCCTATAAAACACAAAGTGTTTATAAACAAAATACTTTTAAGTCCACAGCAAAATTTTCTACTGGCAAACTCCAAGCAAGCAGCATTGTCCAACTCCGAGCAGAGTCCAAGGCAAAGCGTGGCAGTGTTTTTGTGTTGCCCTTCTGCCTCTTGGAACGTTTGGGAATTTAAAAGACAAACTTTTCTTATAAGCTATTTAAAAGAATTCATTACACAGACTTGGTATTAAAAAAATTCACAAGATTTTTTATAATGAACCTGTAAAAGCAAAACAAAAAAAAAAAACACCTTCGCTGCACAATTTTTAATGACTTGTACCAGGCTTTGGGATTGGTGACACAGAAGCCCTCTGGTGATGATGCCATTTCATTAGCAGTTCTCCAGCCATCCAGAAGCCATCCCAGTTCTAATCCCCTCACGTGGGTGCAGGAGACTTTCAGAGTGCTTTGCGAAGTTGATTTTTTCCTCAGAAAGAGTTCTCATCCTTTCCCCTCCTGAACACAAGGAGAAAGGAAGCTGCAGGATGCTACGGGGCTGGGAAGAGGAGAGGTGTGCTTTGGAATGACAGAGCAGCCTTGCAGCCATCCCAGCTTCCCTACAGCCATCTGCACTCTGGGTTCAAAGACTCACTTCATCCAAGAGCACTGCAGCTTTAGGAAAAGGAAGAAGGAACTACAGGAAGAAAATGGATAACCTGTCCAGTTGGTTGAGAAATAAAGCAGAAGACCTGAGTGTTTTGAAATCATTCCAAAATCTTTACTTCAGCTTTCAGTTCTCTGGAAACTCCTCTGTGTTGCACCATCCTACCAGCAATTCAGTATTTACCTGCTTTGATCTGAACTGTCAGTCAGGAGTTCTGTGCCCAGGGAGAGTGCAACAAGTACGGAAAAGAAACCCAACATTTTTGCTGCTGTGAATAAGCCTACATCTTTAAAAACAAAACCATTTTTTGTTGCTAAAAAGAGAAATTACTTTAATTTTGGGATCCAAGCCGCAGCCCTGGAATACCAATGCAGCCATACAAATGCCATCACTATGTCTTGGTGATGGTGCTGTTAGTGGTGTCAATGTTTTTGTCTGTTTTTAAACTGCACTTTGTCAGACTCTTCCTCTGCATTTTATTCCATGTTTGTCAAGTTTACAGCCGAGCATCCTCGACTCTGCCCTGCCAGCCCCTGTGCCACCCTGCACCATCCTTCACACTCATGCACAGTGAGGGCTCAGCAGGTACCTAACGCTCCCCAACAGAAATCCACCAGCCCAGTGCACCACTGGCTGAGCTCTAACCCTCTCTCTGTGGCTTTGTAGCTAAGGGAGGCTGGGAAGCAGTGGAGATGCTCTCGGAAGTGCTTCACAAATCAAGCTGGTGCTTTCATGAACAAGAGGAAAACAAGTTCTTTTCACCCATAAACACTCACCTCTTACACACTTGAGCTCATCAGCAGGAAGTGAAAATGTGGTCTGGGGCTGCAGATGTGCCTTCCAGCTCATTTTTCCTCTCAGCATCTTCTAGAGGCAATGCTGACACTTTCTTTTATACCTTAAATAAAAAATAAAAGGAAAAAAAAAAAAAGGAGAAAGCCTATTATGCATCATCATCCCCAGGAGTTATCCTACAGGAAGAAACCTAGTTCCAGTCAGCTTTTTTTTTTTGCTTTTGGACATTAACACAAACTATGTAAGCTTAAAAAATGATTTCCCAGTAGACAGAAAGCGGCTTCCAATCCTAAAATTATTGTATTCACTTACAGGCCATTAGAGTCTTTTTGTGTTCTAAACAAGAGCTGTTTGCTTGAAACCATTCTAGTAACCATTCTAACAACTGTGAGCATTAACCAAGAAGTCCATAGCTACGTTTTAGGTACAAAAAGAAGAACTATGACAGGAGTAAATTACTGGGACAATGTCCAACTGTTGGGAGCAAGAAACAGTTCTACCAAGTAGATGACATGCAACTTGTCTGTTCCTGGAGGGCTTCGCCCTTACGTGTTTGGGATGTTGGAGACTGAGTCTAGATGCAGCTCTCCTCTTCTAAAGTGCAATGCAAAAGGAATTTTGATTATGCTTAAGCAGGTTTTTTTTAATGTGGTTCTATTTTTTTTTTTGCTTCTTTGTATGTTTTTTTTCTGCAATTATTAAATCATATGCATGGAGTTAAACCTCTGCCATACGTATAGTCATTAATGGGCATTATTACTGTCTTATGTAAAGGGTTTGTTTTGTTATGCAGTATGCATCAAAATGTTCTCAGCCTTATGGTTTCCAGAGCTGTATTATTCACTTATTTCTTCAAGGGAAACTAAATAACTCTAGTGTTAGGTGATTGTTGTGCATTTCACAAGTCTCATGCTAGGCTGTACTGCCATGTGATGAAATTATAACAGAGAACAAATGAATTCCCACCCCCTCTGGCAGCTGCTTTGAAGCCTTACTGTTTCAGTTTAGGGTTATTTGGGGGTTTTCCCCTCATCTCTGATTGTGTCTCTCCCCTTATGGCTCCCCAAGAAATGGCACCAAGCCCTCTCTGGTTTTTCCTAGCCCCTTACCTGCAGCACATGACATGGCTTTTCTGTCTCGTGTGTCCAGGAAGCAGACTGATTGAGTGGCACAAGTGCTTCTGTGCATATGATGCTTTTACCCTCCAAAAGGAATGAAATCTGCCTTTTTTTTTTTTTAACAAAGGCTAGAAACAGAACAGTCAATAGCCTTATCCATGGTAAAGTCTTGTCAGAGCACCAGCATCACTGTGCTTCACACGTAAATGGGATCAAACCTGCAAAAAAGAAATCTCCAAAACAAAGTCCCAGCTCGTGTTAGAGCCCAGGGTGCAGGACAGTGATTCTAGAACGCATGACAAATGAGCTGCCCACTGGCTCAGCTCAAGACTCAACAGAATTTGATTCTTGCGAGTGAACTTCCCTTCTAAACACTAAGGTTTAAAATCAGCAAGATTAAATAAGGTGCAGGAAGGCTGGGAACAGACATTGTCCAGCAGCAGTTCCTCAGCAGGAAAGCATGACAGGATCAGTCTGGCTTCCATAACTGTGTCTTCCCTAAATACATCTGAAGAATAAAATCATGATTCCAACAGCCTATCTAATTTATTTCCAGCTCAGAGTCCCTGTGCTTGTAACTGATGTTGAACTGGTCCCCAGATGGACAGAGACACTAATTCTGAGAAGGGCTGGCCAAAGAGTGGGGATCTGCAGAGGAGAACACAATGTGTGAAGGTGCTAAAGGGGAGGAGCTCTGTGTGTAATTTCTGTGGCCGCAGCACGTCGCTGAACAATCGCTAGCCCCTTCAGGTGACCTGCTTGCCTCGTGGCTTCCCTGCTGCATTCCATTTGCGCTCCCAGCAGCGAGTGCAGGAGCTCTAAGGTCCCATCTCCTCATTTCAGCAGCTCTTTAGTTTCCTTTAAGAAGTTCAAAAGGGAGAAGAGGTGTTTCCTACAGGCTGTTGACTCTCCCTGTACTTAAAACTATATTACTTAATACTTGTATATTCAGTTTAATTACTCATTGTTTCGATACTGAACGAAGACTTAATGAAGGGGAAAAGAAACCAACAGCAATAACATTCATATCTCTGGAGCAGCTAACTCGTATACATACTATTCTGCTTTTCAAACAGAACTAGCCAATGTAAAAAAGACAAAAAAAAAAGTTCAAAGTAAATCCAACCTGTAAATACTTGTTTTCATTTTACACTGTTGTATTATAAGTGTATATGGTGTTTACTTTTTCAGAACTCTTTCTTACCTGGTAGTTGTCTTGTTTTATGAGTTGTGTTTTTAACTGAGAAGAACCTTTGCTGTCTGTTAGGAAAAACAAAACAAAAACTTTTTGCAAGTTTTCAATGTGGGTTAAACTTTTCTCCATCATTTGCATTTTACTTGTCCTTATTTTCACTGTAAAGTATTTTATTACCAAAAGGTTGATTTTCTTTCATTCTGCCCTCTCAGCAGTCCATGTGTTTTAGAGAGAAGTTTTTTTGTTGGTTTGGTTGTTGTTTTGTTTTTGTTTTTTAAAGTCAAAAGAACTCACAGAAATGACATTTTTTCAATTGAAGAAAAATAAATCTTTACATTTATAATAGCCAATAGCATTTCAGCACATTTTTGTTATCCTGGTCTCTCCTATGCTGCTGCTAATGACAATATTATGACTTACTCTACTATTCTAGAACTATTTTTCTGTAAGTAATGTATGCTTTCTTGTTTATAAATGCCTGATTTAAAAAAAAAATAAGAAAAAAGCTTGGCATATTTATCTATTTCGCTGTGTACCTTGATAGTCCTTTTCCAGCCCCTTTTCCACCTCCCCTCCCCTGGAAGCAGATAATATTGTAAAATAAAGGACTTTATGAGATTATGTATGAAAATAGCTATGCTTATATACCACAGTGACTGAATGTACAGTGTATAGACGCATTACCCAAAATAAAATTGTTTGTCCAGAAAAAACCATCCCGAGCTCTGCTATCTTCTGGGAGTGTGGGGCTTGGGGCCTGGGCCTCAGGGGCTCTACAGGGGTCTAAGGGGTGTGGGGTACCTCTGGTGGAAAAGGCAAGGCTGCTGAATTTTAGGTTAAATTACAAAAACTTCCAGAAACTCCACTACACACATAACTGATTGATACTGTCCTGCACCTGAGGCTCATTACCCAGGTTGCATATGTGTGTGTGTGTGTATAGATATATATATATATCTATCTCTATATCTCGGACAGACAGACACTCACCACTAGGAACCACAAAATCCATTTTGTCTAGAGGTGGAAGGAGCATTAAACTCTCTCAGATTTCCTGACTTTCTTCTGACATATCAAACCCCAAAATCCACCTTCTCACCTGCCACATGACCAACCAGAGGCTGAGTGAGTTTCAGCAGCACCTTGCTCACCTTGGTTCCCAGACAGTCCTGGAATAAGCTGCTCTGGGGTATCATTAATCAGCTAATTGGTTTCAGCTCTGCACGTGACAACACTGCAAGGAGAGGAGTTTTTAACTGAACTGATGCACACCTCTTTGTGGGGAAACTCTTAACAATGAAGTGAAATCTCTTTTGACTAGTGAGACCATACAAAAGTTTGTACCAGGGCAAAGAAAAGGAAATACAAAATGGGGGGGGGGGGGGGGGGAAAAAAAAAAAGAACACNNGGGGGGAATGCAAAAAAAGCAGAAGCTGGAAACATATGTTAAAGTCATTCTCTCATGGGTTTCTGAGAAATGGCTGCAGAATTTCCACAGCTCTGGTACATTTCTTAACATGCCCTGGTAAAACAGTGGAAAAGCCAGAGAATGAGCAAACACCTTAAAAATAATAAAAAAGTAAATCTCTACTTCACATTTCTGACTCACTGCAGCCCCTTGCTGTTTGAGGGGTTGGTTATTTCCTGCTCCTACCACCTGGATATTAACAGTGGGCAGAACTGGGCTGAGCTGCTGCATCTGCCCCTGTGGAAGGTGCAATGTGTTAAACATTCACTGACAGCAAGCTTCAGTTGTATTCTGCAAATACACTTGTCATGGAGCTGACCTGAGCTCAAACTAGCTGCTGGAGATTGCTTCAGGCCTCAGGAAATTTGATTTTGACGTCCAAACACTCTTCATGTCTTATTCACTGTTATTCACAGGAAAAATACCCAACAAAACACTAAACAGCAAAATCTCAAGCCAAACACCCCCCCCCACACACACTCTCAGAGCTGCTCATTCTGACCATGGTACATCCATAGTATGGAGCACAAGTGGCTCCAGGCTAGCAGAGCCAGAATCACCCCCCAGCTCTGGCTGCACCTCAGTCACTGCCTGTATTGATGTGTACCTGGCAGCTGGAGCAGAGGGAACACTTCCCACGTCCGAGGCAGAGCAGAGGTTTGACAGGGATCAGTAGCAGGAATGATGAGAGCCCTCCTCACTGCCCATGGCACCCACACCATAGCTCTCTTGTGCTTCATTTGCTGAAAGGACATTAAAGAAATACATCTTGGCACATCTGCAAGGAAGGGATAAAGCTTGCAGCAGCTGATAGGAAGCAGGGAAGCAGTAAAAACCCAGGAGTGTCAGAGTTAATGATGATCTGTGAGTAATGCAGCTATAGAGGCACTGTCAGTGGGATGAGAGCACAACCACAATAAACCCCAGCTGGGTGACGTACACGCCACTGGAATTTTTATGAGATGGCTTATGTGCACTTCAACTATACCTGACTGCAATGCAAATTCCCACACACTTCCATCTGGGAGGGGGAAAAGAGAAAAGTTTCCCCAGCTCTCTGCACGGAGCTGATTTGGCTGAATTGTTCTGTACAGTACCTGCAGGTTTTCTGGCTCATGTTTCTGAATTTAAGTTGTTTTCTACTGAGTCAGCTCCTTAATCAGGAATTTTGAGGATTTCATGCTTTTAAGTCCATCCCCAGAGCCTGCTTTGGCTCAGCTGTCCTTGACCTCTGGCCCTTCCAGCACTTATCCCAATGAATACTCATGTACCCCCTCCGTATGGATGAACTGCAAGAGAAAGATCCCACAGGACAAGAGGAAACCTACATGGGCTGAAGGAAAGTGAGGTTTTACTGCTTCTGAGGTCAGACTTGTCCCCAAACCTGCTGATTTCTGTAAACACCATGAAGACTGTAGGCCTGAGTTATCATCATTATCTTGTGAATAGAGCTTACCAACACATTTAGAAAGCCAGTTTACCTCCATGATGCTCTGAGTTGATGAAACAAGAGCAGCCACATGTGCTGTCAGCAGCACTCAATTCCAAGCTCTTGAACTGCAGAAACTCTTTTATTGGCTAGTTGTCTGAGAAATGCCATTAAAGCCCTACTGTTACGTTGCCAAGGTGTAGGAACAGGTACTCCACCATGCATTCACAGAGCTGTTAGCCACACAGCCCACACATGGAACTGATTTGACCAGTACAAATGGATTCTTTCTCGTAGTAACCCAAGGAACAATCTCCCTAATGCTGTCTACATGCATCTACATTCCTATCTCTTCCCATACTAAGCAGGAAGCACCTACCAGACATCTCCACAGAGGTACCGGTGACTTTTGCAATGTCAACTGCAGGCCCAGTAAGGGACAGTGTCATTTCACAGGTGATAATACTGTTCAGCGCTCCTAAACTCCTAGATTTCACCACTGCTTTGTAAAACACAACCAGTTAGACATAGAGGAGTCAAATTTACTTTACTTAATCCTTTCCAACTTATAGGGTAAGGGAATTGAGAAGGAGATACACTAATGAAAGCAAAGCACCAAACCTCAGCAGTGTGTTGCATTTTCTTGCATATTAAAAGCCCAGCCACAAACCTGCCCTTGAACTCCAGGGCCACTGTCTGTCACTAGACCCCAGTACATCCTAGGCAGCAGGACTGCCATTGCCAAAAGATTCAACACGTGCAGCACTTTTAAGCAACAGTTTCCCTTGTACTGCCTCTCAAGTATGCAATTATCGTATCTTTGCTTATGTCATCACAGCTGCTTTCTCTACAGTCCTTTGCATGTAAAAACTGGGCTGTGGTGAGCAATGAGACACTTTGGGCTGCACCAAAGAAAGAACAAAGACCACAGAACAGTACACGAAGACCACAAGCACACACAAGGTTCACAGCCTGCACTGGTGCTATTAGGTTAATAAAGGTTCTGCACGTTGTTAAGTTCTGATCTCCTTTTGCACACCCAAGGCCTACTGGAGCCATTGGGTGCACAAGATACTGCAGGAGAGGAGCAGTGAGGTGCAGCTCCCTGCCTTGCCCATGAACTGAGCTTACTACTAACAGATCCTTCAAGCTCTTACTCTCCCAGTGTGTAGCACACAGATCCCATGCTGCTTAATTCAATTTGGCAGCTAACATTGGTGAAAGGCATTGATTTCTTCCCTCTCTCCCCCTTCCCTTCCATCAATTTTCCCAGATAAGAAGCCTGTGGCTCAGACCCTGCTGGTGATGGATGCCTTGTAATTGCTTTGAATGGATTATCAGCAGACATCTCGCAGGCACTTACAGGGCTACAGCTGTAATCAGAAACAGTCTCATCCAGGAGAAGGGCTCCGAGGAAGAGACAGCTGGCTCTGGGGCCTCTGCCTTCTCTCTCTGCTCTTACATTAAGCCTAGATTTCTTTATTTATATTTTTAATACAGTGGTATCTAGGACATCCAACTTGAATCAGAGTCCAGATGGGCTCAGTGACACTCAAACCCTACAAATGTATCTCTGCTTCTGACAACACAGAGTGCAACTCAGGCTACGAGAGGCTTCTCCTTCCCTGCTGAAATCCTCTTGCATTGGGTTAAAGAAGTATCAAGGCCAAAAACGCAGGAAATCAAAAAATACATATTCTGTTCTGGCAATTCTCCCTGATCAGAGAAACACCCTGATAGAAAACAACAAGTCAAAATTAATCCCATTCTACATTTTCTGTCACTATTTGGAAGGTCTCATTCTCCAGGGTTTTTTCCTCCAGCCCAAGTTTTACATGAGAATTTCTGTGCTATCCAAAAGAAACCAAGCATCCTCCTCCTCAAAGAATGAGCACTCACACACTTTAATCCCCTTCATTTTGTTGATGTGTAGTTTTTGAGTGCCTGTGCCACACTGTCAGCCCTGGTTTCAGTTCAGTCACTCATGCAGGCATCCTCCTTTGATCAGTCTATACAAAACAGTGACATGGGCAATGCTACCCTGATAGGAAAGGTTTTCATGTTCAGTACAAACAGCACAAGCTTCATGTTTCCAGTCTTTAATTCTAAGCAAAAACAAACTCTATTTTGAAACAAGTTTCATCTAACATTACATTGGAGCTCGAAGCTCCCTCTGCTAGCTTTGAAAGCAACATGAAATCTTCCTTGGAGGAAAGGAAGAGCTGCTGTCAGCTTGGTGCTTGGCTCATCAGAGACAGCCCTTCCCTGCACACTCCACACCTACCTAACAAAACACTGAAGGGCTTCAACTAAATATCCTATGACCCAGCAAGTAAGATAAAAATCCTTCATAGTTTTTGCACCTTGAGGAGCAGGATGAAGGCAGGGGAAGAGGGGACAGTGGATTTGCTACCACACGTGTATGAACTGACTCTGGGGCTCGTGCAGTTGGAAGATAATGTGCTTTGCAGGTCACTGGCTCTTAAGCACTGTGTTATCTCTCTGTAACATACACCTTGTTGTGTCTTACTGCTTAATTACAGCTGATATGCAGGCCACAATATTGCTTATCATTAGCCAGAGGATGCCAATTACAATTTAAGATTAAACTGGTTTCTTTTCTTCTTCAGCCAAGCCTGTATGACACTTCCTTAGCCCAAGAAAAGATTTGCAGATGCAGAACAAATCCATATACTAATTGGTTCTGTGCCCCTCCTAATGATGTATAATTTAGGAAGCATGCATGATGAACATCATGAACAGCACTCAATGTTGTGTACAACCTGTATCTGAACTTGGGGAGGGTCAGCTACACATGCCACAAAAACCTCAGGACAGCACTAAAGACAGTGAAATACTGTGATCTTCTGCATGGGACACGTTCCAACCTGGTGACTGTCAAGAGCAGTGTCTCAACTTGCAGGAAGCTCAGTCCTTCCCTTGAGCCATCACTTTTCAACTCACCTTCCACCCCACCAGCTTCACCCTTGCTCCTTCATTCCTCTGCTCCCTGTTTTCTAAAAGACTTTGATAGTATTTTAGATGACATCTGTCAGACAGGCAGAGGAGCAGCTGCATGCATCCAGCCTCCTCCTATTATTCTCTTGCATTATGATGCACTGCAGAAATTTGAGGCTTAGTTCAGCAGAATAATGAAGCATATACTGGATTTGAAAACAGTGTTTCATACATCCCAAAGTCTTTTTGCTTTATCAGGGCTTTTGTTTCAGAAATGGACACAGTTAACAGAGATCCTTGAGCTGGGAAGCAGTTTGAAAGCCTGGATTATTAAAGGATCAGCAAAAAACTAAGTCTCCTCAAGCTGAACTGTCACTTAGTAGCTATGTGTTTTCAAGAAGCAGAGATGTGTTCTGCACAAACAACCCCAAGACTTAAAGAGTGCTTACAAATACTGTGCACTAAAATCCACAGTGGTCTGAGAGGAGATTTAACTACTGATCACCACCAATAAAGCTTAAAGACTGAATAAGAACTGTTCCTGTATTCTGCTAAGCATTTAGGAGATTCCCTCAGAACAAAGCCACTCCTGAACATAAATGTGATAACATACAGTTCTGATGACTCTTAATGTCAGAGGTCAGTGGTTTAAATCTTGTGTCCTGTAGTTTGTCAACTCCCATTTATTGTATCCAGCCCAGCACAAGGGTACAACTCATAAATCTTCCAAAAATGTGTCCTGATCTTTCACCTACACTAGATTAAAAATAGCCCAGAGCAAAAGCTTTTAGCATTTTGTCATAGCAATTTCTCTGTCAAACATGATAGATAGCCAGCTCCAAGGAAAAAGGATGAACCGACCCCGGGATCAGATAATGAGAAAGGCTGGATTCCACCTCCAAGAAGCAGGAGTTTTACTCCTGGTGGAAATCCCCACTGAGCTCACCCTGCTGAGCCTGTCTGTTGCTCTCCTGAGACTCATCCACAGTAAGGCATTCCCCTTCTCCCTGCATCTCTTTCATTTAAACTCGTAACAGTTTGGGGAGCTCAAGGAAGGGTCTTGGGTTCTGTCTGGGATTTTGCAATCTTTTAGCATGGTTTTGGGCATTCTGCCCATTGCAGGTTTTATTTTAGAGACAGGAGCTCATTTTGGCTATCCAACATGATTATAAGAGCTTCAGCCTCTTAACTGTTCTGAAAACCAGCTGCTTGAAGTGTCTCAAGTCAGAAAGTGAATACCCCAAACAAAACATCTTCCTCTAATAAACTTGCTGAATTACTCTGTTGCTAAGCCTTGCAACTCTTACTTCTAGGTATCTTCTGATGATCTTGCAGCAGTGAGATGTGTACCACAATAATCAAAGCATGTAGCACCTCTTCACTACCAGTAAAAAGAGAATCTTGACAGCAAACTACCCTGATCTGTTACTGCTAGGTACTAAAGGTCTCCTTCCAAAAAGAAAAATCAGATTGAGGTTTGTACATGTTCACTTTCACTAACCCAATTTTTGACAATGTGTTAAATACTGATTTTACTTCAGTTTCTGGATTTTGTATCATCAACACTTATGAAACCCTCTCCAGAAGATGTCTACTCTTCTTTATCATAATGGTTTTTGAAAGAGCTAAGCTAGTAAGAGAATGACACAAAATGTACTCAGTGTAAGCCTACAATTGGGAAGATTCCCTCTGCATTATGTACAGTGGTTGAAGAAGTATTAATGAATCCAAAGAGGCACTAAACTGTCTGAAAGTGAATCTATTTTTCTCATGTTATCAGCTGGTTTAATGAAAGCTGTTGTCTGTTACTGAAAACTGGGCTTTGCTTGTGTCTTTAGATCTCCACAGCCACAACTGCCAAAGTGGAACAGACGTCCAAAGTATTTATTCAGGAAACTAAAGCTTTCAGAGCTGCAGCTGCTTCCATATTTATTCCAAATGATACACACTTTCCCAGCAGCTTATAAAGACTGAACATCTGTTTACCAGACACCTTTATGACATTCCACCTCTCCAAGTAGTGGTGTAAGATTTAAAGAGTTACCATGTTAAATCTTGCAGAGGTGCTAAATAAACTGCACCCAGAAATGAGCACAGAATTGCTCATAACCCTTCCCTCCTTCCTGCTCTCATTCTCCAAAGACTCCAGCAGCACAACAATCCAAGTCTTTATCAAAAGTAAACCAACCAGTAAAAACAGCTAACTAAATCATTCTGGCATCTCTGCTTCTCATAGATTCTACTGTGGATGTGATGCAGCACATGAAACATCCACGTGAGCTCCCAGAAGTTAGGCTGAAAGACAGAGAAGGTGGCCTGGGGGGGATGACACACAGAGGAACAAACCAACCTAAATCAAACAAGGCTTTCTACCTAAGAACTCTGCTTTTCCAGAGAGATTGCCCTTTTACTTCAGACTGATCTCAGATGCCATTTGGTTAGAACACAAGTAGACACAGTATTCTGTATTTTATATACTAACAGAAAAACAGAGAACCAATTTGGGAACCCCTCTGAAAAAGCACCTGTCACATACAGATATGTAACACAGGTCTTGCTCCTGCAAGTTATCAATAGGAGCACTTCTGTTTCAGAATCATGTCAGATTACATGTAAAACTGCAGTTTCATCTATGAATCAGAACTGAGTAAAGACCACAGAATCCTACAGAGGTTTGGAGGCATGGGGTGGCCTAGGCTTCTCTTGTCCCAGCTAATACCAGTCCAGATTTCTGTGTATTTGATGTTGCAGTGTTTTCTGGCTAAGGAAGTCATGTCAGAAACTGTCTGTCAAACAGCAAGCTGCAATTTCACATACTGCAGCAGTGAGAGAGAACACATTAAAAAGGTACAGCTGCTAAACTTCACACCAGAAGCCAATCCAATGCAGGAAACGTGCGTGATTCAAGCCAGACACAAAAGCATCGTTAAATGAAAGAGGAAATAAAGGAAAACACGTTTATCACAACTATACTGAAAGATATTTGGATTTTTATTACTTCTATTTTGTTGATTATTTATACTTGGGTAGAATTTGGAGCATTGAATTGAGTCTGAGATTCAGACAGAGCCCCAAATGATTCCAGATATAGATAGAGAGGTCAAGCAAAGTGGCTGGAGACAGAAAGGCACTGAGAAAGGAAGGAGCTGACTCTTCCAACACCACACAACTCAGCAACAGAAATGTAACACGTCTCTAAGAACCATGCAATGCCTTCTAGCATGGAAACAGGCAGCACTGCCCCATTTCCTGCCAACTGCCAGTCATCATCATACCTTCTCTGCTGTATTCTTGAGATAAATCCCATATGCATCAGAGACCAAAGGGCTCTCACAGATTCTACACTGAACAGCACAAGTGTTGAAGGAAATGAGTTCTTGCCTCTGCTCCCAAAACTACACAGGGTCTCATCCCTCCCAAGTCATGAGGATCCAGTGGGTCAACACCAGAGGCCAAATATCCTCTCCTCCTCTGTTCCTGGTGTGGTCACATGCCATACCAAGTTTATATTTAGAAGCAGTTTATATGGAGGCAATAAACTACTCAGAGATGTTATAAACATTTTACAGGTTGGGGCTCTATACACACTAGGGTTAATGATTATTTACTAAAGCAGCTCTTAATCATTTACAAAATATATATGAATTGAATGCCAGTCTAACTCAGTACTGTGTATAATGGCTGTTCTCTTGGCTGCCACACTGCCCAAGGATCTCTGCAGCTCAAAGATTAACCACACATCTAAGGTTAGAAATAGTCAAGATTCCCAAGAGGAAGCTGTGACAGGCTCATACCCACCACAGGCTGCATTCACAGAAATACAACCAGTACTGGGAAGTTAACTAAGACTCATGGTTAAAAGAACCAAAATGCTGCTTCTTCAAGAACATATCTGACTTCTCAGGCCTCATTTTTCATTGCCTACAGTTTGGGTGATCAAAGCAATTGGATGCTAACCACTCTGCTGTATGGCTATAAATTACTGCACTCAAGTTCATGGAAGAAAGGAAGGGATAGTCAAGTCCCCTGAATTTTAGGCATCCTGTTATGACTGGTGCTTTTCTTGAACATCTGGCAGTATTTCCTGTCCACTTGGGAAGGTTACAAAGGAACAGCTTTATTTCTTTGGCACTTTCAGTAGGATGAGTAAGACAGTTGTAAGTGAATTCAGACACCTCAAATGCTTCTCTATGCCATGAACGACACCTTTTGAAGCCAGAGTACAAGCCACACACAGGTATGTCTTTTAAGACAATGCTATTGATCTGTCTGAGACTTGTGTTCTAACCAGCCATGAAGCAAGGTACCCTATCCAGGGAAACTTTGCTGGATAACAAAAATTCTCCTCCCTTTTCACCACAGACCTGGTTTTATCTCTTGCAAGCAGCAGAAACTGTGGGGAGCCAAAGCCCTAAGCCATCTGGCAGAAATCACCAAGGCATGTTTTCGACTCACTGTTGCAGGTCATGACCTACAACCACTGCCCATGTTCCAGGGCTTTGTTTTCTTTTCCCCTTCTCTCCCCCAAAGCAAACTCAAGTACAAATTGGAAAAATCCTGGAGTGAAATTTTCCCCTCCTGGGGCTGACTGTCTGTCACCTCTGTGAGGACACCCTTGGTAAGAAGTCCACAGCTGTTGGTTAGCTGCCAGCCCCAGTTACATCAGTGACTACAGCAATAGTGAGCACTTCAGGTTGGAGGGCAGGAGAACAGGTGACCTACGACTCCTTCCACTGAATTTACACCTCAATTGCTAACTGCACGGGCTGCATTACGTAAGTGATCTTCTTGCATTAAATCTGATTTAGTTCAGAGTTTACAACACAGTGCATCTGGGCAACAGCACTTTCTGCAGCACAGCACTCTCCTCTGCCAATCTTTCTCCTGCTTCCAAGACTACCTGAGTACTAACAGGAAAACTGACACTGCCTCTTCCACTACCACCACCTGCAATAGGTACATACTTTGAGTATTTAACTAGGCAACATCAGAACCTATTTCTAGCTTGAAAATTATATCCTTTCTGCTCCTGTACAGATGAATACTTGTACAATAAGGCAGCCAACCTCAAGCTCTAATCTGAGGAAATGTTTAAACATATTCTTAAAGCCAAAGAGTAACTATTACAACTAAATGGACTATTCACTTGCTTAAACGTGTGATTAAACAGTTTCCTGACTAGAGACTAGTCTTTAAGGTAACCCTGGAGAGACACAAAGAGTGTCCAGCCTGCATTGTTGCACTGTGATAAACATTAATCTGATAAAGACTCAACCACACAGGCTGTATATGTATCAATGAAGACAGTGCAGCAAGTGGACATTACAAGGATACTGCTTAACTAGCTGAGAACAACTCAAAATTCATTCAAAGAACTTGGTGCTTTGGAGATAAAAGTTGGGGAGGTCTTGTAGGGTGGACACTAGAGGATGAGGTTATCAGAAGAACAAGCAGGCTTAAAAAACCCCACCTCTCCTTTCCAGTGGCAATTAAAAGATAGTTGTAGACCTTCCAAAGATGTAGAGGTGTCTCTTTCCAATTTAAATCACTGGACAGTAAAGCAGTTAGGAGTCTTTGAAAAACCTGGCTCCTAATGGCACTGATTTGAAAGTGTGATCAAATTTATAATACACTTTTCAAACAAAGAGTCTGTTCCACATTAAATCTTCATGAGTTGTTGGAACAAATGAAGCTGCAAGTTTAGGATACAAAGGGAAGAATCATAATGGAAGCATGCTCCATATTTCATTCTGTCCCACACACAGAGAAAACAGCTAGAAAGCATATTGTAATCCTTAATTTGATAGTGCCACTGACATATTTCAGGAAATTGTTTACATGTGCTCAGGGAGTCTGCACAGGGAGCAGAAACACAAGCTAGGCTGGGAAAAGGTCTGATAGGAAAAATATCCTAGACTGTCTGAGAAAAGGGACACTGCATGGCTGTCTGTAGTTCAAGTTCTTCTAACAAATATCCAAAGCACCATCCCTCCAAATGCTTGCCACATGGGCCCTTCTACTGGGATGCAACACATTGTCAGGTGTCCAAGGCTGGAGCATGAATTAGTCACAAGCCACTGGCTCAGTGGCAGCTGCAGGGACCCAGTGCTTTCAAAAATAATGCTCAAAGTGTCACTTAGATAATTAGTTTTGAAATTTTAAACAGAAATATTTCCCTTCTCAGACATGTCAGGGCTAAAGAAAATCTGAAATAACTCTTTCTTCTTCCTATGTCTTGGAAGCATCTTTGTGGTGAATCCCAAGCCCTACAGAAAGGGTTTCTCATCTAGGGAAATAAGAGCACCAGCCACTTTCCTTTCCCCAGCAGTGACACGCTTCCATTCCCTGTCCTACAGAAGAATTGCAACTCTGAGCTAGCCCCAGTGGTTTCAGTTCTCAGGAGGTTTGTTTCCCACAGCTGCTCTTCAGCCAAGCTGTGAATGAACCTGAAAATTCATTTGAAAACCCCTCTATGGTTTCTCATGCTTTCACAATTACATTAGAGCTCTTTCCTCAACATTTACCACCACCCCCTGCAGGGAATTCCCCTGACACACGAGTAAAATTTACCAGGAAGGCTTGTAAACCTTGATAAGCATTTCATCTCAAATAATGCAAAAAACTTGGTTTCAAGTAAGTCTGGGAAATTTGCTTTTACAAGCTCTGTGATTTTGTTATGGAAGTTTGGACTTTGAAAGTTGTGCTCTGGGAGCTGGATTTGGAGCCTGCTGAAGCAACTGCAAGGGCTCTCACATTAATGGTCCTGGGCTCCCAATTTTCAAACTGCTAATGTCTGTGGCTTTGTCCATGACTCAGAAGGAAAACTCTCTGTAAGCTAAGGCTGAGAACAACTGTCCCCTCTCTGGTCAGAAGCTGGGTAGTGGCTGAGGTGCTTCAGATAAAATGTCATCTGAGCCACTCTGCAGGGGCTGCAGTTTCTTCCCTTCCTCCAGATAAGAACAGTGTGTGCAGGTCTCAGTGCAACATCATCAGACCTAATTCTTCACCAATTTTCATTATATTAGTCCTCAAGTGATCACTGAGGTCACAGCATTTGCACATCAGAGTAAGAGTCACCATGGAAACCAGTAAACTGGCATCTGCTCCACCGTCTTGTTTAAAGGAGCTGTGAAGCTCCTTGCACTCAGGTAGAAAAGCCTCCTGCAAGCCTCCTGGTGCAGCTCCTATCACCAGAGCATGCATTTATTTCATGTCTCAGTGATACATTGGTACAGCATTTACTTTAAAGACACCAGACCCTCTTCTTCACCAGAATCCCTTAGGCCTCTTTGGACCGTCAAATAAACAAAAGGGTGAACCTAAGATACTTCTTAGGTATTTTGGGGGTGGGAACTTCCTATTACACATGAACATAGCTCTAGAAAAGTACATCTTTGATCTTTCCTTATAGCCAGCACCATCAGAAAATAATTAATCTTGTTCAAAAGTTCATTACATATGCACACACACACTGCTGCATAAAGTTCACGCCCATGAACACTGTTTTAAATCACTAGAGGTATTTCTGCCTGATCAAAGGAAATGACTGCACACAGCATCAGCTCCAATGACACCCACTGGAGTGTCATTTAAAATCACCACCACGTAAACAACCTCCTGAAACATATGCAGTGGTGCTATCATATTCATTGAAACATCAAGGTGACATGAGCAGCAAAAGGGAGGTTAGTCAGATTTTACCTTCATGTAACAGATACACTAGTAAATTAATTAAATAAATACATCTCTCTGAAGTCTCTGAAACAGAGTGACTGCATATAAAGTACTTCTGGGGAATAGTCTCCAACTTCAAACCATACCTGGGAACAGTTTAGAAGAATACTAGCTGTCCCAGGCCAGAATTCTGCCAAGAACCATTCCAGCACTTCAGCAGTACAGTATCATGTTCCACGTGTGAGGAACATTCCTGGGAACATTCCCAGGCATCCATGGTTTTACTAGGATGGACACAGCCTAACATTTCCAGATGCTTATCAGACTTCAGTTTTGTTACTTGGACACTATCTTCTGAACAGAGAACTCATGTAAAACAAAAGAAATACGGCAGAAATTAATAGCAGGGATAACAATACTTCCTAAAAGGGATGCCAGGTCCAGTTTGGAAGAAGCACCATGCAGCATTTGCCAGAGAACCATAGATTCTTTAGGCCTTTATTCTACACTATTGTCCTGGAATAAACGATGAGCAGAGTGCTTTAGACAGAGCTTGCAAATTCATCTCAAACACCACTGGCAGATGATGTTCATTCTGGAATTTAGAAAGGGGCTCTCAAAGCACCAGTCAATACCAGTTATAAGGAGAAATGTTACAAAGTGTCTCTGCTAGTGAAAGCAAACCCCAAAACAATGCTTCCTCCCCACAAGTTTGTCAGGCTTCCCTTTTCCTCTCTTTCACCCTGAGTCCCTTTTCAGTGCAAAGGTGTCATATTAACAGAGAGAGAGAACCCAATATCTCTGGGTATAAACTCAGTGATGTTCAGAAAGGCAAAGAATGTCAGAAACCACTAGAAAAGGAAAACAAAACAGACAGCATTTTTACGTCATGAGGTAAATTTAGTGGCATGCCCACACTCAGATCCAGGGCTGCCCTCTTCCCCCTTACTTTTAAATAAGAAAAAAAGAGGACTGGAAAAGATACAGAAAATGGAGCAAATGCTAGGTAAAGACACAGAACAATTTCAAAGCAGAGAGCAGTTAAGTGCAACTCCTTGCCACAGCATGTTGTGGGGGCTAAAATTCAAAAAGCAATTCAACAAACAGAAGAAGAAACATCAACAAACCCTACATGAAAAAGCACTTGTGCCTCAAGACCTTGAAACAAGGAGATTGGGAGTAAACTGAGTAGGTATCACTATGCATTTGCACTGTTCTCTTCCTTTTCCCTGGGCATATGACATCAGCAGATCCCTGAGGCAGGATATTAGGCTAGACAAGTCTTTTGCCTGACACTGTCTATCTGTTCTCATGTTGATTTAATTTAGCCATCATGGAAAGGAGCAGGTATCATCACAGACTTCCTCTGAGCCTACCAAACGAAGTTGTGTCCAGACAGCAGGTCTGTGTATCTCTCTGACTCCTGCCATGCCACTCTGCAGGTAATCCAGACCTTCTGGACACTGAGGGTCTGTACTACAAAAGCACAACTACCACACTGATGTATTAAGACCACACAATGCTTTACATACCTCCAATTAATGTTACCACAGCCTGGTTAAGGGAGGCATCATTGTCACTGCCTCCACAGTGCAACATTCAGGTGGTTTTGGTGGTTTGGGTTTTGTGTTTGTGGGGGTTTTTTTAGCATTCTTTACATAATTTGGTTAGCAAATCCTACATTTGAAAGCTATGCAAAAAAGCACTATCAGAGGAATGTACTCAATTAATCAGACTGTGAAACACTTTCTATACAGGAATATTTTTAAAGTGGCTTAAAGATCCTGAGTTATTTGAAACAAGAAACCAGATCTTTCATTTGCTTCCTTTGATTTCTAATTCCTGATGTGCTTGGATCTCATTTTCAAGAGGGTTTTTTTCCCTCCATCTTCAAAAGCCACAGACACTCAGCTTTTGAAACATGAAGCTAACAGTCCTATGACATGAATCTAGAGGTGGGCTTGACAAAAACTCCCAAGTATCACAATGTTAAAAACCAGAGAGTTGGCAAAATCTCTCAGATTTGAAGAGGTGAAGAAATATGAGTGGCACTAGATGGACTTGAACAGCTGTACATACTTCAGCCCAAGATTTTAAAAGTTCTGTCAAAATATTGCAGTGAAAAACTAACATTCTCCGTGGAAGGCAGCTATTTTGGGTGAAAATGCTATTTTATCAAAACTCTATTTTCCATTAAACACAGTTTTGACAGAAATTTTTCAACCATCCTTATTCAGTGTTATGCTCTGTAGTTGAAAATGTTAGCAGTTTTTCAGGCTGTCTCTACAACTGCAAAGATTTATAGGGACTTGGCAAAGAGGGAAACAGAACACAAATCTGATGGAAGACTAGGATCTGTCCCTTCAGTTTACACACATCCCTGGAAATCACTTTTCCTTAAGTTTATTAGAAGACAGGATAGTGCAATGCTACTTCAACAAAGCTGATAAAACATCCTTTCATGCTGGTTTGATGTTTTCTCTCTCTTCTCCTAATTAGTACTGGCAAAGCATCTCTACTAATAAAGCACTGGAGGCTTTTTGGCTTAACGAACTAGGGCACAATGTTTCCCCTGATCAGGTCCTAGTATCAGTGGTCAGTATGTTGATTTTGAGAGTGCTGTAGGTGGAGTTGTCCCTTCCTCAAACCCTACAGAAAAGTTTCCAGGACAGGATCATGCAGACTCTCCTTCTGGGATTCTGCAGGATGCCCCAGGCTGGCTGCTGCTGACTGCTTCTGTCAGCTTAACAGCTCAGTCTGAAGTAACACTGTGGGGAAAAACAGAATCAGAGGATGCAAAACAGAAGTACTGGGAAAATCAGAAACCCACTGCTGGGAGAAAAGGAGAGAAGTGGCTAGAGAACTCCTGAGTATCATACTTTAGGCAACATTTTTTTAAGCTTTTGAAAATGTATTGACAAGGTTTTGGGGCTCTGCAGCCTCCAGCACTGCGGGGTGAACCTCCTGTAAACCACCAAGCACGTAGGAACAAGGTTGATTTCATCAGTAATGATGCAAAAGAGAAGCTACAGCAATGACCTTCACTGCAGCTTAGTGTCCTGGCCTCTGCCTGAGGCTGCAAAGGGACCATGAACAGGCAGAGGACACTCAGACCTAGCCCATCCTTGGTGCTCCTGGTGCACTGCTGCTGTCACACCAAACCCAAGTGTTGGGACATCAGCTGGTGTAAATCAGTGTATCCCTGCTGAAGCCAGGGGCCACATTCATAGCTGCTGTGAACTCCTGAAACACTAGGGTCAGGGGAGTCATACAGTGTTACAGCAACTAAAAATGTGACCTGGATTTGGCTGCCAATATTAGAATACACATTTCTCATGCCCCTCTCTCCTCTTCATCCCCTGCTCAGATGAACTCAGTCACAATTGTTAGCAAAGGTACCTAAGCCTGTATTCAGTGATTGTGTGGCAAGGGACAGTCTGTAAGATCTTTTTAACCTGACACAATTACTCACAAAGCCAATTTGCAGGATAGGTGTATGCCAGCAAAAGGCAGGCATAAACCTATGTACAGAACAGTTTGGACCTGGGGAGAATAAAAAAAGAAAACCAACTCTACAGGTAGATCTGAGAAAAGGAATGATGCCGTATAACATCTCTTTCTGACTAGACTAACTAAAACATGATGCAGGGAAACAACAGCCTGTCTCCAAATGAGAGAGATGTGTACACATGTACACACAGAGACTTTTTGCTAATTGTCTCTCTGGAACCCCTAAAGATTCACCACCATTAGTATAAATCCTTGCTTCCTGCAAGCCAGCATTCCCCAGCCCGTTCCAGCTCTCACTTCCCCCACAGAAATGACAGACTGACTCTAATCTCCCACCTGCATAAATCTCCTACAGACAACCACAAATATTTTAGCTATGCTGATTTATGGAAGCACAAGCAAGACTAAACCAGGAGATATATCCTCCATGCACAATGACTGATGGCTTGCTGCAAATCTTTCCATTTAAAGCACTGTCACTTTTTGCAGTTCACAGAGAGAGGAAGAAAAAAGAGGAATAAAATAACATGTAGTAATGCAACTTATGGCAGCTCCTGGGGGAAAAAAATAAGGCAGCATTTGTGCAACCTGATTCTTCCAAGCTCTCCTGCATAAAATCCTTGCTTCTAATTGAAGAAATTCTATTTGTGAGAGGATGTGAAAACAGCTGCAAGACCCCACAAGCCCTCCTCCTCTCCCCCTCCTCCAACTACCCCATTTTCTGACTTTAACTGACCATGGCAATCTTGATTTACAGCCAGTGGGAAGCTGTCTTTTAACCAGCACTTTGCAGCTGATGCTACCTGCTTTAGCACCCAAGAATTGCAAGAATGAATGAATGAATATGGGGATTCCCTGCTCAGATTTAACTACAGTAGTAAACAAAAGCAGGCTGTAGCTCCTGGTTCCAGAATAGTTAATGGCAAAGCCTTCTCTGGATTCAATGGACTAAGCTTTGAAGGCCACTAGGCACAGGCAACTCCCCCTGACCTCAAGAGAGCACCCATCCTGGGCAGGATTAGGCTGACAAGAACAGGACCACCAAGTTTACTCATGTCAGATAAACAAAAAAGACACAAACTGTGCACAACAAGAGACCTGTCAGCATCTGGTTCAGTGTCTCCATGCTGTGTAAGGCCCCACAGAGGCAAAAGCTTTCAGAGATGGAATTCATTTAGCTGCTTTGAGCCAAGCTGTTTTAAGATTTGTGTTTTGCACAAGGACATCAACAGAGACAAATAATGCTGTTGAGGCAACACATTATTACTCTTCTGCTGAGTACTGACAGTCGGTTTCAAAGAGCTGGGCTGAGACTTAAGTCACAGAACAACTAAGAACAATTAAAGGGGTTTCTGCATTTTTGGTTCCCCTGACACCATTTGCCTGGCACTGTTTCCTCCTCTCTCCCTTCCCTGCCAGCCTGTTGAAAGCCACTGTTTCACCTGTTGTCACAAGCATGTTGGTAGAATTGCCTGACTGAACAGCTGTATGCTTCCTGCTCTGCTGCAACTCCTTGCCTAGCAAGTAAAGCCTTACAGAAGGATCCCTGATCACACTCCTTTTGGTTCATGTCTGACATTTAATTGACTTACCAAAAAGTTTTCTGGGCACAAGTCATCTGTTTTCACATCCTGGCTGCAAAATATTAGCTGGGGAAAAAAAAAAGAGGGATAGTTGGTTAAAAAGAACAGCAACAGATTCTTTCTTTCTTTGGCATGCAGATCAACAGAGGTGTAACTGAAATGCAATGGTTATTTTCGGGCATGTTACATTGTCTACATGGTTTATCATACAGAATTCTACACTTAATTTCCTCTCCAGGCTCTGTGAATAATCACTTCCTTTCTCTAGACCTTAACTTCCTCAGTCAGTAAAATGGAGAAAATGACATACACTCTCCTTAGAAATGCATTTAATGAAAAATCTTTATCCAATAGCTAATTGTGCACTATTACTAATAAAGGAGACCAGCTGCCAACTATCTTGGGACATGTTCCCATCCGTATCAGTGACCAAGTTATCCATGTTTGCTCTAGGTTTCTCATCCAGTTCACTAGTGGAGCTTGACAAGATGAGTGTTTGTTGCACCAAAGCTGCTAGTGCTCAGACAGAATGAAGTAGGTGATATCTCTCTATAGTCCACCTTCTGGAAGCTAGAATAGTAAAATGAGAGGTCCACAGCCTTAAGAGTTCACAAAAGTGACCTACTTCAAAGGAAAACCAGGAAGGGCAGTGGCAGGTTCATGCTGTGAAGAAATTGTTGCTGCTCCAACCCATCCTGCCAGATCCTAGGATGCTGCTGGGAGGTCACCTGTACAGATTCACTGCAGAATTCAAAGCCACACAGTGACCTATTTTATGTCTGCTAATGCAATAAGATGCAAGGAATCATTTCCAGAGAAGTACCTGGTCACTGACTGCAGTAAAACCCATGTAGTTAGCACATCCCTCTCTAGTATTGCCTGCAGCACAAGCTTGCATTAGAAACTTGCTGAACACACAACTGTGCTTACTTTTAACCCATTACTTGTTTACTTGAGAGACTCACAAAGCACATCAGAGATAAACCACAGAAGGATAAACACTATCAGGGTCAGTTTCTAATCTCAGAGTAACTCCTTAATGAGAATAATTTAAGCCAGCAATTAAACCAGGGGTGTATTTCTACAATTAAATAAATGGTGAAATGGTTCTGGAATTTTCAGAGGAGGTTACCTTCTGAATTAGAAGCACAATCATGCCTGCCTGCAAAAGGAAAAGGGCAAGATGATGCAGTTTGGAGGCAAAGCCAACTTGGACCAGCTTGAGTAACAAATGAAGCTGCACCCTCAAAGAGCAAAAACCATGGCTCCAGGAACAGAAATACTCTCTCTGCTCTGAACATTGTTCAATAAGCTAAATACAAGCTGTCTGCTGCTCTATTCTGACAGTGGGAACATAAAATAGGGAGTCCACATACCATAGCAATCTCCATCTCAGCTCCTTGCTTCCTCCCAAAGCTTGCATGACCTCACTGCTGAAGCATTGATCTTGGGTCTGTGCATGGAATGGGTGGATACTGGCTGACTTGTTAGCACATTTTGCTTATGCTGCTGGCTGCACTTCTCTTCACATCCAGTCTTTTTGGTTTTGCCTATAAAAACAGCATGCCTAATGGACAGGCTGGGGATATTCTTCGTGCAGAGGAGAGGAAAACGTATTTCAAACTGAGCAAGCAGGCTGCCATGCCAAACGGAGAGGCCAGGTCTGTGTGGACTATTCTGCACATGTAAGAACATTCTCACAAAGTGAGGGAATCTCTAAGTTTGTAAGCTGGGTTTTTACACCCTGCATAGGGTCGAAGGACACTGCTGAGATGCTCCAGGTGTGTGTTCTGCATGCCAAGAGGGACAGATTTGTAAGTATCAGCTGAGTATGCATCTGCCTGCTCCTTTCACTGCAGGTTGCAGAGCTGATGTTATAATAAGCAGACTTCAAAACTGCAAAGAACATTCCTTTAAACACAAGGGTCAGATGGTTCTGATCAAAAGAAAATAACTCAGAAAAGCAAACAAATGCACTCAGTAAGCCAAGTCTCACCACGAAAAGCAAGAGGGTCTTTTTTTCTTTGCTTGCTATTGCCCTTATTATCCTTAAAATGATGATTCTGGAAAGGATATTTCAATATATGCCATTACAAAAAGCTGTGGCCAGTCTATAGAGCACATGAACCAGGGAAGAGTAAACTCCCCTGGATGTTCTAATGAATGAAATGATTTAGTAACATCAGTGAGCATAGCTCACTTCTAAAAACTTTCATAAGCTTTAGCACTGTATTTTACTCCCTTGAGAATTCCTGACAGCTGGTAAGACACTTTCCAGCTATCCAATTAAGGCAGAGGCATGGTACAGGTTCAATAATTCATTTCAGAATTTGTCAGAAAATTAGAGAAAAAGACCATGACTTCTCTTTTCTCTTTGAAAGAGTAAGGTGTTACATCTGACATCTAAAACATTTCTTGAGGAGTGGTACTAAGGAAATACTAGCACATGGCCAACAGGCTGCAATCTGGGCTAGAACAAACCCACAATGGTTCCCAGGGTTGAGGGGGAATACTTCTCTCTCCAGGCAGCCATGGACAACTGATTGCAGGTTTTATTTTTGGCTTGGTTAAACATGATATATAAGATTATCAGCTGGACTGCAGCGAGATGAAGCAGTACAGAACACAGACAAGACCTGGGCTATTTAATGAAACACCTTCTGGTAAAAATCCAGCCACATAAGAGGGCTGTATCCTGTCCACCTCTGCAGGCCCCCGTTTCTGCATCTAAGGTAGATTTAAATAATCATTTCAGATGCATGAGGAGAGCAAGATGAGCACACAGAGTTGAGCTGAGGTTTGTGAAACGCTTCAGATTTCTTCAGCTGCAGACACTGAGGTAAACATTTAACATCTTTAAAAGATTCTGGTGTTCAAAAAGCTTTTTTCTGTTATAACTGGGAAATTCACACACTCAAAGGATCCACTGCTCCTTTTCTTGAACCACATCCATTCCAGTTATTACTGCAATCACAAAGCCTGATGTAGTGCTTGCATCCCAGTTCTTGGCCAACGTACTGTGGTCAGGAGAAGAAACACAGCCTGTTTCTCCACAAGGCAGGCCAACTGCAGAGCATTGGAAATGCCAAGGATAATGAAGGTACAGGCCCTGAGAAATGGAGACTCTATCACTTCACTGTGCAGACAGCTAACAGAACTTGCACCAGGGCAAGAAATCACTTCAAAGATCTCTCCATGATCTTGGTGCCTCCCACACAAATCCTCATCTTCCCTACTAATACTCATGGAGCTGGAAGATGGCAGCTGCTCCTGTGCTTGTCCAGTGGGACAAGTAATAAAAGACTTGGGCAAAAGGATCATGGATCTAAGTCACTGATAGTGTCTAGCTGGCAAACTCGACCACCTTTCTAACATCTCAGCTTAAGAGCAGTCAGTTGCTCTCCATGTGGCCAGGATAAGGAATCCTGCTCCCCATGCAAGGCAAACAGAGGCATTCTGAAGAAAGCATGAAGAGATCTGAACTCAAGGTAAGTTTGAAAGGCTGGGCCAAGTGACATCTGCCTGTCCAGTAATTCCTTCTGCCTTCATCTTCTGAACTGTGTAATAGTGTGTGACTAATATCAGTCCTCCCACTTCTTCAGCCTAGTCATTTCAGCTGATATTTTAAAGTGTACCACACTATGTGCTGACATGCCTCCACCCTCTGCTAGCTTTCCTGTTCTAGAGAGAGACAGAGAGAGAGTGACTCATGCAGCTCTCCTACTATTCAAGCCTTTTAAGCAAATTCAAAGAAAAGTTTTAAAGGTGCTCTCTTGATTTGGGAATGCCTGGGTGGGGTTTTCTTTTTCTGTCTGCTTGTTTTGTCAAATTGTATGTAATTTTCCAACCTCTATGATGCTGAGACATTTTAATAATTCATGAACCTTCCTGACACTATCAAATTGCAATTTGGAAATGTCAGAGGTACCCACTGGTACAGGCATTTGTGGATGCCTATAGGAAATGGAAAATAAGAAGGATGGTAGAATTAGGATGCTAAATGCCATGTCTGGCTTGTACTCTGACAGCCATAATTAAAAGCTGAGGTGGTGGAGAGAAGAAAGTGAACAACCTGAAGGTGAATGTATTTTAGACCTGATACCATTGCTAACTGACTTCAGAATGTTCTGAAGAGAAAGAAATACTGTAATTGTCATTTAAATTCCAGAATGTTTATGTCAGATTTAAATGCAAAGTATTTTTTCACCAACCCAGAGCACCTTCAAGAGAGAGACATGAGATGATGACAAAAGCTAAGGCAGAAGAGCAATCAATCCTGACTGGAAAACGAGCAAAGAAGCAAGATCATCAGGCAACATGGCCTTGAAAGTGCATCTCCAGGGTTCACAAAACTTGAGCTATGCGAGATGCTGCTTCTGGCGAGAGCACGGAGCTCAGCGCTGGAAATGACTCTCCCGGGTGTGGGGTGCAGGTGGGGCCAGCCCTGCAAGGAACGAGCCTCACCATGGGGGTCGACAACGGGCGCCTGTGTCCCGCCTTCGACGAGCACGACACGTGCGGAACCTGTTCTGGGAGCTGTGCTCTGGGAGCTGGCCTCGGGCCGGCCTCTGCCTGCGGCGAAATGGCGGCCGCCGGCGCTAGCGCTGCCTCAGGCGCCAGGCCCCGTTCTCAGCTGGGGAAGGGAGCGGCTGAACCCGTGCTGAGGAATCCGCGCAGCGGCTGGGCTCTTGCCAAGTGCACAGGACGAAGAAGGAGGACGAGCAGAAGCGCTGCCCCCGTTGCTGCTCCTACCTTCGGCCCACACGGGCCCTTGGCGAGCCCCGCGGCACTGGCGGGCAGTGCGCCCCCTGGCGGGCAGTGCTCAGCCCGGCCCGGCCGTTCCCCGGCGCTGGGGGCGGCAGCGGAGCCGCCGCAGGGCTCCCACCGGGGCGCGGGAACGCCAGCCGCGGGGTTAGAGCCTTCCGAGGGGCAGGGGACGCCTTGGCCGCAGACGGATGGAGGCAGAGAGAGCCCTGTGGAGCCTCCTAGGCGGGGGCAGCAGCCGCTGCCGCCGGGTGAACTCTTCTCTGCCCGCCGGGACACGGAGGATTGAAGCGCTCGATCCTCCGGTGGTTTTTCCTGCGGTCCGGTCCCACCCTGGGAACACCTCTCCTGGCTGAGAGAGTTGGGGTTGGCCAACCTGGAGAAGAGAAGGCTCCAGGGAGACTTTCTTGTGGCCTTTCAATACTTAAAGGGCCCATAAGAAAGATGGGGACAGGCTTATAGGAGAACCAGTTGTGACAGGACAAGGTTTAGTTTTAGTTTAGTTGTAAGCTAAAAAGAGGGAGATTTAGACGAGGTATAAGGAAGAAATTTCTCACAAGGAGTGTGGTGAAGCACTAGAACAGGTTGCCCAGAGAGGTGGTGGATGCCCATTGCTCAAAGTACTATTCCAGGCCAGGTTGCATAGGGCTCCAAGCATAGTGAGAGATGTTCTGCTCACTGCAGGGGGGTTGGACTACATGACCTCTAAAGGTCCCTTCCAACTCTAACCATTCTGTGATTCTGTGTTTCTATGCAAAGCAATTTGCAGTGACAGCACATGAACAACTGGGAATGCCTTTCCCTTTCCCATCACTGTCCCAGAGCCTTGATGGGGTGAGTTCTGTTTCCCTATTGCCACAGCCAAGCCCTTGGCCATGCCTGTCCTTGCGGCTCAGTTTGCCCAGGAGCAGCCTGCACTAGCAGGGCCCTGAGCAGACATATGTCAGTGACTCACTCAGGTGCTTGCCAAATCATTAGACCATGAACACCTCTTAAAAACAAAACAAAACCGCCCAATAGCAGCTTCTGAAGAATAAAGGGACACCAAAAACTAAACTGCATCAATACTCCCAGCCAGCCTCTCCCCCCTTCAGGCCAAGCTATTTGTCTGACCTGGGAGGCAGGGTTTTATCACTTAGAGATTGCAAGTTCGATTGCAGAGTCTAGTCTGATGGCTGGCTGGATAATTTGTCTCTCAGTTCAGGGAGAAATGATGGAAGTCAATTTGACAGCTGCGAGGCTCCCCAAGGATTCCAGACCCAAAGTGCATAGAGCAGTGACAGACACAGCACTGCTCTGAATATCAATGAGGCTCTGCCTGGGAATAATGCTGAGGCAATACAAATTGCACATGTTCAGCTGGAAGGTTATCACTATCATTATAGTTATTAATTATTGTTATTATTACTTCTATTATTAAGACATAAAAGAAGCTCAAAGCTCCTCTTGGTCTCACAGAAAACAGATGAGTTCCCAGTTCTGACCCACAGACTGTCCTCCATGTCACACAACCAGATCAATGTAAGTGGAGCTACAGAGAGTTAAGAAGCTCCTGCACCATAAAAAGCAACAAAGCTTGTTAGAAAAGGAATATACTTGGTCTGAGGTCAGGGAAGAGGTTGACTCATTTGGACCCAACTTTCCTGTCTTTGTACAAAGTGCTGGGGGTTGAAACCCTCTTGCTTTCTCCTGTGACAGTGCTGCTAGCTGCCCTGTACTCTAGTAAATGACTAAACAGGATGCACTGAAGTGCAAGAACAGCAGCATACACAGTTCTCCTGGTGTGTGCACACACCACAAATCTATTGAGCTAGTAACTGCAGAATTTGGCCTTCAGTATCTATCAGACTGCAGTTTATTAGCTAAAATAACACCCAAGTTCCTGTCACTTGGTTTCTTGGATGGTGACAAGAAAACTGAACATCCTTTTTCTGCCACTTGCAAATACAAGGCATCTCCTGTGAAAGCCAGTTTAGAGTCTTTCCTTATTCTAACTTCCTAGGCTTTCTTGGGAAGTCTTGGGTAGTTGGCTCAGATATCTTTAAAGTTGAAGAAAAAAAAAAAAGAGAGAGAGAGAGGGAATGAAAAAATCTCTAAGCAAAATGGCTTTTGTGCACATATTCATAATTTTTTTTTTCTTTGCCATAGGAGAGGTTAATTAAAGCAATCTCCAAGAACCTGCTTACACTGAGAATTTATTCCTGAAACACAGATTTACAAGGGAAACTAAGCTCAGTGGCAACACCATCAATTCAGTCAGAAGCAGCACAATTGTTTGGCTAAAACTATGGCAACTGTACAGATCCTAACATGCAATCCTGCTTTATTAAATCAAACCTCTAGTGAATCTGTTATCACCATAGTAACACTGTAGTTATTACATGGAAACATGTTGAACTACACTTGGCTATTAGCATCTGGTTAGCATCTGCACAGTTCCTTATTCACATGACTAAAATTATAATCCAGGCAGAGAAAAACTGAAGTCAAACTATAGCTTGAAGGCCAAATCCTACTCTCAGGTGCATTATATTTAACAGACAGGTCCATGATACATACCCTGGATCTGGATTTGTAATTAGGGTCTTGGTGTGGTGTTTGGAGGTTAGTTTGTATATCTCCTAGGATGCAAATGCACACACACTATGTGGTTTGGAATAATATCCATGAGAAAAAACCTGCAAAACCATCTGATAATTGCAAGTGGCCACCTCAAGTGCTCTCCAAAGCAGCCCAGGCTTGCAGAGACTGCTTCAAACATTTCAAAGCTCCAAACAGTTTCAAGCAGCTTGTTTTATTCTTATTTTAAGCCACCTGCCACAACATTTTCCCTGTCTTCTTCCTCCCACGGAAAGTGTGGCACTTTGTATTCAGGCCAGTGCCATTTTGTGAATAAAGTTAGGAATGTTGCAATCTGAGATAAGTGATAGGTTTAAGGCCCAAAGATCCACACACAGTCAGGATGAGAAGTGGCTGAGTTATTTCACTAGAAAGAGATACTCCTGAGTTTAAAAAAAAAAAAGGACAAAACCCCAATGGTTTTCTTTTTGGCTAATAATAGATTGTGATAGACTTTTGTCCTTTGCCACCAAAGCCCACATACTTAAGACTCCAGTTTCTAGACTTACAGATAGGAGATGGAAACTGGTAAATGTTCTTCCAGTTATTAAAACAATTCTTTTGCAGGCTGTAGCACAGAGGAAATATAAGGTGGAACAAAGTGTTGTACAATATTCAATATATTTCTTTTCTTGCCTGGGCAAAGTTTGCTATGTTTTGTCATGCCAAACACAGGCAGAGGAACAATTCTGAGTACACTACAGTTTCAAGTCAGTACATTGAAACATTTATTTTCTCAATGTGTCTTTAATCAAGTGGATAAAGCATCAGAAATCAGTAAAAATAATCATACAATAAAGGCTGTAATATAAAATTATGGGAAAAATGAACACTTCTCCAAGAGTTAGACTGCCTATCTGCATTCTCCATATGTCTTGCTGCTCACTCTCCTCAGTGGGGATTGCACCATCTGAGGAAGCAGCACAGCACCCAGAGTGCAGGAGAGAATACAATTTCTAGGAACAATTTGTTGCCTCAAAGCCCACCACAAACTGAGGTCTCTTTTCCACCTGCATGGGCTCAGGAACTCACCCTCTACCCAGCTGATTCCTATGGAGCTACAATCATCACTAACAACCTGTCAGCTGCTGCTGCTTGAGCTCAGCCCTGAACACTGACTGGCATTAAGGAGTGCAGCCTGTCTGAGCCAGAGAAAAACACAAACTAGTGATCACAAGACAGGTTGTGTCATTTTCTTTTCTCCTCAATAAACTAAAGATCTCCTAAGCAAGAAAACAGAATTGCCTAACAGCTGGGTGCTACACTGAGATAAGAGATAGGGCCAGTGCTTTGTCTCAGAAAAAAATCAACACTTTCCAGAGACCATCCACTGCAAACAACTGGAATAGGTGGCATTTCATTCCTCTCCCACCACAGAAATCTGTTCTGCTACAGATTTCACTGCCTGTTACCATGAAGTTATTTCCATATGGATCACAAACCCATTTCTTTGGATGTATGCAAGAAAGATGCATAAATTAAGCTGAACTGACTACATGGACTAACTCACTACTACCCTTGCAAGCATGTAGTATAGATGCAAAACAAATTGCAGATAAACAGTTGTATTAAAAGGAGCACTACTTTAATATTCCAATTTTCAAGCAAATCAGAATCTTTTGATTGGGTTGCAGCTATCCTCCCCTTTTGTAATGAGCAAACGGGAGAGAAACCACTGTCAGACCTCACCCTGCCTTCACAACTCAAGAGAAGGTATCAGTGTTTCTTTTTGTGTCTGCTACTACAAGTTTGTTGGAGCTTACAGGTGACAAAAAGACAGCAGAATACCTGAATCCATGAAATGACACAGCCATGAAGCCTTCTGCTCTCTTTCCAGAGGGTGTCCACTTGCATAACAGAGCATACAACATCCACACAAAGTCCTGTGGCTGTAGGAGTCACCCAGAGCTCAAAGGGCCCTGCTTGGATCTTAGGGAACAAGCCTGGAGAGCACCTTCAAGGGCACTTAGTCCTCTTTCCTACAGATCCCCAGCTTAAGCACTTACACTCAGCACTTCCTGCCACTGAAATAGTTAACTCTTCCCAGGACAGCAGGTGAAGCAATGCTGACACTATTTTGGGATGAGATTAATTTTACTAGTGTTTTACACGTGCTTACTTTCTGCAGTGCACAATAAAAAGCACTGTTTAGGCTCATACTAGTGCCACAAACAGTATCAGTGCAATAGGCCTGACCATAACTAGTCCCTGTTGCAACCTGCAAGTCTGAAACAATGCATTTTTATTAAAAACCCCAACAATGCCAGCACACCATTAGAAAAATAACAGAACAAACACCACCACTGAGGGCAGACACAAACAATGAGAATTAAAACCTGCAGCTTTTTTTTGTGCTTAGTCCCCTGTCAAGTCAATAGATACTTTTTGTCCTTAAACACAGATGCTGTAACTCCCTCCTGCCTCCCACACAAAGCAACAGGCTAAAAGCTAGTTAAAGACATGATCCACCTCTTCATGGGGGAAGGTTGGGGAGTAGCTTTGACAAACACAGCCCAGTTACACCAGTAAAAAACAGACATAAGAACAGGTCAGACTCTGTGCTTTACTTAGTTCTTAGGCAACTCAAGGCCAACTTGCCTAACACACACAGACTCCTGTCAAGAAAACCCATCACTTCAGAACTGCTGCAAGGTGACCCAGGTCAGTAACCTCCTAGAACTGATCCTGCCTGGCTTACTTCATGGTAAACCTGAAGCGCTCTGTGTTCAGTGCAAGTTCTCTTCAGCACAGCTCACACACAGTGCTTACTCTAAAGTTACTTCTTACTTGCACTTTATTTTTTCTCTGAAACAGGAAGAGAAGCCCAACAAGGACCCAGCCCAAGCAGTCACAGCTCTAAAAGGAAAAAAGAGAACTCATACATACCCCTGCTTAAAGAGAAAGCATCACCACACCAGGCCTGCCCTTTTGCTCTGTCTCATCTTGCTCTGATCTTTAGTGTTCCCTTTCCCCACTACTCAGCTCACCTGAAACTGCTGCTTCCAAATGGCAATTTCAGAAGCACCTGTGAGAGAACTTAATTGCAACTAATTACCTGTTGGTTGTCTGGGACCTGAGGAGTGGCAGCAATTACTCCAGTCAAGAAACAACCTGGAGGAAGGTGTTGCTGCTTTTCACTAAATGAACTGAGCTACTCTCTAAAGGAAAGCTCTTAAAGAGATGGAACCTGCCCCATGCCAAGTTAAAAACACTGCAGCCAATACTTTATTATTGCCATCAATAATCACATGTAGATGGCCACCAAAAATAGGTCTTGTTGTGCTAGTGTTGATATGGTCACAGAACTGTTTGCCATCAACAAGGTAGACATTGCTATTAAGATACATAAGCACAGGGAGTAAGAAGACAGCAAGTAGCCTTGGATAATTTTGGACATGGGTCTAATTGAGAGTTAGTTATTTACTTGGAGAGAAAAAAAGGGAAGGCAGAGGTGAGAGGTTAAAGAAAGAAGGAAGCTTAGTAGAAAAGGCTGTGAGCTGGAAGAAATAGTTGTGAGCCCAAAGCAGAAAGAATTCATTGAAAACTGCAGAAAATTCTCTGGTGATTTATAACTCCACAGTTCTCATTCTCTGAAATAATGGTAACTGAAATTAAGTCCTCTTTCAACACTACAGGACATTTCCTTTGTGATGGAGATGAATCCCTGAAGAATTGTGAGGAGGAGCATGAACCATTGTGAAATATTACTGTTTGAGCCAAGAGAGAGCAACATCAGCTCTGTAATACATGTTTGCCTGTGTAGCACAGGTGCATTTTAACCACATCTCCCAGGAGATCTGCCTCAAGCCAGACTGTTGCTGTAGAAAAAGAATAGAAAAGAAATATGTTTAAGTAAAAGCAAAGGTAAATTTGGCTGGACTGCTGCCTAATGGGAGAAAGAAGGACTAATACAATTTTTTACCAGCAGCTCTCCAGAGGCTGGCTCCCCTTCCCTGCACTACATGTGCCTGGGAAGATGCAAGCCAGGGATTTCTTTTCAGTTCTGTTGAAATGCTAAAAAAGAAAGAAGATATCCCTCCTGGAAGCAGAAGTGACTAGCTCAGGACAAAGCACAACAGTTTACAGAGTACATGGCTTTAGTAGCAGCCAAGGTAGAGGCTGTGGGTGGATGATATCAAGAAGCATTCATGCAATCTTCACACTTGGGAGCTACATTGTCTGAGCAGTTTAGCTCTGACTTCAGTGTCTGCAGGATCAAGGAGAAGGTGACCAAAGGAGGAGACAGGGATGTACTGAGAGGTGGAAAAATTCTAGTGAAAGGAATACAAGGAGGTTTTTGGCTGGATGATGCCTGTGTCAGTATTGATTGTGGCTCGATGGCAATAAGCAAGATCTTGTGGTAAAATCCACACTGAGAGCAAAGAACTATGAGGAGGAAGAGAAAAGGCCAATTCTAACAGCTTATCCATGACTCCCCATAACATCCATGGTCTTCCTTTCTGCATAATCTACACAAAGACCTTGAAGATGATAAATTAAGGGAAAGGGAATCAAGGATTATTTGCATAAAATGGAAAGAGAGAAAAGCAGAACTATCCAGAATACATTATATTCTACTCCAAGGAAATTCACAGACCTGTTTCTATAATCTTAGGAAGGAAGCCAAAGAAGACTAGAAATACACAGAGAGCTTTAAACAATTGATCTCACTGGGAGGTTACCCTGGTACCTTTCATCCTCCTGGTACCCAGATGTTTCAGAAAATACCCAAAAGTGAAGCACTTGTAGGCTGCAAGGAAATAAGGTGGAGATTCATTCTTTTCCTTCCCTTGCAGCCTGCTGTCAAACCACCTAGCTAGCCTCCAGTACCTGTGTCTGAGTTCTCTGGAACACTGCAGCCAGCCTGCCTCAGGCTTTTGATCTCAGATCTTACACAAGCCATGCAAAGGTGGATAGAGCTAGCACTGCGAAAGGAGCATCCTGAGGAAGAAACTGTTCCAGGGTGGCACTCCTGAAGGAGCCCAGTTTGTGTGGAGGAGAGCTGTGCTGCTGGACTCCAGTGTGTAAGGAGAGCATTTTGCCAATCTGCACTTTAAATTCCTGGAGCACAGAGATGTTGGAAATGGCTGTGCTTTAGTGGTGGCTGATGTCATGCCTTTATAGGTTCAGTGCTTCAGTTACACACCAAGCATTACTGCTCCAGCTTTGCCCTCTGCAACCTAACTGCAGTGGGCCAGCAGCTAGCTGCAGAGCCCAGGCTGTGAGGCATCCCAAACCATCCCACAGGATTCTTGGAACTCCAGCTGCTAAGGGGTTAGCTCTACCTTACTAACCACAATCTGATGTGCCTTCTTGAGGCAGATTTCAACGAAGAGAAACCTTCTGACAAGCCCACCCCCCTTCCAACAGAAAAACTGGAGCATGCCTCTTTAAAAGTAGCCTATTTAGGCCACAGATGCTAAATGAATTCAGCAGCCAGACGGAGTAATGGAATGTCAGTGTTCCAGTCTGCTGCCTCCAAGCAATAGGGGTTTTTTATTATTAATTTCTCCTCTCATTTTCCAGTGCTGCCTCTGGGCTCCATGCTTTAGATGCAGGATTCTTGTCAGTCTCCCTAACCCAATTTGGAAATAATTAAATTTTAAAATATTAAAGGGATTATAAATACTTCCCCCACCCCATTCCCTTTTATGCTGTCCCTCTAAAACTGCTGAATTTGGCTTCAGGACTTAAAGTGTGTTACTGCAGACTCTGATTTGTTACTGCAGTTTCCTTTGCAAAGGCTGGAGAATATCTGAAGGGGAAAAAAGCCCAGAGTTCATTCCAGCAAAAGGTGCCCAGGAGCTGTATGAGATAAAGAGCTTTCTGCCACTCTGACATCTTGGAACCTGATCTCACTCCCATTTAAAAGAATGGCAAGGCTCTCAAATTCTTAGAATGGAAAGATTTTTGAGGCACATATGAGTTAATAATGACACAACAAGGATGTAGTGTTGAGGTCATCTAGTCCACCCACCCTGCTCAAGCAGGGTCAGCTAGAGTAGCTTGCTCAGCACCATGTCCAGCTGGATTTTGAGTATATCCAAGGATGGAGACTCCACAACCTCCCTGAGCAACCTGTTCCAGTGTCTGATCACCCTCACAGCAAAAAGCTTTTTCTTGTGCCTAGACTGAACACAAGAAGTCCATTTATTTCTTGCACTAGGGAGCCCAGACCTGCCACTGTACTCCAGATGTGGAGTGCATCCTCTCACTTTATCCTCTTTCTTGAGAGTAATACAGTTTCTCTGTTCACCCTCTGCTAATGGATGAAGCCTGAAGCTTCTGGTGGCTGAACATCTGGACACTTAACAAGCTTACAGCTCTTTAAGGCTGGGAAGCACACAGTCTCTCCTGTGTAGCACATCTCAGACATGAGCATTAGGTGTTTTCCCACAAACAGATGGTAATGTATTTACATATCCTGAAATGGAAGCTGAATTATTCTGATATTTTGACTATTGGGATCTTTTCAAAGATAGTTCTCCAGGTTTAGAAAGGCCAAGGCACAATGTGAGCCTCACAATAGATGAAGGTTTCCTAACTCTCAGGTTTGCCCTTTTGTGCATCCAACATGCTGCTATTATTTTACAGCTACATCTGGAGCAGAGCCTACAAAAGAAAAGATGAGACCATTACCCACTCATCTATGCCATCTTTGTCCCACATTTCCAGCTTGAAAGCATTCTGTTTAGCTTCAGATCTTTCTGAGTCACCAGTGGTTTGTTTCAACAACTGTACTCCAGACCTCAGTAAGACTCAAGCAGGCAGTTTGTTTATGGCTTCTCCCTCCTCTATATTCTTCTCATCAGTTGCATCTCCCAGTTCACACTATGTCTTGGATGGAAAAGAAAAAGTGGAGGAAACAAAGGGAATCCAGTGCATCACACAGATCATGTGTAACACATGTAAAATTAAGGGCATTCTATCAATTTATCTGTTTTTCTTGGGAACAGTTCTAATTAGTAAATTCTCCTCCATTGTCTATTGGTTTTTGAGACAGTATAGTTGGATATTATGGAAACAGGTATTTGAATCAGTGCAAATCCTCTGCACTTCTCAGAAGAATTTCATAGCATGACTTTGGAGAGGCACAAGCTTCAGTGAAAGTGGAAGTGAAGAGAGCAGCAAGGACAGGAAGACTGCACTTAAATCATGGTAGGATTATGCAGTTGTAAAAGCATGAGCTAGTCTGTCTTGAAATGAAGGAGCTCCTAGTGCAGAGTCCCTGGTTAGGCATATGCCAGATACCCATTTTTTTCTGCATCAGGCAAAGAAAGGATCCATCATTCAGTGAGCTATACTTGGGCTGAAGAAAAAAGCTTTCAGAAGATAGCAAGTGATGCCATACGTTTTCATTCTGGAGCATGCTATGCAAAGCTCTGGGTAGTCAGCTCCCACCAACCATCTGGAGAGAGAAGTCACTCAAATGGAAGTGCTGAACCTGCTGTGGTAGACAATCAGTGCCAGTGAACCACTCACTACTCTCCCCCTGTCTGTTTTCCTGCCTTTTGCTGCAATAGAGCCTTAAAATAAAATCATCTGGCTACCACTTCCCAAACACCCTCTCCCAAACAGCCCAGCTTCCATCTGCAGGGAGCACTTCATTCATTGGACAACGTGGGCCACTTGCACAGACCCAGCTAGACTGAAGAGCTGACCCAAAGGGAAATGCCACAGAAAGAACACAGGAAAAAAAGTGCCTTTTCTTTCCTGAGCTCCTCATGCCCCCATGTTAAACCCTAATTTCTGTTTTATGTCTCCCTGATTCCTCCCCAGTGCTTAATGTCTCTTTTGACTCCTGCTAAAAGCTTCCTGGGGCTGAGATCTTGGGAATCCAGCAAGCTCACTGGGTTTGCCTTATGAAAAGTGACTCTAAGTGCCAGGGAGGGTTTAGCAGCTTTGAAATAAAAGGAACTTTCAACCATGTTGCCATAAATTGCTTTGTTGCTTGTAGTCAGCAAGAATCATTTTGAAGACTTCTGGAGCCTGAGGGTATCAATTGCTTTGTTTTTTCCCTCTATCAAACCTATCCTCCAGTGACTTGTGTTAGGCTGCAGGCTGCTCAGGGATGCTCAGCAGATGCTAAATGGGGCACAAGAGACATCTCAAGCCCCTTGGCATGTATATATTTTTAAATCAAATAGGCAGACATGGGCAAAGGAATCTGTGATGGTGAATCAAGTGTTCCCAGCTTGCTCTGTTGTACACAGCCATCCTGCCTCCCTCTAGGACTAGACAGTAACTGAGTGACTCCAGTCTAAATAGCTTGGGATCAAGTGCTGTAAGCCTGACTCCTGTGAGTACCAGCTCCAGTGGGCTCACTGGGACAGCTTCTTTTAGAGCAGATCATTTCCTGGATGAAGACCTGTGAGGAATATTTGTAGGTGGGAATAATCTAATGAGAAGAGGACACAGATTATGGCAATTAAAGGGAATAAACTGGTGCTCATCAGCTGTGAAGAAAAAAACAAGTAGGGTATGGAGTGCTGCTTCCACAATAGCAGCTCCTAAACAGAACAAGGAATGCTGAGCAGTTTAATAACACTGGGATGCCACTGCTTTTTGTACTAATCAACAAGACAAAAGCCTTAGCAAATAAAAGGGGCTACTGATGGCTTTTATTCCTCAGAATTTGTCTGCAGGCACAAACTGCACAGAACTAACCTTCATTAGATAGGGAAACTAGTAGCAGTCTCACCTATCATAACTATTTCTAAAATCAATTGGGAAAAAAGACAAATGAAGGAAGAGTTTGCTTCATTTTACCAGTTGACTGGAAAAGAATAAATTCCACTGGGAAATAAACCTCTGGTGTAAATGAAACTTATTTGTGAAAAAAATCTGATATAACTGAAACATAAATAATTAACAATATATCTAGAAGCCATATTTGCTGTAAATGATCCTCTGTGGAGAATGTTGTATGAGCAAACTGCAGCATTCAAAAAGCAGACCATGTTTGCAGAATTTGGCTCTCTGCTGCTGAAGTGTGAGAGCTGCTTAGCAAAGCAGAGTGAAGGCCAGTGCAACCATTACAGCCCTACTGCAGCAGCTGGGAGAGCTGGATCTGCTCTCCTTTGTTAATACAAATCTTCCATATGGGCTTTGCCAACTGATCGAGCTTTCCAGGGTGTCCAATTCCTATCTAAAATGCTGAAAGAACAGTTCTCTTTTATCTAACAAGGATAAGGAATAGGAAAATACACTGTGAATTGTAAGACAGGCACTGTAGGGGTGAGGATCCAACTTCTCATATTAGAAGCTTTCCACAACTAATCACTCTTATTGGTTCTGGAGCTTCAACGTCAATAGAGATGATATATATTTTGCTGGTAGAAATAATAGCTGATTCAACTACACTATGGAAATGAACTCAGGGACAAGTCAACTTCCTAGAACTCCACTATGTCAGTACAGCTTTACAGAACAGCTGCCCTAAAAGGCCAGTTCTTAGTAAATCCTGCTTGGAACGTCATGGCTGCTGTTCCTTTTTTTACTTCCATGACACCCTCTTAGAAGGGCATCAACTTGCCTTGTGCCCTGGTGTAAGTTACTGCCTGCTAGCAGTAAGCAGACAGCCCTGGCTTGCTGCTGCTGCAGTGTCTGGCTGGCTCCATGGCTCAGAAACATGTGCAGCTCCTATTAATAAAACAGTGTGCACTGGTGGCCCAGTGCCAAATCACTCTCATCTCTCTGTTTCCTGATTTCTCCTGTAGCCCTCACCCTCCAAACAAAGATCTCCCCTGTCTGGTGTGGAGAGAGCCTGTGCATTACTCAGCATGCCACTTTGCTGAAGGCAGCATGGTGGGAAGCAAACCAGCCTCTTGCATGAGCACTAACCCAGCCCTTCCTCTTCCTCTTCCTCTTCCCCTCCAGCAGACAGATGCTGAGGCCAAGGGCCCAGGTGCACAGACACAGGAAATAGCTGCAGTCAGTGTCTCGGGTGGCAGCAGTTGGGAGGGCTCTGTAGGGTTAGCCTTGCTTTCTGGATGAAACAAGAACAGGACAAGATGACAGACAGAGGTGCTCATATCCTGTAGGGATGTTGCACAGTAGCGGTTGTCCTTAGCCCCAGGAAAAGGAGTTACAAGGACATAGTGGGATCCATGCTGCTGGTGTACCCAGTTCTGAGTGACTTGCTGAGGGCTATGAGAAGACCCAGTGGCACTTTTGAACAGAGCCAAGATTGGTAGCTGCCTTGTCTTGGCAGAACAGCACACTTGTCGTCCTCAGAGAGTTGTGCACACTGTAGGGAGTGAGGAAGAAGGGCACTAGTTTGTGGTAAGCTGCTTATTAATCTTCTCTCAGAATTAAGGTCCAATGAGCTAAGTGGTCCTTAAGAGTTACAGACCTGAGAACCAGCACAATAATCAGATCAGTGACTGCAGATAATCTCATTCTACAGTGTCAACCTTGCATGGTTGTTTGCCTCCTGCAAGCAGGAGTCAGACATGATGATCCAATCCTAGTAGCCTTCAGAGCCCTGGGGTCTGTCCATGGCAGCTAATGGGGGCTCTGTGAGCAAAACCTGCACAGTACAGCCTGTGTTGGAGTCTCATTTCCCCTCCTTGGTTGACAGAAGCATGAAGTGCACTTGTGCTCTGAGGTCTGTGCTGTATAAATATCCCCAGGAAATAAATAAATGCCAGTGCACTTGTGCATTTCCCTCAGATTCTTCTCCCCAGCTGCTGTGCTGACAGTACTTACTAGGAATCAGGCATTTCATTCTGGCTCACTATTCTGCTGGAGGGAGATGGGAACAAGATGCTCCTGAGGCAGGGAAGGGGAGGGTAGCAATTCAGTTACCAGAATATTGGTCTGTTTATTTATAGATGCACACACACTCATAAACCCATGTAGAAAACTGGAAACCAATTTGTTCTTACCCTGCAACTGAAGAGAATAGCTGACGACTGAACTCTTACTCTGGGGAAGAGATGTGAGAGAGTAGAGGGGAGAGTTTAGGACTCAGGGTTTAATTATCATCCAGATGGGTGCTGAGACTAGATAACTGTTGTAAGGAGTCAAATAGAAGAGGATTGTCTTAGTGATTTAGTTTTCCAGCAATTCTGGCCACAGGCCATCTGGCCATGATTGGCTTGAGCCCCCACAGGACACTGCAGATGACAAATAAAGTGTCACCAGGACAGGTGTCAGCCCACCGTGGCATAAATGGGAACTGAATGCCATTAATATCACAATGAACTGAATAGGTACTTCTGAGACAAGCAGACAGGAAACCAGGCTTCTACCCCCTATGCCGTGTCTTTTATGTCCTTATGGCACCTTTGGAAGCCTTGGTGACCTATCTAGAGAGTAAGAATCCTCACCTATCTCTCTAGAGATTAGGAACTAAATCACTGAAATGCAGTGGAATCTTCTGAGTCCTTTGGAGCAGAGGCACTGGGAACACAAACACTGGGATTATGGATACAAGAGGAACTGTGTTCCTGTGCCAGAGCAGCCACTGCTGATCAGTTCAGCATGAAGCCTTTTAACTGGAAACTCAACAGTGCCCATGGACAGATGAGCCTGTTGCAAGCTGACAGCTCTGGCTCTTGCTTGGCTTTGTGCCTGCAGGTGGGTCTGAGCCAAGGAGAAGCCAATGAGGCTGTTTTGGCATTAACTCTTTACAGTTGGTCACAAATGGCCTTGCAATGCATATTGCTTCCTGGAACATATGCATCTCTACTCTTCCTCTGGAGGCTATCTCTGGGCAGCCATGGAGCCACAGCTCACCAAGTTCTCACATCAGTTTGGGCATTATATGCAAGGAGTGTGAATGCTCTAACCTGTGCCGAGTATGCAGGATGTGTATACTTGGTAAGAATTGCTAGATTCCTCCAAAGGGAAACAGACCCTCTCAAATTAGCTCCCCATTAATTATTGTCAGGTCATCTGGTTAAATCTCCAATCACAACAGACACACACTGTTAATTTCTATGGCAATCTGGAATCTGCTGTCGACATCAAGTTCACTTGCCAGTGATTATCACTCCCCATGGCCCTCAGACTAGGCTGAATTACCATTTTAAGCTGGAACATATTCAATCAATCAGAATTGACAGAGATTGCCCCATTTTCATTCATAGTTGGGGTCTGCAGCTCTTTCTGCTCTCTACACCCCACATCCTGCCTTGCTGCAAAACTTCACTAAATGACAAGCCAGTATCAGTTTCACTGGAGTCATGCATGGCAAATCTTTGCTGCCTTCACTAGGCTTTTCTGTTCTGTCCAAGAGATACATCCTGTCATCAGCTGGTAATGTAATGAGCTGGTGCAGAGATAACAGCTTATCCAGTGGACTGGAGTAATTTAGTTTTGGAGGCATCCATGAAAGCTGGGGTTTGCTCCTGGTTAGGTAACTGTCAGAAGAGAAATCACCACACCTCAGTGCAACTAACAGCTTTTGAGCAAAACAAGGGTAAGGTCTAGACCAGCAGGAAATACTCCAGCCTGGGCTGAAGGCTGAAAATGGCTAGAGAACCAGACACAGGTCAATGAGAAGGGGCACAAGAACTGGAGAAGCAGATGCTTAGATCTGGACACAAACACAGCAGCACTTGTGTGCAAGGCTGTGAATGCAGGACTGTGGCAGCTCAGAGTCTGTGTGCATTCATGAAGTTTCTGTACATGTGAGTTTAAGGCAGATTTTAAATGGAGTAATAAGGATCTGATAGATCAAAGCTCAAATTGTGTGGCAGCTCAAAATGGAGATGGAAAGTCCTGCTTACTTGATTAGGGCTTGATGGAACCAGCCCCATATCCTGCATCTACCTCTTGCTGTCCTTTCCACTCAGCACCACTCCCAAAGCAAGTCAATATAAAGTAGAGCCTCTTTGGATTTCTTGTTGTATATTGTCTTAGAGGAATGAAAAACGTGGGTATAAAGTGCTAGGGAAGATCCTCTATGGCATGCTAGCCATCCACATGATTTCATTGACCTGACACAATGATTTTGCCAGAAGATCCCACTCCAATGCCTGAACTGCAGCACTAGATTCTCTCTCCTTTTTCTTTCATTATCCCTTCACTCCAAACCTAGCCATGTCCTTCCCATATCAGAACTGACCCTGGCTCAAAGGCTGACAGGGGGAAGGAGAGAAGCCCTTGATTGCTGACCTCTCCCTGAGTCTCTCTTTACACAGGGATCTATGTGTTTTGTCTAGTGCTAATGAGCTGGCCTGTGTTCTCTCTAATGTCATCTCCCAATGAAATGCAGCCCAGCCCGTGGGGGTGTGTTTGCAGGGCGAGAGGAATCCGCTGGGAAGGAGGATGCCTTGGGCACACACACCAAACCTGCAAAGCCTCTCTGCTGGCTTTGGCTGCTGTGCTGACTGGCACCACCCCAGGGGAGAGTATGCCCATGCATCACAAATCTGCTTCTCGGTTCCCCTTCCACCCACCCCTGAGCTGAGTTCTCTGCCAACTCAGCTTCTGTATAAATCAAAGGGAAATGTTCTCCCCCTCCTGGTTTTTTTCCTTTCCTGAACAGATTGGATGGTGTTATGTGCAGCTGAGCTTGCTGAGGCTGGGCGGGGGAGGAGGGACAGGAGGAGGGATGGGAAGGAGAGATGGTTACAGAAAAAATACCCTTGTGGTCCATCCGAGGGGAAAACAGCCTCCAGCTACAAGGAAGCAGCACTTCACACACACTCTGATTTATGAGGGAAACCCAGAGTGCTTTAATATTTAAAAATAAAAGAGAGAGTCAGGAAAAAAGAAGGAGAAGGGAAAGGCTGTTAGCACTACTGCTGGAGCAAGGAGACAGGCATCACAGGGCTGGGATGGAGGAGCTGAATGGCAGAGCACCTTCCCAAGTGCCTGACACACGGGGTGCTCAGGTGGGGATTCACTGAGCAATCTCACTGACAGTAGTCCACACACACACTGCAGTCTCAATCATTGTGGAGAAAGGCTTCTAGCTCATCTTTTATGAAGTGAAAAGCACCCTTCTACTCCTGCCAGGGAGGTGTTCACCATGCAGTGCAGTTTGCCATCATGACTGAGGGGAGCACTGGGTGAGAAGGAGGGAAAAGGGAAAGGGAGAAGGGAAAGGGGAGGGAGAGAGAAGGGAGGGCAGGAGGAGAATGGGGGAAGGGGGCACGAGAGACAGAGGAATGAGAGTAGGAGAGAAAAAGTAGGGAAGAGAGGGGAAAGGGAGGAAGGGAGTGAGAGAGAGAGAGAGAGAGAGACAGACAGAGAGGAAAGGAAGGGTGTGAGCCAAATGCATGGCATTCTAAAGAAGCAGCTTTCAAAAGCTTTGGCTGGGATGCAGATTTGCAGAATCTCTGGACCCATAATTCCCTGGCATACAAAGCTTGCTGGAGGCATCAATGTGCCCAAAAGGGGCTTGCAGAATAAACAGCAGATAAAAAACCCAACACCCACCACAAGCCTGTGAATTCCAAATGAAGGCAAGGGATGCAGCTGGAGTTCCAAGCTGCAGGTGACCTCATTGTGGAAGCTGAGCCACACTGAGGCATCCTCGTGTCCAGTCCTTTTGAAATAATAGGGATGGACAATAATAGCTGGGAGGAAGAATTCACTCCTTATCTCTATTAAAGAGCAGGTAATTGCCCACACTCCTGCCAGCTGTATTTTAATCCACAACTGAATTACTCTGAACACTCTTACCAACTTTTCCGTTACAGCATCTCCTAAAACCTCAGCTGACACTACTGAAAAACATTGCTCTCACTCAAGTTACAAGAGCTAGAAGGATGATTATCCACAAAGATCTGCCCAAGATCACAGAGTCTGTGACAGGATCAGGAAGAGTCCAGATTTTGTCAATCTCAGCCTTGTGCCTTAAACAAACAGCTGCTTTCTCCCAGTTTTCAGATGCTTATTTAAATGAGCAAGGATGGGAAAGAAAAAAGACAAAAATATAAAGATTACCTGGTTGAAAAAGTCCTGAACTGTTTCAAAAAGAGGGACTGCTGAAACTGTGGAAACAATCTTGGTGTTAAACAGCAGTTTTCCTGAGTTGCTGGATATAGAAGATTGTCATTCAGAATGGGAAATCTGGAGTGGTTTCCCAACAAGAAGAGTGCCACAGGAATGTGATATGCTCCTAAGATGACAAAGAACTTGCAGGATGACAGGAAAGTTTGGCAACTAATGTGCTTTAGGTGGATTTTTTTCCTACAAGGCTTGAAGGCCTAGACCTTTCCTTCTCCCTGATGCTTACAATAAATAAATTGTGCCTATATAATAAACATGGAGCTAAACTGGAGGATCCAAACCAAAACATTTGAACATTTTACTTAAACGGACTAGGAAAAGTGACAAACTGCTGACCCCAGCCTGGGAGATAAACTGGGGAATGGCAAGAGAACTCCCACATCTCCCTCTCTGTAGACAGCAGAGCTAAGTTCGAGCACTTCCAATCTTCAATCTTCTTCCATTGCAAGGAAATGATTCCACAATGAACTGACATGGATCCAGTAGAGCAGCCCACACCCTTGTTAGGTGACTGCACTGCACTGAACTGTCTATGGAGATACTGATGGCAAATGATGGTGTAAAAGAAGCAGACCTACTGTGGGAAATTTCCAGCTGGTTTTGCCTGCTGGCTACAGGATTGTCTCAAAATGCACCAACATTCAATAATCACCATCTTCCCAAACACATCCTATGTCATGCCCAACTCTGGAATGAAATAAAGTGGGTTTTTAGAAAGCACATTCCTTTACTGGAGATGCAGAGCAATGGAGGATCAAAGTCTGTTCAATTTTTAGGGAAGAAAATGACAAAGAATAATCAAGCCACCACATGGGAATCTGAAACAAAAGCAGTCATTAAACACTGCTTCTGAACTGGTAGTTTTTTGTGAGAGAGAGATAATTCCAGAGCTATTTGCAAAAATCAGTTCCAATTGCAGTTCTTGTTTGTTGTGCAGAGAATGGGAATGGTCTAGCTCTAAAAGGGACCTCCACTCCTTCCAAAAATGACCTCACATGTGCACTGGACAGGATGGTACTGCTCTGTCACAGGGCATTACAGATAGTCAGAGATCACCTACCACCAACTCACAGCAATTTGCTGCTACCAAAATAGTTTACACTATTTAAATAAAGCTTAATCTAGAGATAGTTCTCTTGGCAGCAAAAATCTTCCTAGTGCCAAGAGAAAAATAATTTGCATCCCTGGTGTCAATGGTAATACTACCATGTTGCCTTAACGCTCCAGGAGATGCAGCCAGCTCAGTACTGCCTTCAGAGAGAAAAGCATGGCAAAGAACATGGAGAAGGAAAGAAATCCACATTGTAACTGGATCAGGAATGAATCTGACAGCAGCAGGTGATGAGTCATTCTTTAGTTGAAGCATTTATCTAATGAAACATAACCTTAGTGTTTGGGATTAAGTGGTTTTTTCCCCTTCATTTCAATCTGTTGTTAACAGCCCTCAAAGAGTTAAGTTTCCAAGAATATAGTTGCCTTGGTATTATGCTCTCAGCTGTGATCAGCAATATGTAACAAAAAAACAGTACTTAAGTGGATTTTTTGAAAGTATTCCCTACTGTAAATGTGTAATTAATTAGCCTTCCCCTTCCCCCTCTGCTCACACATCCAGACCCGCAGGGACATTCCCCCTCTTCCTCCTATCAAATGCAGACAGTGACTGGGAACTGAATTATTCATTCAGCTGTAGGTGTAACACATCCATTTAAGCCATTTAAAGTTTTAAGCAGTCTTGCTGCTGTTCAGCAGCAACAACAACAACAACAGAAGTGGAAAGAGAAAAGGAGAGCCCAACAGGAACTGGGGAAGTTATTTGCTTTTCCCTTAAACCACTTGTTTGATGAAACAGTGCACGTTTTTGTGAATCAAGCTCCCTGAATGGAAAAGGGTTTGTGAGAACAGCACATCAACAAGAGCACCTGTCACTCATTATGGAAACACCATGATTAGAAGCATTAGTTAAAGCTTTTGTTCCAATATGTCTAGTTGAAAATTCTTTGCTGTGATGGTTAATTTTATGCATGCTCTGCTGGAAATACATGGCAAGTGAATTTCCTATTGACAGTCACAGAAAATCATACTAATACCTGTTTAGTCCTCATTATCATTGTATCAGAGAACCTCATGCTAAAAATTATCTACAGCCAAAGAACAAATTAACCATAATTAACAGCACTTTTCATTAGATGTCAAAGTGCTTGGGAGTTCATTTTCTGAACACTTCTGTGATAGAAGGCAGTGCTGTTGCTCCTATTTCAAAGCTGGGGCTGTGAAGTACACTACCTGAGCCTGCTTAATTTGGGGCTTTCTGGGGATGTTTCTTCATGCCCCTAGCAGGCAGTGTTGTGGGGGAATCCCACAGTCTCAGCAGAGTAAGGGTTGGAAGGGCCCTCTGTGCATCATTCAGTCCAACCCCTCTGCTAAAAACCAGGATCATGTCCAGGTGGGTTTGGAATCTCTCCAGAGAAGGAATCCACAAGCTCTCTGGACAGCCTGGGCCAGGGCTCTGCACTCTCACAGCAAAGAAGTTTTCCTCACGTGTACGTGGAATTTCCTGGCTTCCAGTCTGTGCCCATTGCCTCTTGTCCTGTTACTGGGCACCAGTGAGAAGAGCCTGGCCCCAAGAATAGCACACTGCCCATAACCCTGATCTAACTGGACATCCAGACATAGCTCCCAGGTCACCTGTGTTCTGCAGTTGAGGCTGAATGCTGATTTTCCTCGAGGTAACACCAAAAGTCCTAGTGCCATACTTAGTAGGTCACCAGCTAGATCTGTGTGTGAGATGTACTTGTGTGCAATGTGATGTGTCAGTCCAAAGCAATTCAAGAGGCAAATACCAGTTCTGAAGAGTGTGATTACATGAAGTACTGTGTTGCCAGTACTTACCATTCTATCAGCAATACCATAATATGTGCTATTCCTCTTGAAGATGCAGCTGCTTGGATGTCATCTGAATACCTCAGCCTTTATGAAAAAGTGTTCTATTTTTAAAGTCATAATTATGCCACTCATGATTCTGAAGTACAGGCTTATGCCTTTATTAGTACAAGATTGGCAATACTCAACTCAAAAAAAGCCCAAATCCTGAAATACCTGAAGGTATTTTAAGCAAAAGGAAAGCTTGAAAGAAATGGGTGACAGGATTCTTCCTCTAACTCTTGCATTACAGAGTCCATTGCACACAGATTTAGGAACAAAGCCCCAGACTCTCACAAGTGAGAGGATAGAGATGTAGCACCAAGAACTAGCAGAAGCCTTCAGAAATTCTGTGTGATGTTTATTACTTTGGGCTACTTTAAGTGAAGCAACTATTCAAGGTTACCAATAAGTCCTCTGGGTTCTGGAATGCAAGACGGATCACTCAGGTAGAAAAGAAAAGCTGCTTAAAACAACTGCACCTGCACCTCTGTTAAAAGAACAGCAGCTGCCATGGCTCTAAACACATCAGCCAGGAGCCAATAAAGACATCTAGCTGACTGCAGTCCTGCTCTGCATCACCACAGCTACCTTTAGGATTCTACCCTGCAATTGGCTCTACCCACACAAACTTCACTGGGGAATCAAGGCTTTTATTTCGGTGACTCTTTTTTGGATCTAGATTTGAGTGGCATCATCTTCTTGATGAGAAGCTCCACTTGCTTAGAGTGGAGCTTTCCTGATAGTTTTCTTTCTATGAATTGCTCCATCAAAGGACTGTCATAACAGACTGTTTGCCAATTTGAAATCCAACAGTTTGTCTGGTGTAAGTGTTAAAAATGTTGTCTTGGCAGTTGGGTTTTTCAGGGTGGTTTTTTTTTTTCCCATTAAGTGACTTGATTTTTTTTTTTTTTTTTTTTTTTTGGCGTTGGGTTTTTTTGGGTTGTTTTTTTTTTTCCCATTAAGTGACTTTATTTTTTTTTTTTTTTTTTGCTTCTACAACATGTCAAGGAAACTGGATCATTTTGGTAAACCTGCTTTTTTTTTCTTTCCTTCAAAGAAAACCCAACACTTAACCTATGAATTCAGAGAGTCATTTTATTTTAACTGTATAAATTCTGCAAAACTCAGCATGGTTTTCCCTGAAACTTATTGCTGGTAAAATACAGTAGGTTGTTTCAAAGTGGGATTGAAACCAAAAGCAAGCCAGAATAAAATAATTGAACCTGTGAGATAAGGGTCCTTTGTGATGACTTAACTCAGGGGCTGCTAATGCACTGGGGGCCTGACAAAGCATTTCAGAGCCACGCATATAGCCATGTTACCTGTCACCATGTCATTGCCCCTCTTCCACAAGGGCTGCTGTGACTGGCTAAGTCATGAAACTCAGGAGAGTGAAGTATGAATCAGGCCTTGAGAGAGTATGCAAGTAGCTAGAGAATATGAACAAAAGAGGATTCCCTCCAGCTCCTGGGAGCACGGTGTGGGTGGCTCCAGCACAGGGGCCAGAGCAGCAGAGTGTGTGTAAGTGTATGTGTGCAAGTACCAACATGGCACCCGTGAAGGGCATGGGTAGGAATCAGCTGAGGATGTCACACAGGCTGCCCAGGAGGCTGTGGAGTCTCCTTGTCTGGAGCCATTGCAGAGCTGCCTGGACACATTGCTGTGTGAGCTGCTCTAGGTGATCCTGCTCTGGCAGGGGGGTTGCACTAGATCTTTCTAGGTCCCTTCCAACCCCTGACATACTGGGATACTGTGAAGTCCTGGTTTGCAGTGATGAGGATGGTTAGTGAGAGAAGGTGCCTGCCTCAGCTTCAGCAAGCACGTGCCTGCCCTCTCCCCCTCCCTGAGCTGTGGTGGCTGCCCTCTCCCTGGCTGGCAGTGCTCCCCACAGTGATGCTGTCACTCCTTCCCCAGTGGGCTCTGTGTGTGCTATTTCTTTTGCAATGATTCATGACTCCCACTTCTCACTTCATCTGCCTTTGTTTTCCTCTGCAGTGCAATGTGTCTGATACATGGCAAAACGTGCTGTGCTCACGCCAGCACTCGCAATGGTTAGACATTAGTGTCAAGGTAACGACGTCTGCAGCTACAGAGCACTGATGTAAATGGGCTTGAGAAGGTCTGGATTCCACTGCTTTGGCCTTGTAAAGTTATACAAGACAGGAATACAAACAGCCTCCCCACTGAATCATTTTCTTTGGTGCGTACTTTCTGTTCCCAGTGTCTTTCTGAACTCATGTTTAGCAAAAGCCCTTCCTAGTACTTAACCAAACTCCTACTGCTTGTGACAGTAAAATCCAGATGTCACCCAGTATTCTTCTACACCAGCTTTCATATGAAGAATCAGCAGCCCTCTGGAAGGATGGAAAAACTGAAGCACAGAACCAGAAAACACCTTGGCTAGAACCATCCAGCAGGCTAGTGGAAAGCTAAGAATAAAACGATGAGTTCCTGATGTTTAGTCTGCTCCCCTGTGAACTGGACTGCCTCACACTGAGAAGGTACTCCACAATTAACTTTATTTATATATTTACTATTCAGCAATGGCATGCTCTCACATCTTTGATTTTCATGTGACTCGTGTTGTGGATCTTCTCCACCCACCCCCATTGCCTTTGGTACATTTGTTCTAAAGCTATTTGTGTAGAAACCAAGCAATTTCTGCTCCACCTGCTCATAAACACAATGAGAGAGAGAACACTATGTTACAGCACAGCCACTGCCTTAGCAACAGATTACAGCATCACTGGGAAAGGAATAGAGACCTTCTGGAGAGGAGGAGTGCCCTTTATCTCCTTGAAAAGCTACAGCAGGCAAGTTCTGCCTTTAATTATATTTCCTGCAAGCTCCCCCTTAGCTTTAAGCAATCAGTAGTCATAACCAAAGAATGTAAAGATGGAGCACAGAGTTTGCTCCTTGCACTCAGAAGAGACAAAGTGGGGTTGGTGAAAGATTGTGAGCAGACTGGCTTCCAAACAGAATATGCAGACCCATATTTGAGCACTCAGTTCTGGCAGGGTGTAAATAATCCATTCTGGTCCGAGAGCAGCCCGCTGGTACCAGAATGTCTATCTCAAAGTCTGGCAGGGCAGCTCTCTAAGGGAGGTACAAAAGGGAAGGAAACTACAGCCCACAGCCCTTGCCTGTCAGATTACTAGAAGCTCCTGTATCTAGAGTCAAAGTCATGAACCTCCTACCCTACAAAAAGATGCCTTTTGGTTAGCAGGCATAATGAGACATGCAAGGTCTGATTTGGCAGAGCGTATCTGACATGCAGGTCATGGAACTGGCACCTTTGATATATTCTGTCAGAAAATTCATCCTGACTTGATGGACTGGTGAGCTTAGTGGCACCTTAAAGTATTTTTAGAGAGGCAAATATTTCTTTAAAAGCAAAGCTATTTGATTTTTTGCCTTCTGCCAATCAGTTTCAGCAGGGCATACATTTTAGACTGTGAGCTCTCTAGAAGCGAGGATGATGTTTCTGTGTTTGCAATAATACAATCCTAGTCCTGAAAGAGGTCTCTAGATGAGAGAATATAGCTGTATAGTAATAACTTACTGGTATAGAATGGAAGTATGGTCAGCTACATTTACATTGCTTTGTTAAAAGGATGACATTTAACCCATGAGGGAGAAAAAAGACAAGAGAATCATACCTTCCACCTTGGATTCCAGCCCCCTGAATTAACGTATGAGAACAATGATATAATGGTGAGTTATATAAAAGGTCAGTAATGACATAAAACAGAAACCAGACAAAACATTTTTTCATTGTCTGGGGATTAGGTATTTCATTAAGCTGTCTGCTCATATTAGAGAATTAAGCCTATTATCTGTCAAAGGATTTTGATGCCAAAAAAAAAGGTCTGGGCTCATAGCTCATCTAGTCATTGTATGACTGGAAATTTGAAGCAAATTGTGGATGAGGGAAGATGAAATACAGAGAACCTCTGGCATGAAGGTAAGAGTGGAAAAGACTGTGGGAGAACAGTAAACCTGTATGCATAAAGTCTTTAGTGTTCTTATTTGCTCTCTCTGACACAATTCAGTGTCCCTACAGCTGCATAATAAAACACCCCAAAGGCTTTATGAAATCTGGTTTCCCACAGGCAGTAACCTGAAGATGCAGCCACTTTAGCAAACGCCTTCAGCAGTGACAAAGGCTGAGCTGTCACCTGGCTGGCAGGCTTTCCCCTAGTCCCCTGTGTCACTCTGACTTGTGTGTGACACAGAGATGCAGCATGAAGCATCCCTCACAAATCCAGCATGTCCAATCTGGTTTCCATGAGGTCCCTGCAAGGTGCTTGTGCTGGGGGTTGTGCATGGCACCGTGCCGGCTCCCAGGGACACTGGGACTGTCTCACGAGGAGATGGATGTCACATGGCTAAGGATTTGCATGGGCAGCCCACAGAACTCAGCAAGTGCCATCTTGCTGGAGGAAGTCCCTCCTCTGACGCACTGGCACCACCTGTCTCTTTACACTTGATGGCATCTGTTGGCATTTTTTATGTGCCAAAGCATTAATATCAGCACAATGCAGGAAAGGAAGATACCAAGTCCTTGGAGATGCCAACACCTCGGCAGTGCTGCATCAGGGAGCTCAGCCTATCCAGCAGCATCACCTGTGGAAGCACAACAGAGGGGCAGCAAGCATTTGTCTCCACCACCTAAGATGCCACTTAAAAAACTGAGTGGCAGGGGATTAAAATGCTTTGCCATGGGGAGAAGTGGGGAGGAATACACATTATCTTCAAAATAATAAAAACTATAATGCCAAGCTCAGGTACCAGATGGGTAGTAGAGAAATCCTTGACATGTCCCCAGAAAAGGTAAAGCAGACAAGCTTTCCTGACATTGCTCAGTCAACCATGAGGAACCACCAAGAAGAGGCAGATGGTCATTCCATCTCTGAATCTATCTGGTTCTTGGCCTCTGCTGGGAATATAGATTGAGGTGCCAATTACCAGCACTCTGAATGGTGCCTTTTGTGATGCAGACAGCCATTAATGTAACACTGGACCAAGAGTCATAAAACTCATTTCACAAAAAATGGCAAAAATGGTGAAGATACCACCAGGTTTTGATAAACATCCAAAATAAATAAGTACAAACCCAGGCAAGTATCTTCAAAAATCAAACAACAACGAAGTGGAACAAAGTGATGCTATCTAGTTGACAAGCAGTTCCAGTGAAGATGCTAGATATTATCATCTGAGTCTCCTGTTGTATTTTAATAAGAGGAAACAGTTCAGAAACCTCTGATGAACCTCTAACCAGAGAAAAGAATTTGAAGAGAACATCAGAAATGGTTGTGAATTAACTCTGTTCAGTCTCAGCCCACTTCTCCGTGGGGGAGGGTTCCTAGATGAAAAGAACACATTGGCCCTGCCAGGCTCCCTAGCCCCTGCAGGCAGAGATAGAGACACACAGCCCAGCACATCTCACTGCAACATCTCACAGGCCACAAAAGCTCACCTAACCCTGCATGGCTCTAGACAGAAATCCTCATCAATGAGACAACTGCTTCCTCACTCCCACAGAACATCACAGAGAAGAATGAACACTTTTTCAGTCAGGAAAAGTAGCCAACAGGTACACATGCACTACCCCTTCCCATTTCTACTTTACAGATAAATAGAAGAGTGCAGCCTCTAGTGCTGTCAATATGGTTCCTTTCAAAAGCCACTAAAGTTTGCAGAGAATTAATGAAAGAATCTGAAACAGACCTCACATTTTAGTGCCACCTGTCAAGCCTGTCCTTGTGTGAAACTGCTGAATAAGTCAACACTCCCTAGTTTTTACTTTGACAGCAAGGCATATTGCAGTGTGTTGTACTTGGGGCTGCACCTTACATCTTTCTGCTAACTGAAGCTGGTATGGAACGTGGCAGCCTGTTTATTAAGTGGTTCCCAGCATGCCAAGATCTCTGTTGACAGCCTATTGATTTAGATGTGGGGCTTGACAAGTTGGTTTTGACCAATAGTATGCAGAAAAACCTCATAAAATAGATTTACTGGTCAAGATTCTTCTCTCACTAATTCTTGGTATCAAGAAAGTAATCATTATCATCATCATGGCCAGGCTTCGTGAACAAAGCTCTGGGGAGGGCTCCAGCCACACTCTTCCCAAGAGCTTTTTCCAAGTGCTGCTGGCTGCAAAGGCCAATGCAGGACAGACCAGAGCAGTTGCCAAAGGCACAGCACAAGGACTCCTCAGGAGGTAGAAGNCTCTTTGATAGAGTTTTCCCAAAGCACTCTATGCCTTTGCTAGTCTATTGTCTATCTCTCCATCAATCTTACCATCCGAGGAGATGAGGCTGCCTAGGTAGTTAAACTGTTGGACTGATTTAAGTTCTGATGATGAAAAACTTCCCGAGGTGCAGGTTGATATAAAACTTCTGTTTTCTTTAAATTAACTTCCAGCCCCAAAAGCTCAGCAGTGGCTGCAAAGCAGGACGTGAAACGCTGCAGAGCTACTTCTGAATGGGCAACAAGGGCAATGTCATCAGAAAGTAAGAATGTAATAATGGCATGATTAGAGAGTCTACTGTCTTGGGGAGAAGTAAAATTCAGAGAGGAGGAAATACTCAGTAATACAGAGAGTGCAAGGGCAGAAAATCACTTGCAAGGAGAGCAGAGGAGAAAACCTACTTCATCTACCCCCAGTTAGCCAACTCAGAGTGGTCATCAGCAGTGTAAGAGGAAAATCAAGCTACTTTACAAACCAGCATAAATTCATTCCACCCAGGACTCTGTAACTTCTGCAAAGACACAGAGAATCTATTAATTAATGGCTTTAGTCATAGTACTGCTGTTGCTAGAAGATGTTGAGACAAATGTGTAAACAGAGGAGCCTTGGGAATGTCACAGTAATTTAAAGTACATAAACCTTCAAAGCACTGCCTGTGATAGAGTGATACATTGTCTTATAATTGGGCAATTGCTTTCATTCCATGATATAATTAGCACACAATTATGGTTATGTGAAAAATCGTTCCATCTCCCTCCCTTCCAGTTTGTGCCTGCTCCTCAAAGCAGAGAACTTGCCTTTTGTTGCTACCCCACCAGCAGCTCTACTCCTTGGAGAAGGCCTATTACCTAACCAATGCCATGATCACATTTTCAAGACACAAATTGAAATCATGCTATTTGCAGAAAATATTTACTCTTCTTTTTTCTTTCCACATCCTAAAAATATACCTCTTGCTGTCACAACATCCTGCTAGGTGACTCACAGCACCAGCACCAGTAAGCAAAGCAGCCAAACCTGCAGCAGAACTGATCTGCCCAAGTGCCCTGTATGTGCTCTCTAGGCTGGACTAGAAAAGCCAAATTTGGCTACAACAGCTTTTCTGAGGGCTAGTATTCAACCAGCAGTGATGTGCTCTGAAACAATGTGGAGCAATGTAGGGCTCTGAGTGGCAGAAATCTCCCTGGATAAACTGATTTCACACTGTTTCTGCTGTCTCAGTGTGTGAAACTCTCTCAAGGGCAGCTCTTCTATTTCCATTATATCCTCACTCTACTCTGAATGGAGTAGAAAGACAAGCTGTATTGCTACTGCAGACTGATACAGTACTAGAGGTAGTAGGTGCCAGAGCTGAAGCTGAAACTAAGAGCTCCTAGGTTCCAGCAGAACACATTACAAAACTACCTTTCCTCCAAAATGCAATAGTCTTCAGAAGCCTTGTGGAAAAAATGTGTTTTCAAATTAACAAACTATGCCCAAGTTCTAGCACAAAAGTTAGATCCTTGCTTATGCAGAGAAGGGTAAAAGGCATATTCCATTGTTAGTCTTAAGGTAAGTTGTCTCTGACAACTCTCACTTGATTCACTACCTCTGAACACACTCTTGGGTGAGGTTCAGTGGAGGATCAGAGCTCTTCTGGCACACCTCAGCCAGCACAGAATGCAGGAAACAAGCTTTAATGTAGTTATCCTCCATTTCCTGCAGCTTGAAAGAACTCCTGAGAGTCCTTCACTGTGTGGAACTCACCTCTCCAACTGCTTCAGAAGGGAGTTTTATCTTGAGGAGAACTGGCTGGATTACTCTTCATCAAATCTTAAAGAAAAAATCTCCTAGTGTGTCTGCTTCTACTACAGAAGAGATTAGTGCTAAGACTTCTTGGACCTTGCTATGCAGCAGGGGGGGTCAGGTTATTACTCAGTTACAGTGCTGAAGCTAAGGAGCTTAGGTAGTCTCTGCATCTGATAGTTCTCAAGCTCTCATGGGACTGTGTGATATCTGTTATCTCCCACTCTGCTTCTGGTACCATGGCCTAAAATCTAAACTTGGAAAACTTGGAATACAGTTTTAGAAGTGCAGTGTAAATGCTGCAGGACAAACACTGTAATCCATGCTTAGGTAAAATTCCTTCAGAGAAGTCTAGGACACAATAGAAAGAAAAAAAGGCACACTAAAAAATTATATACTTTCTAAGGTGTGTTTGCTCACAGAGAAAAGCTTAAATCCTCTGAGAAATATGACTTTATAGATACATCTGTGGAATTTTACTCTTCTAAGGCTGTTTTGCTTTGCAAGATTTCCAGTTCTGCACACTTAAAGAGGTTAAATAATTCCCAGCACAACCCAAATGTATAGATGCTATGTCAAACTGAACAAGATTCTGTGGGAATACTTGTCCTCCTATATTGATGAAAAGACACCTCTGACTTACAGGAGATTTAAAAGTACATCTCTTTTGGTATTTGAAATTCCACAGTGACATAAAACAAGAAGCATTGCTGCAAAGCACAAAGTCAATTAACTGAAAGCTGTGTACTGATTGTATACAGGGTATAGATGTTAACTGGGATAAGAATCAGGCCAGTAGAGATCACAATAAATGGGTGCACACATCCTTTTACCCACTCCCATTGCTCATATACACAGACAAGGCTTTCTCCACAATGCACTATCCACAGATATTCTCAAAACTATCCCTTTTCTCTGCAAACACACAGGTTTCTGTGACTAGACACTTCTTTTTTCCTGTAACAGTTACTTCCCACATGTATCCATAAAGAGGGGGCAGGCCCACACATAAATTTAAGGGGGTAAAAGCATTGCAGATGGAAAACAACAACAACAACCTCTCACATTCTCTACAGTCAGTCCTGTGGGAGAGATTGATCTATGGGAAAAGCTTTACAAACTCTAAGTAAATGGTAAAAAAAATATGTTTTCATAACATTTGGGAGGAAATGCATCTTAATGGAAAATAACTAGAGAAAAATAATAGCAGCTAGTGAGTTGCAGGAACTATATTCTCACTGACATGCAACAACAATAGGAGCTAATGCGAGTCATTTGTAGAAGGAAAAGTGAATAGCTGTGGCATATTTGCAAAGAATATATGGCAGTTTACCAAAGGCAAAGCTCCAAGGAATACCAGCTGGGACATAAGAAGGGAGCTATCAGAAGAGGAGGGAGGTATAACAGCATCATGGAATGGTTGGCACCATCTCTTTCAAGCATTTCATGAAATGAGACATAGCTGCTGGGAGATGGTGAATCAAGGTGGTGGTGTCAGCAGCCAGGGCTCTCAGCAGGTGGCCATGGATGTGCAAGAACACACTCACACATGTGTGTGTTTTAGCACCTTTCAAGGTGGCAAATTTACCAGTTATTAAACCAAAGTCCTGAATCAAATGTCATTAATAATTCCTATTTTGATCAGAATCAGATAGTATCAAAAAAAATCAAATCTTTCTAATTAAAGCACACTACATTTGTGGAAGATTCCATCCTCCTGACATTATTATCTGAAGCCTAGGATGGTCTCTTGTTTGGTGCATCAGCCTTGCATCCTAGCAAAACAGGGCTAAATGCTTAGGAAATGATGAGGCATCCAACATGCCACTGTACATACCATTTATCCCAAAGCTAGCAAAAAGTGAATTTCCATGTTTGGATTTGTCCAACTGAGGAAATGCCTCTGCAATAAAAAAGTCCATCCTAAATGTTGAAAAAAGATTGCTAGCCTTATCTCTAGCTGAATGCAGATTTTAGAGAACGCAAACCAAACTGCATGATTTTTGTATCCCAAAGAGCATTACATTTCCATTCCTCAGTATTTTGTTTTCTCTGCAGATAACTATTGCAGTTATTAATAATTTAGCACTTGAAAGAGGAGCTGCTTGGATGTGCAAGAGAAAATTCTCATTCATTTATGCACAGAGAAAATGGTGAGAACATACAGGATAGCAGCACCCAGGTGATTCCATCTTGAGTTTCACTCTGAACTAAACAGGCTGTGCTGACCTAATAAACAGAAGAGCTCTTGAACTGCTGCCTGTATCCTTGGAGGCCAATTTGTCCAGATTTAACACAGCAGCTGTAAAGTGAGAGGGTATTGTGAGGACAAGTCTGAAGGGCTAGTGCCACCAGCTGCTGAAGAGCCTCTGAATTACATTCACAGGCAAGACAAAGGTGAACTGTCCAAGAGCCTCTCACTGCCCTTTATTCCTCCTGACTGCACCTTCATTACAGAGCAGCACAGCAGGGATCACAGCTCCAGGGATGCACTTTCAGAGTACTGAGAGTCTGGATTTTGCACTCCAGGCCCTCAGTGGCAGTATTTTTTGTCACTTCTTCAAGAACATTTGGCTACAGCTCTAGGATTTGTCTTTTGTAAAGTTTCACTGAGGGGATCAAAACCTGCACCAAAGAGCTTAGAAAAGATAAAAGAGAATCCTGTAGCTTTCCCTATTGTAGTTATGGTGCAATTCAGTATAATGGGATAATTAGTCTCCTGGAAATCATTCCTCAAATTCATACTGTGCTATAGGAAATAAATCCGAGCCAACCATACAGCTCCAGTTCCAGTGTGCTGCCATCAACTGGTATGTTAATTGGATCAAAATGAGCTTGTTGGTAAGAACAGAAGTTCCACTGGTGGTGGCAGAAAGGAGGAGATAAATTCTGTAAGTATTAGTAGAATCCACTTTGCATTCCCATCTCCAGCTCTCTACAATTATAGATACAAGATCTCTGTTCCAATTACTGACAAGGTTACCAGCTGGAACTTTACACTCAATTCAATTATTTTATATTGTACCTTCAGGCTCCATTCCAAAGTGACTCTTAAAGAATAATCAGACTTATTCAATAGGCAATCAAAATGAAATTACTTTATGTAAGTACAACAAGGTTACAGACTTGGTGCAGTCTATAAGTTATATGCCACTGATTTTCAGAGCCTTAAAATTTTCACTCTGATTATCTGTGATGTACAGGCATCAGCACCCAGCACAGAACTTCCCTCCCATTTCAGCTTCACCCCTTCACTGCCTCTACAATATCTTGGATATATAGGTAGGAGCTAACAGTGCAAACAAAGACATTAAAAGCAACTGAAAGTGATGCAAGTACCTGCAGAAGCAGCTCTTGCTGGACTGCTCTGCTTGTGATAGGCACTGCTCAAACCTCACCCACCCCTGTAACTCACAAATAACCTTTGGGAAGGCCATCGAAGAACAATAGTAAGTGCTCTTTAGCTTAAACTCCCAGGTATTGAAATAATTGGAATAAAAGTATAGAATTAAATTAATTTTAATACAAAGCTAAGGTTCCAGTCATCGGAGTTTGATTTTGAGCCTTCCCAGCTAATGTCTACAGAAAACCTCCCCCAGAGATTGCTTAGGGGAACTTCCATGAGCACAGAAATCATTACAGCAAATATGATTTTATGTCTTAACCCTCTTCTGTCTCTTCTTGAGACAGTGGAGGATTGGAAGCCTTCACAGCTACATTCAGTTTGTGAAACTGAGGGGAAATAAAGAAATGTAGGAAGGAATAGAAAGTACAAAGCTGCCTCACTGCCAGTAAAGCCTGTACCCACATATCTGCAGTTGGGAACCATGACTATTAAGAGTGGACCACACTGAGAACAAGGACATTTAACCACACTGAGAATACAGAACTCCTTCCTTTTTCCCTAAGCAACATCTACAAGCATGGCCACCAGATCTTCTGCAAGCTACTCAAGGTGTGTAAGCAAAATACTTGTGTGATGAACATTCTAAGTTCTCTAACGTGTACTTCATAGCCCAGAAGTCTGTCTCTTGGAAGCATGATGACTCCTAACCCTGTATTTCACAGATGACTCTGAAGCACTCATAGGCCCCACAGCACTCTGAAACTGAACAACCAGCTATATTTGGTACACTGAATGGCAAGTGGAGATCTCACAATTCTCTGGTGTGTGCTCCTTCCCATCTAAAATAGCATCTCCGAGATAAAATAACAACCACAACAACCCACACTCTTTTCCAAGATACAGCCCATCAGACTTTTGAGATGCATGCAGCTCCTCCTGTATCTTCTCCTATATATAAATATCACATGACAGTCAGAAATAGTCTCAATGAGCTTTTGTCTCAGGAATTTTCTTCCTACTTTAGATGGCTCCACTTCTAGAAGAAACAAATCTAAACTCCAGTGTCTGACTTGAGCCCCATAAAGCCTGAGCAGTCTGGACCCTAGCCAGAGTTTAACAGTGAAAAGGTGTCACTTAGGATGCTTGAACTGAAAGCACCTAAGCATCACAACAGCAGCACATGATGTCCCCAGGAAGTGAACAAGCAAACATTTAGATGTAGAAGCTGTGCAGTATCTTACTGAGTGGTCCTGACAGTTCTTGCTGCAGCTTTCTGCCCAGGAATGTAAACAGTTCTCCATGCAATGTCAATGTTATGTCTCTGGTTTGTTAGAATTTCCTGAGCAGTGCTGCTGCCAAGAGCACAAGGAGTGAAGCCATCAGGAGGAGTGGCTCTTACTCTAGTGTCTGAGCAGACTCTGGGACTCCAGGATCACTAATCCTGCAGCACTCAGGCCAGTAATGGAGATACAATAAAGTTCTAGGTGGTTGTTATTTCCACTGCAATGCATGTAAAAACTATGTGGTGAGGTTCTTGGGCTGGTGGTTCTTCAAACACACTCAGAAACCTCCTGAGATGAGGCAGAGCATCACTGTGCATGTACCACTAGACTTACTCCTGTGTCAGAGGCTGCTTGACACAGCCTGGCACACTTCACTGCACATACCTCTCCTTGGGCTTTGGTGACAGACTAAAGCTGTGCAGAATTAGCTTTGTGGGGCTGCCACAAAGATGTGGTTGCAGAGTGTTTTGCCATACAGTATGCTTTCTTTTGTTGTTTTGAGTTGCACAAATAGGATAGAAGAAATGAATAATAAAAATGTGAATTTGTATTAGAAGTGTTGTTTTACATACATTTTGACTAAAAAATAGGACTACACAAGATATGCCATAAATAAAGTTCTTCATTTTTGGATTAGTGGGATTAGAGGTCTGACTTTTTGTGAAATTTAATAGTTTAAATGCACTGCAAAATTATAACATAACATCTGATTAAATCCATGAAGCTTTACTAAAGCTCTCATGGCACTGAGACACAACTATTCCCTTCCAAGGCCTCACAATATGCAAGCCCAGAGCTGGATATGGTTGTTTCTAGCCAAAACTACAAGGCTAATGAAAAATTATTAATTGTGTGTCATTTTGATATCAAATCATTAATCTGACTTTGACAGGGCCATAAATAGGCTGAACAGTTTTTAAAGACATTGCCTGTCCTCCTACACATTGCTTTCCTTCACAACAGCAGCTGAAAAAAACAAACTCATTTTCCTAATTAATTTAGTCTTTGGAAATGCATTTTCAATTATGGAACTCATTCTTCCTGTTGGTCCACTGGTAATCAAGTTTACTGACAGTGAAAGATCCACTTTTTCATCCTACTGGTTGCCTGCAAAGAGATGGATGAAGCTGGGTCAGGCAACTGGAGAATCTGATTCTTAGCTGCAGGAAAAAACAGACTAAGCCCAAAGTCTATCCTCTTGCACCAAATCACTTGGCTGCTGCTTCTGCTTGGAATACTTTCTCTATCAAAGGTGGTTCTCCTTTAAAGACCTTGCTTCTCTCTTTTAACAGCTAGCTCAGAATCCTATCTGTTGCCATTTAGCTACCTCCACAAAACAAGAAGTTAATGGCAACAACTTTTAAAATTGTGGATTTTATGATTTTATGTATGCAAGCTGATCTAGCAGGAGAATAGCAACAAATGAGAAATGGCAATTAACACTCCCAGAGCAAAGCCTGTTATTTCTCATGTTCTTCAACCCTTCTCTCATAAAATGCTTTCAGCAAGAAGGCAGCTGATTCTAGCAAACAAGACTACACTCTTCATAATTCCTCTCCATTGCTTTTCCAAACCCAAAACCACGTAGGAAGCACATTGCAGTGGAACTAATTAGCAGGCTCTGTGTCCTCATCCTTGTTAAGTCAAGGGACTAGCTCCACAAGACTCCTGCAGGAGCACTTCTGCTGTTATAATTTACCCACACACACACTTTGGAGAGAAGGTCCCTTCTGAAAGCTTTCAGGAGGCAGCTCTGCCAGTGTGCAAGAGGAGACAGTGCTGCTCAGTTGTCTGGTTTTCTCTGGGAGGCTGGAGCCTGGCACACAAACTGAAAGAGAATCTTCCCTGCTGATGATGCAAAACACTTACTGATTACAAACTACGCAAGAATCATGCACAATTCACTTTACACACTTGTCACTTGCCATGTGGTTTTATTACTTCCAAATGTGTTTTATTCCCTGATGGTAGGAAAGGCTCTTCAGCAGGTGTATTGTACATACTTACTTTAAAATGATTCGTTAAAAAACTACATTATTTTCCAAAGAAGGATTTTTAATAAAAAGGTATGAAAATTTCCACTGAATTTCCTTGTATTTCTCAACAGAAAAGAGAGATTTTTCCTGACTTCTTGGTAAAAAAATCCAATAGTCATCCAAGTCTACTTCAGGTAATAAAATGACAATGTTTAAAAGATTAAATTGCAACTTTTTATTCACTAAATCAGAAGCAAATAGATTCTGGAAAATGAGCACATGTTCCTAGAGAACATAATTCTCTGAAATGGTTTCCTTCCATAGAAATCAGAGAAGTGATTTCCTTTTCTTTCATGTGCTTGACTAACTTGCATCCCTTCTGCTCTGGCAGGGGGTTGAGGGCTCCCTTTGCTCTTTCAGTCATCTTTGGCTGTGAGCACAGATCTACTATGTACAGAGAGTTTTGATAAGATCCAAAGAAGCTTCACTGTTGTGGGAGCTCCTCCAAATCAATTATTTGCAAATTTCAACTCTTTTGAAACTTGTCCATCATTAATCTCTGAGATAACATGGCAGGGAATAATATCTGCTTCACGTAGATCACACACAGGGGGGAAACATCTGTGACTCTGTGCCTAAATAGTCTTTGTTCACTGCTGCTTTGAACAGAGCTATGAACACACTTGGGGAGGAAAGAAGAGCTTAGTCAAAAAATAAAAGACAATCTTGGGTAATGCAGAGAATTTCTGTAAGCTCCAAGTCACTAGAGACTTCTGGGGCCATGGCTGTCTACTATCCAGCAAGCCAAACACTCCTTTTTGTGTGCAGTTTATCCATGCTATCATAGGCAGGCCAGCCACCAGATGCTCAGAAATACTCATTCCTCTGCAAATTAGTTCACCTCATTTCATAGCCAAATCATTCACTTCTCAATTTCCCCTTTGGCCTTTGCAGTTAATGGGATCTGCTATTAGTCAGTCTGGGGGGATTTCTTACTCCCAGTATGAAAAAAAAAATCACTCTGAATTCAAATAGAATTCATTTTCCTAAATAGACTACCCCAAGTTGCCACTCTTTTGTTTCAGACTCACAGATTTGGGAGTATTTTGAGCTGATTACAAATGAAAGAGAACTTTAAAGATATATATTTTTCCCCCTGAGTTTGTTTTGCTTTTACCTGTCCCCTCTGTATCCAGGGTTAAAAAAAACCCCTTTATACTGGTGCAACATATCACACTCCAATGGCTACAGCTGGATGCTATAAGCCAAGAGCTCTGAGGCCTATATAGCTGGGCCTACTGAAAGAAGCCCTGATGCAGATTCCTTCTGGTTTCTGGACACAGGACACTGATTCCTTAGTACAGTACATTGTCACTTTGGCCTCAGTCTCCAGCTGTGTAAAACAGGACATTTGCCTTGTCAATAGGAGCCTTAAGGGCTTCTCTCAGTGGCACAAAACCAGCTACAACCTATGGCCAAGAGACCTCCTCCATTTTCAACTTTATATATGTGCTTTTGAACTCTTTCATGAATCAGGCCCTATGTTTCATGCCAGGCATCTTGCCATGTGCCTCATTTAGTTTATATAAACCTCTAGGGCTGCCTTTAATCTGCTTTCCCAGAGTGCCTAGCTCGGAAAACGTATCTCCCAGGAAGAAAGAGGAAGGCAAAAGAGAACTCCAAGCACAAAGTGAGTTGAACCTTAGTCAACACAGAGATGAGGGTTTGCTTTGATTTGCCTTCCTCATCCCTCAGCTCAGGTGCAGGGATCAGTGAGGACCGTTGTTCCCTTGGCATTGCGTAAGGGAGGAAGCTGTTGACTGGCATGGCACTGCAAAGACACATGTGCTCCATTAGCTGGATTCCTGGTATTGTTGCAGCTTGTCCTTGCTGGCTGGGAACATGCAGCCTTGAGCTGTTCCCACTTCTAAACTGCACTTCTTTGTGCCCAGGCTTATTGCCAAGTGGAGATTTAAGAACACTATTACTTTTATGGAGCACTATTAAGAGTTATTAGATCCCATTAGAGCAGACTATGCTCTTTAAAAGAAAAGAATCCTGTCCTTTATTTTTGAACAACCATTTCTGTTCATTTAAATCTGACAGAAAGTTTGTATCAATGCAAACACACTTAATTACAGCTGTGATTAGTGAGAACACTTCTTGTTTAGTTTTAAAATATGTTTTACTAGTCTCTCCTAAAGACTGTGTTTTACTTACGTGGATTTAAAGCAAGTCTGAACCATCATGGGTGCTAGGTGCACAGGGATGACATAAGAAGAGTTGGAGAACAGCAACTGGAAACTGAATCTCTCCTTCCCTTTCCTTTTCCCTTCTCCCCTCCCCTTCCCGTTTCCCTTCCCTCTTGGAGACACACTGTGAGGAGATGACTAAATGCTGCCACAGGAGGGAGAAAAACAAACAGGAAAGATTAAAAGGGCCTCGGATGGGGCTGTAAAGCAAGAGGCATCAATTATTCAGCTCTTCCCCTCCCTGGACTCTCTTGCAGCCAGCACATGCACAACACCTCCCTTCTGGATGAGACTTTGGCATGAGCAGCAGATCACATTAGTGCTCCATCATGTTACCACAGCAGAGCATCGCTTGGCAAGATGATGCAGGATACTCCCTCAAGAGAACTTGGAAGGAACAGTGCTGCACGGCTCAGCTAGGTAGTGGAGGGGAGGGAGGAAGGGAGAAACTGCCTGGATGGCTGGAATGGCTTCTCAGAGCACACAGCAAGCCTAGGACAGTAGTAATTGTTCTCTCCTACCTGTGCAGGAAAGAACGTGCTTCCTGTTCTTCCTTTTCTTTCAAGGATTGGCTTAACCAAACAACCAGCCACATGAAAAAGCAAAAAGCAGAATTCTCCCATAGGCTGAGCTTTTCCATTATTATTCTTAAGGCATTCTTGAAGGAAGGCAGATGCAAGCCCAGCATTTATGGCTGAATCAGAGCTGTCCTGCCTTAACTTGGTCCTTTTGAGTGTGGTTCTGTCAAGACTAGGAAAAAGGTAGGTTTTTCAAGAATTATAGTTCAGCTGAACTTGTTTAACCAAGACAGCACCTGGACAATGTTAGGATCATGGTTGAGCAGCTTTAGCTTAGTTCAAGAGGGGGAATAGAACTAAATTGAGGTGTTTGAGTTTTTGCTTGAGTGCCTTTTCATTAAGTACAAACTTGAAGGCTCTTGTTTTCAGACTGGAGCAACCTCCAGGGTTGACCAAGTTGGCAATATTTGCATAATAGAAGTAGAACCTGGCTTGGATCTAATCCCATCCAACACTACCTGAATCAAAACTTCTTTTTTGTTCAAATTATTACTGTACTAGGGGTACTGTTCAGCACAGTACAGTGAAGAAAATGTAGTCTCTGCTCCAGGAAGCCTGCTGACTGAACTGGAGTGATTCCAGGGTAGCTCATCACATACAAACTGCATCAGTAAAATATCTTTTATGTATTAATAGAGTTGGGTTTGTAAAACTATAAGATTTACATAGATTGTGACTGTTGGAGGGGTAAGGTTTAGGAGACTTTTAAACAGCATGGTAGAGAACTTCCAGGAGAGTTTCAGAATGCAGAGAAGAATTAACCCAGCATGGAAACAGCCCGAGGGGAAAGTAACAAGCAAGAAGCATTCAGCATTCTGCTGGAAAGCTTGAAGCTGATGTCCAAATAGATGCTAGTAAGAAGACACTTGGAAACCTAGCTGAAAAGCTGTGTGAGAAGAAAGAGAACAAGGATTTAACACAGAGGTCAAGAGTAAGATCTGTGAGCATCACAAGGCCTGGAGAGAATGTTGGGTGAAGTGTATTCCAATGGAGCCTGGAAGTGAATGTATCACTGTGTGTGACAATCTGTACACATATGACAAGAAAATTGCTTTTGTTTCTGAAAAGATTCAAAAACTATCATCTAATATCAAACTACAGGAAGATAAACCAGCTACAGCAGAAATGCAGCAGGGGAAGAACATGGCTCTGAGCAGGACAGCACTGCTTTCATCTGTCCCCCACAACATACAAGAGAGATTTGTAGGGGTTTAAGCTTCAGCTTCCTTGCTTTCCTGACCAGTGTGAGAGCTGAGAGGCACACCATCTGGACAGGTCACCTCAGCAGGGCTGGGAGTTTACAGAAACTGGAACAAATATTGGAATTAGAGTTGCTCTTTTTTTCCAAGGGAAGGAGGGGAATGGAAATGGAAAAATGACAGTGAAAAAACCATATAGGGCCCAAAATTCAGAGCTGAGGAAGTCTGCAATGGAGAATCTAGTTGAGACAGCTGTGCTGAGGCTTACCTAACACAGGGCTGACCAAGCAACTTCCATGATGTCACATTTTGCTCTGATGGGCCATTAAATTAGTTTGTTGCTCCAGTCCCTTGCTCCTGACACCTATTAAATCTGCAGCTTTTGAATCTAGAGTTGTCAAGGTAGCACTGTACTGGATACTAAGAGAATCCATGTGGATTTTTGGGAATGAGACAGACCCTGCAGAGAAGCTATGTGCTCTTTATATATATACATATTCTAGGATTGGTTTAGAGAACCAAAGGGATAATGTACTAGCTGCCCTCTGCATGTACTGTTCAATGCCAGATGGAACTATGCAAGTTGGTTTCTGGGCTTGGGCCTATGTTTTTCCTCTGCACTCTTGCAGGAAAAATCTGACTTAATTTCAGAAGAATAGAGAAAAAATATTTCATTCCACAATATTTATATTATTAAAAGGCCATACAGAGGATTCATTCAACAGTCACAAGAACTTGCAAGTACGTAGTGTCTCTCATCCCAAAGGAACCCACCATTCCCTGCTCTCTCTTTGCACTGCAGCTAACAGAGATCTTACACAACATTCCCAATCCTAAGCTCCTTGCAAGACCCAGCACTTCCTAGACACAGATCCCAGCTGCTCTTCTTGCAGCAGGCAATCATCAACTTAAGGATGCCAGAATCCTCAGAACTACAGGTCCAGCACTGCCCTGTCTACTTCAAAGAAACTCTTCCCAAGGAATACTATGACTCAAGAGAGTCAGTGATGCAACTATCCTTTATAATGAATCCAAAATGGTTGGTCAAATTGACAGGTGTGGGGTTTATTTTATCCTTGGTAAAGTTTTCTTTGGGGAATCCTCTGAACATCTCTTTACCTGTCACCTAGTTACACAATGTCTCTCATTTTAGTCCTCAAGACAACAGCTACATGCTCCCTTCTCTTCATTTCTTCCCACAGAGCTAAGCTAAATGTGGAGCACGTGTCCCATGCACTCCTACATCCACCACCAAGCTTAAGCCCCAGCATCTCTCTCCAAATAATGCAACCTGCTCATTCATGTGGCTGGAGAAGTAGAGATGCACTCTTGCAATAGTCATTCTTCTTGACAAAGGTCAATTGTTTGAAGTCTTTGAATGAAATAACCACTGCCTAACAACTAAGAGACTGACTAATGAGTTACTTCTCTCTTCCACCAGGAGCTTTCAAGTGCAGGACAGAATCCAGGCAAGATTTGCTGGAAGATGAAGAGAGACCCAGTAAAGTCTCTAAGCCTGGGCAAGTCAATAAACTGTCACAGTTGCCCAGAAGGAATTGGCTTCTCTTAGATAAACTTACAAAAGGCCCTGAAAAAACAGAACTTTTTTAAATGGCAGAGATTAATTTTCTGACTTCAAAGTAGCATTAATGCAGAGCTTGGCTAAGGTTTCCTGTGCAAGCAGTTTCCCCCCGAGCAATGATTTCAGAATGGGTCTTGTTTTAAGGCTGGCATTTGCTGCAGCTGCAGACCTGGAGTATTTTCGATCCCCTCTGAGTGCTGGAACAGTATCCAACAATTAAACCTCAACCCAAAAACAATCAAACATCTGTTTGGAGGCAGGCTGCTCAGTGACTGACATTCTCCTGCCAGCATAAACACTAGAGCTGCTGAGTGATTCCTGTCTTTTGTGGATGCATGTGCTGCTTGTGTGGGGTTTGGGTTTTTGTTCCTGCAAGCAGGAGGATTTTGTATGTGTCAATATGCTGAGGAGCATTTTTATTGGCAGAGATGAATGTGCCCAAGTAGTTTATTTGTGGAAGTATTTTGTTGAGGTGAACACACATGTTTGAGTGGCAGCTTGAGGTCTGGTTATTTGTGGCTTTGCAGAAAGCAGATGAGGATGAGGACTGTGTGCCTGGAATCAGGTATGTGTTTATGCAGGGCTCTGTGTGTCCATGTACAGATATGTACTTGTTTTTATTTGGGCAAACTTCTTGAGACAAGCATTTTGAAGTGTGTGCATGTGTGTTACAGGGTTGGTGCTTTTGGATGGACACCTATTCCACACTTGATCTTCAAGTTCTGCCACTGAACTCATCAGCTACTTGTGCCATAGGAGCTGATGTCTCTTACAGGCCCAGGAAAGGAGATAAACTGCTGGAGCAGTTCAGAATTGGGTTCAAAAGAACAGCTAGGTCTGGCCCTGATGTAATCTCAATCTCTCTAAACCTAAACCCCAATTTCAGGAGCTCTCTTAGGGCTCTGGGAGGGAACCTAAGGATCATATGACTCAAGGGCTTTAGGAATAGGGGTGAGGTGATGAATACTGATGTTAGGTCTGTCTGCCTAAAGGATAATTTATCCTCCTTCCTAAAAGCATTAGAGACTCCATGTGGGTAGCTCATTTTGTCCTGTTTTATTTATAGACTCCAAATAACCATGGGCTGTTGATGGCCAGGCTAGAGTAGCATGAAAATGGCATTCATTCCCAACAGGAATTCCCTCCCTACAAACTAAGACCAGCTTTCAGAGAATGCAATTGTTCCCACCCCCAGCCAAATGACAGCTTGTGCTGCTCCTACCAGTCCTCCCTGAAGCCCCAAGGTCTGGAGACTGCTGCTTGCCATTTGTGGTGTCTCTCTGTACCTAGCAGTGGGTGAGTCACTGCAGTAGGTGCTAGCCACAGCCTGCTTGCTTGAAAACATCAGTATCACAAGTGACAGATCTGGGCCACCCACTGGCTGTATTTCTGGAGCCTTCCTCTGTCTAGGAGAGAGCAGCTGGAGTTTTTTGCTTTAGACCAGTTCTCAAATATCCTCTTGCTGAAGAATACAAGCAGGACATTACAGGAAAGCAAGAGCTGATGATCTGCTCACCGTGAGCCCCACAGCTTCACTTTCTGTTAGAATCATCTATTCTTCTGCACCAGCCTTGTCTTTCTTTTTACCAGTTTAAGCTGAGAAAGTTTACTAGAGAATAGCTTTGCCTCAGAAATCATAGAAGGTTCTGTTGCTTAGCAAAGGGCAGAGTATAGAGCTTAGAGTGTAGCAACAAAGCAGAGGAAATCTGTATCCTTCAGTTATGTCTGGTGCCCAGGTGCTGTAGAACATGAAAACCATTTAATCTTTGCTCAACAAAATTTCAAATGGGGAAAGGATTTGCTGTGGTGGGAAAGAGATTTGTGCAACATAATGTTCCCTGCTTTGAGATACTTGAACTTGAGGAAGCTACAGAAGAACTCTATTGCTATTACATGCTCTACTACCGACAGTGTGTGTACATTCACCTGAATTACACAAGACTGAGAAAAATGCTCTGTCCACAACAGAACACAGCATCACTTCAGCTCCAGGATCTGCCTCTACCTCTACAATGGTTCATCTCCACCCTTTAGTTAGAACCATTCAGGTTCTTCCAAGTGTGGAGCTTGTGGTTAGTCCCAGCGTGGAACTGTAACCCATTTTACAGCTACAAGCAGCTGCATGGTCACTGAACTGGGAGGCTCCTGTGCCTGAAGGTGTTCATTCTCCAGCCACACACTGTGTGAGATATGTCCACTAGCTTGGGACAACAGAAAGCCTGCTGCAACACGTGCAATGCAATCTTCACTCTCCCTTGTTCTACCACCAGACCCCTGCACAGGGTGTAACAGGATGAGCAGGACAAAGGACCCTTCGTCAGCATCAGCAGCTGCTCAGTCTCTTAACTTGTGTTCTTCCCACAAACTCCAACTCCAGAAGAATATGAAGTGCAACTTAAGGAAGCTCTCAGCTGTCTACCACTTTGTTCATTCCCAAAACAGATGTGAAATGAATTTTGGGGTCTCTTCTATTCCTCTCGTCTGTCTCTAAATTTTGATTGCGAGACCACAGGACTTTGAACTGTTACCTAAAATTTGTTCCTTATTGCAGTTTTGAGTGATAGTTGAAGCTCTTTTATTTTGTGGATTAACATATTTACCCTGTGATAGGTGTGAAAACAAACAATAAGATATAAACTTAATAAGTGTGTAATGTCTTTAGGAAAATAGTAGTGGTATTCCTCAGTGAAAATATAACAGCATAACTTTGGGAGCAATGAAATGAAACAAAGTAATATGAAATGTCAGTAAGACTACTGGGAATACTGTACTTGAAGCTAGTAGAATAAACTCCCATTGAGAAGGACAAAGAACTGGTCACTTGAACAACCAGGAACAAACTAATAAATGCTAGAAATCTTGCCGTTGTGTGCAGAAGTCACTTTCCTAAAAACAGGCTGAGGATGCTATGCGTGGCTGCTAGAGTCAAGAAGTAGCAGTTGAATGTGCTACCAGCCATTTGCTTAGCAACACTCTGATTTGTGCATGCATTCTTAGCCACAATTATTAACATTATTCTGTAGCTTATACAGAAAATTTTTCTTTTTAGTCAATAACCTGGATCAAAAATCAGACATATTTCATTTGGGAATAACTTGTACAAAAGAGCATCTGACTATCTCTTTGAGAAAGTGGAGGTTACTCAGATCTGGGAGGGTATTTGCCATGCAAAGTCTCATCCAGGCTGACAACAGCAGCTTCTCATAGCCTGGCCTGGGGGAAAAGGGGGTGTTGGATCCTCACATCTGCCATCCTAGAGCACAGCTGTGAGTTGTTCAGGGAGAACCATCCCTGCTTGCCCAGCTGCCCTTCCATTCACTGTCACTCGACAAGTAACCATTTCACAGTCCTTACTGAAAACAATAGGACCTTTCAGGAATGAAATCAGATCTTGACTCTGATAGGAAGGCAGCTGTGAGACACATGAAAGCTTCTGCTTGCTGTCTCTTCCTTGTCTCACAAGGTTCAGATTCAAAGACTCCCAGTAAACCATCCACAGCCCCTTCAGAAAGGTCAGTGCTGCAAAGGAGATTCTAAATGGTCAGTACCATGCAGAAAGATCTACAGAGAGGTAGATAAACAGCTCACTGATAATGGAGGCAAGTGGTCCTTAATTCATGAGGTAAGGATATGAGTTTTCAGCTCCGAAGCTGAAGAGCTCAATGCCATTTATGACCCAAGGGAGGAGCTGTTACACAGGAGCCCATCACTGATTTCCATCACACCAGCATCATGTCCTTGAGTTGTTACCCCATAGATCATACTGCCCCACAGCAGAGAGCTCACAGTTCCTCACTGCAGAGAAATAAATGGCCACTCCTTAAACATTTGTTCAAATCTGAGAGGAAAAGTGTATTACAGGGAGTGACTTCAATCTTTGTGCTGTCTGCTGAAGGTTTCATGCTGTCAGAAACACACAAGCAAAAACCCATTCTGTTTACAAAGGATGCCAATCTGTTTTCTCCCTCAAAACCTACTGGATCTGGCATCTTAGAATTTTTGAGATGTGAAAAGAAATTTAGTTAAGAATAAAAAATTAGTTGTGTTGGAGTATTATTTGATTGTATTTGTTTTGAGAAAATAAAGGCTGAATCAATAATACACGTACTTGTGGCTTTAAAGTGGACAATTTCACTATGACAAAAACAACTATAAGACAAAAAAGCTTAGAGGAAATAAAAGAAAAATGTGAATAATACTTGCAAATGATTTAAGATTATTTACTTATAGGGAAATAATGTAATCTCACTAACAGTAAAGAATGTTAAGTTAGTTAAAAATAGATAAAGCCATTTATAAAACACTAGGGATGCAAAAGTAATCATACAACTAATTCCAGAAAAAGCACAGATGAAGTAAGACAAATTGATAGGAATAACTGTAAATTAGAGTTAAAGAGCATAGAGAATTTAGAACAGAAACAAAAGAAAACAAGGGGAATAAAGAATGGTCCTTATTACCTATAACAAAAAAAATATTAGTTGCTCCATAAGTGTTTCTAGAGGAAAAAAATGTTTTCCATTGTATTCAAGCATAGGCTTATATATTTGGAAATAGAAAGAGCAAAAGATGAGCTTTTAATGCTCTTAATGCACCACAACTGAATCTGAGGCAGAGAAGAATAGAGAGAAATTACACAACAGATCATATTAGATGATGACAACAGTCTTTTCTGTTCTTAAAATTCCTCTATTAATTACTAGGTAGCCAGCCTGACTCTACTGCTGCCAGCAGAAGTGCAGCTGCATCATTACTGGCAATGGGACGAGCCATGTACACAAGTAGTGCAGTGCTGGAGCATGCCTGCCCAGAGCCTCTCTGCTGGGCCATTCAGGGCATTCTTCAAAGGGCTGCACTAAAATGTGCTGAGCTTCACTGTGCTCTGGATCAGGGTTAATGGCAATTAAGCACAGCACTCTGATTTTATACCATGTCACACATCTGAACTGCAGCCTGCTGGAGTAAGCCCACTCCCAGTTGTTCTTGGGTCAGTCATGGTTCTACTATGGTTGATAGGAGCATCATAAGAGCCCTTGAAAACCAACTTGACTGTAAGACAGTAATTAACTTTGCATTTTATTCCTCTGGCTACAGTTCATTCTATAGAACTAGCCCACACCTGGAATTTATCTTTGCTCTTCTTAAGCATTAGTGAAAATGAGGTAGAAGTGAAGGTGGTTACTCAATCTGTGAGGAATAACTGGAGAGCAATATGCTTCACTCAAGAGGCCATGCTAGGGTCTCAAATGTTGGTGTAAAAGAACCTGCAGCCCCACTGATATAAGGGGCTCTCATTTATTTATTTCCTGGAATTATCTTCAAGCTCTTCTCCTTAGATGCAGATTTGCCTTTATGACTTGCAAGATCTGAGTGTTAGGGCAGGATTTGGGCAGGGGGATATTTCTGAGAAGTGAAACAAGTAGGACCCAAACATGTCTGTAGGGATTGCAATAAAAGGGCAGAAGGCAGATGTGAAATTCTTTCAGTCCTGTGTAACAGAAATGAAGACCTGTATTTTGAGAGAACTGTTTTCTTTGCTGTAAGGCAATGGTATAAAAGTTTGAAATCACTTTAAAAAAAAAAACCAAACAAACTTCAGACTTCTCAAAGTGTACTAACTTCTAGATTTTTTCAGCCTAATTGCCAGAAGAAACTTGCCCTTCCCCAGGCCATGATCACACACCTTGCTTCCATTTTGCTCCTCTGGGCTTGATAGCTCTGCCAGTTCAACAAGACATTGGTCAGCTTTGAACACACCATCTTACAACCTTTTTATTTTACTTGCAGCTTGTGCAAAAGCTTCCAAGAGTACCAGGCAAGGAAATGAGATCTTCAGCCCAAGGAAAAGATCCCTTTCCAAAACTGTTAAAGCTTTCCTTACGACACGTTTTGGACTCCAGACACATGCAGAGGGGGTTTAGGCAGCTATAGGCTGTGCTCATGGCAGGGATCAGACTGGGGAGTTAGTACAGGGGGACATATGTTAACAATAACTCAAACTTCACTCCCCCTGTTTCACCACCACAGCTGGGCCTGCTTTTCCTTACAGCCCCACCTCGTGACACTTGGAGCACAAGCAGACACACGTATGTATTACAGGGAGGGATGCTCTACACTGTTATTAGAGAGCCAGGCAGCCCTAAGCATGCCATATTACCATAGCAAACTCATGACTACACACTTTCTGTCACTGTATTACATTCCCTATCTGCTGCAATCAGCAGAACTCAAAAGCAGATCTGGTTTCTACATATCACTTCTGACAAATTTTTGCATTGCAGAGACTGAAGACAATTACAGAGCCTCTGGACCATCCAGATTCCAGTCACTTGTAGGTTTGTCCCACTCACATGCTCAGTGAAGCCATTTAAGGGTTCTATAGAACTGAATGCATGGATAAGTGAAGCCAACAGGGACTTACCAAGTTTAATATTGAAGTGCCTTGTAAGTGATGAATATTTTCTGCAAAAAAAAATATTAAGCAGAAGCCCAAATTTAATTTCTTAAGACACATTGATAAAGCTTAAATGGAAAAGAGTTGGCCTGCCTTGTAACTAATTAAGATGTTGTTTGGCCTCAGCATAATTGCTGCTGTCTGCTGACAGTGCACTTCTGTCAACCAGATGTTTTTTATTTTGAGGCAAGGCCATTTGATAAAACTGTTCTTAAATCATAAATACAGGAGGCAACTGTTGCATGAGCTCTATTTTTCCCATCAGGAATTTAAATTATGGGTAATAAAAGGTGATGGATTGGATCTGACATTTACGTCAAAGAATCACCACAATAGCCCCTGCACCAGTCAGAGCTTTGCTGTGCTCTGGTGGATCTTGCAGATTCTCCTCAAAAGCAAGTCATTGCTGTTAGATGGCAAACCAGACAGATCTCATGGATCAAGTGCTTGGGGAAAACATTTGTTAGTGGCAGGAACTGTTCCTGTAAGTATGCAGTATGACAGCTCCATGAACTCCAAAGGCCTTACAGCTTTAATCAAAAGTGAAAATCCCAAGATCTGGATGTTTCTTTCCTTTTCCTGAATGTCTGTCGTCTTCAGTGTTTTGTGTATTTCTTGGGTTTAACTTTTGCTGGAAACACAGGATTACACTCTCATAAAAGAGTCATTTTTAGCTTCTAGGGCCACATGACTTCCACATGTTCAAAAGTCAAACAAAACAAACATCAGGTAAATATTTTCAAAACTAAAATTGCTAATATTGACATTTTGTCAGTATTCAAATTTGAATTAAAATACTCTAATTTGACACCAGGTGAAGACAAAGGAGTTTATTATTTTACACTTGCATTTGCCTACCAAAAGTGGTTTTACCAGCCTGTTGCTGTGTACAGACTCACACAAAGAACACTGACAAGCACCACCACAGAAGAAATGCAAGGTGACTGCTCCTAAAATCTTGGGACAAGCAGAGGACATCCAATTTGATTTGATTTATTCCAATTTTCTTATTCTTCAAATAAAAATGAATTAGGCACTTGACTGGTCAGCTGTGAGTTCCCTTAAATCATCATACAGAAAACAATTCCAAGAAGAGAGAAAATGAAAACTAATTAGACTCATGAACCATAATTGCTTTGGCAAGGCAGGCAGCTTATTGCCACAGACACTAAGGAGAGTAAGACCTCTGAGTAGCCAACAGAGCAGTGTTACTACAGCCATGCTCCTTAACCAGTGGAGGGGAACTTCTTCCTTTGGCAGCTTATCCATTCAGGCCAACCTCTGCCATCAAAAGGTCCAAACTCACAAATGCAAACTCCTTTAAGATGTCTTTATTACAAGGGTAATTTCATCTGAGCAGGACTAGTTGCTCATGAAACACCAACTTCTCACCCAGCTCATAACTGAATGCCAAACCTAGTCCACAGACCTTCATTTTAGAGCCTGTTCTCCATTTCTGGGTAGACAATTTTGATTTACATGTGCCTGAACACAGCAGCACCAACCTGTTGTGATGGTGAAAGTCTAGTATTCCACTAGACATCTTACTTGCAATTTGCTGTGACAAAAGACATCCTGGGAGGCTCCCTGCTATATGCTTGCTTTGTAAGACAAAGGACTTTGCTAGGAGATGCCCAGCAGTGGTACTCCACTAGGCATCTTACTGAGACCACAGCACTGGCTTCTATTAGAATTAGACCTGGGTTTCTAGAAAAATATCCTTTCACAAATTAAACAATTCCAATTAAACTGAAGTTAAAACTAATACACTAAAAATATTTGCAAACTCTTGCCACTTTGTGAAAAACACCCCAGAGGTTTCACAAAGCTCTGACTATTCCCCACATGGTGTAATTATTCTAATGAATTTGCCTACAGAATAAACAGCTGCTCAGCAGGAACAAATGAAGCATTATCATTGTGAAAAAGTGTTTTGCAAGTATGATTGTAACTTCCTGATGCCAGCTCTGGAGGATTTTGTAGGTATCCAGAAGGAGTGCATCACTGCACTGCCAAGTTGCTGTCCAGGCAAATTACACATGCCTGTGTGCTGCTGCTTGCTGGAGATGGTCACCAGCCCAGGAGGCAGGACACATGGGCAGCACACACAGGGCCTGAGCATGCTCCTCTTTGCACAGAGTCATAGATGAGGCAAGAAAAATTAACCAACAGCTACAAGATCTTTTTCTCCAAGTGCAAGACCACACATCTGAACACAGTAAGAAGGCTTTTCACAAAGAACTAGAAAATACTAGTTGCTGACTTTGCAGTCACATCTTTTAGCCTATATAAGAAACATGCAGAAAGTATCCTGGGCACCAATACTCACACAGTACTGTGTTCACCTAACATACTGAGGAAAGCTTTCATCATTCACAAAGAACACCCCAAAAATCTATCACCTCAACATCAGTATTTTCCACCTATACAATGAAAAATGACAAGTGACAAATGAGCAGCTTTTTAATGAAACCTGATGAAAGGATCTACCTCTCTTGCCCAGATTCCTATTCATCACTTATCTTCCTAATTGATTCTTCACCTAGGTATAAATCTTTAGCCTGGGCTTTGCAGAAAATCAGACCAGATGATGGTAAGTGTGTCCTGGAGAAACAGATCTATCAACTGGAGTTTCAGAGCCACATTAACTACAGCAAAAGGCAAGGTAATTAATGTACAGTGGGTAAACGAGGTCTGCCTGCAATGTATGAGTACTGTGGCAGCACAGTGAAAGAAGCAGAAAGCACCCCTTCCAGTGAAGAGACTGAGTAGCAGCCTGAAGTTGGGAGCAATCTGCTAACTGAGATACAAAGCAAGCTCAGTTATTTCCAGAGTGATCTACGTAGAGGATGTAGCCCACATGTCTTAACATCTGAAGAGGTACAAAAGCAGCCAATAGCTGCAATAGCTCAGAGACAGGAGCCCCACTGAGTCTGGGCAAAGGCATTACAAATGAGGAGAGTGATGTTTGTGCTGGAGGAAAGGATGGAATTCATTAGAAGTGCAATGACAGTTCATCTTCCTGACAATGAGTAACCAGTAAAATGGGGGGTTTGTTTGTTCCTTCATTTGCTAGAAAGATCTTATAGCAAAATAAACAGTGAGAATTGAGAAACAGCTTACAGTGATGAACTGGGGTAAATCCAAACTCTTTTACAAGGGAATACCAAAGCAGATTTTAAACATTTGGCAGCTTATCAGAAGTCAGAGGAAGATTAACTATGTGAGTGAAAAAGGAGGCCAAGAAACCAAAACCAGCTTTTCACAACAACGGGAAGCCAAGGAGGAAGAAAGCCTAAAAAGCAATTGGAAAGAAGTGTTCAGATCATTTCATTCTTAGGAAATAGATCATTAAAGCAAGAGGAATTTGAATTCCTTTTGGGAGTGTGCAGGTATTTATTAAGTTAGATGTAAGATTTAAAGAGAATGTCAAAGTAAAACTGTTAAGATGCTGTCAAGCAGAACAGGGTCACTCAGAAACAAGTGTACAGGTACTGCCATAGGTGCTGTGGCTGCTGTCATTCACAGCAGAGAGGCAGGAGAGGGCTTATGTAAAGTGATCCCATGGAATGCCTGACTCCCAATCTCCTTGTATGATTTGGCAAAGCTATGCTGACGTTCCAAACATCTGAAATAATCCCTGAACTCCAGCACCAGCTCTGCTCCTGCCTCCCTCTGCAGCCTTGGACATACCATGTCCTTACCACTCAATGTTATTAAAGAAGTGACAGCATGAGTAGTTTGGGTTTCCAGCTCAGCATTCAACTCCAAATCTCACAAACATATTCCATTTCCTACATTCCCATGGAAATTCCAAAGCCCTCAGACACTTCACTCTGTTTTAAACATCTGTGTTTGAAGTTAAAAAGCATTTGCCTTCCCCTGCAGGGTGGGGGATGATCCCTGCATACCTCCATACACTTTCTTAGAGGAGCTGAGACTCCTAAGTGAAATTCACACCATGCTTCTTGTTTCCAAGATCTGATTTGCTACAGACACCAAACTATATTACTGTGTCCCTAAGACTGTTTATTGCAATAGCTTTTAGAATCCCAGCAATAAACAGAGGTTGCTAGTAAAACCTGGAACTTGCTGGATTCCTTCTAAAGAATTTTAAGTTTTCCAGTGGAGTAAGAATAGGCATCACAGTTTGTCCAAGTTTGGGGCCTTTCTGATAACCACAAAATGACAGGAACATCGTGGTTAGAAAGGAGCTCTGTTCTAGTCCCACCTCCCTGCTCAAAGGAGGATCCAAGAGGGGAGGTTGCTCTGGGAAGAGGTTGTCCACTCATATTTTCAGTATCTCCAAGGACAGAGACTTCACAAGCAAGCTCTCTGGGCAAACTGTTCCACTTCAATGACACTCACAGAGAAAACAGAAGAAATTCTACTTCAACATAAGAAAAAAAGTGTTTGAGTTTGTGTCCATCTCAAAAGCATAAGCTATAGGGTTTTTTCCTGTCTGAAGAATCCTGACAGCTGAGCCCAACACTGACAGAAGTGATGCACAAGGATTCCCAGGAAGGAAATTAGCATACCCTAGGGAGAAGGCATTTCTGCCCTGCTCACAGAATATGTGAAAATTAACATATGGCTGCAGACTGAAACAAGGGAATTCACAAGCCTGTTTTCTCCAAGTCACAAAACCCAACTCTTCCATGTCTTACAGAAATCTGCTGCATTTGAGTCTTCTCACACAGTCTGCTTGCCACTAATGTGCCATTGCCACCCTAGAACCAAGCTCTACAAGACTCGATCAGTTCTCATTTGAGGGCAGTGTCCTATATATTTGTATGGAGAGCTTTCAAGTGTTGCAAAGTCTAATTTAATAAAAGCTGCTTGTGAAAGAACAATGGACCTAGAACTATTACTAGAAACAATCCAGCAGATTGCCAGGAAATATGCAGATATCATGGACTATTTGTAGAAGAACAGGTGAAATTTTAGCATGCCATTTATTTCCTTGGCCAGTGACTAAAACCAGAAGGTGTAGGCTTGGTCCTAAACTCTATGTCATTTATTCAATTAAACATGCCAATTGCTTTTCTTGTTATTAATATTTGCACTACAGGAGCAACATGGATACACTCTGGCCCTGTCATGGAAGGCTAAAAGCAGACAAGTGAAAGATGCTTCCTGAGAATCAGAGGAAAGGCTTTGCAGTCTTTTCAGCAGAGCTGCCCAGAACAAAGCTAAACAACTCAGTGGAGAACATGCTGCAGGGACTCATTACCAACTGGCAGAGGAGATGGACAAGATGACCTAATAGGTTTTTTCCATCCCCAATTTCTGTGATTACATCATTCCATCTTGATATGGGACCAGAGGAGTTGACAGTTACATCTGCAGTCTCTCTTAAAAGTTATTGACTCTACCCATGGAATAGACCAAAAATTTCAGGGGAAAACATCACATATTAGGAATTGTGGGTGTGTATCAAATTTGGGTTAATAATACTTCTTAAAGGCCATAAGTTGGAATGAAGATGCAATGAAGGCAAAGATTGGTCTTTGTTTAAAAGCACAGTGAAGGTGTGACCAGATGATATTAAGCAGAAAGGTGGGTTATTTAGTAAAGTTTAACACTGCTACAAAGCCACAAATAAAGGCTTTCAAAGTGTGTTTTCTTTAGCACATAGAAGGAAATGTCTCTTTCCAAAGCAGAATTAGTTTCTAGAATTTTAGACCTTCTCTGCTCCTGCAGGTGTCCTTCTGTAATGTATTTTCCAAAGCATTTTCAAAATTAAAAATAATAAAAGCTCTAATGGTGCTTTCTTGGCTATGGAAATCAGAACAGTTATGAAAGAGCAATAAAGCAGCCTTTCTCTTGGAGCTGCCAACAGCTCCAGAAACATGTTTGCTGGAACTCTGACCCCTTACATAGAAAACATTAAAACAACTGCAACTTGATACTATTAACTGGTATTAGATTCAGAGTTTGTGAGGCCAACTGGCTTTTATGATATATTTCTTGGTACTTACATACTAATGGAAACACTCCAAACTTTTGAAAAATATATTCCAGATAGGCTGCCTGTTAACTCATTTTTTAAAGGAACTGCTTTAGCAACTGCTCATCCTGTCTGCAAAGAATGAAAAGCAGACAGACACAGCATTTCCACTGCTGCACACCCAAGAAATTTGCTCTATCTGCACGCAGCTCTGCCTCAGAACATATTAACAATGGCAATATTTGCAGTGTAATGGATAGAGCTTTCATTGCACTTCTCAAGGTAATACTATCACAGTTGTACCAGTCTCAGTCCTTCTCTCCAATCCTTAACTTAATAGTAAAAGTAGTACATCAATGTCATTCTAAAGCAGAAAGCCTTCAGCTGCAGCATGCTCTACATGACACACTCTGTGTGACAGGAAAAGAGGGACATGGCCAGAGTAATGAGTGTGACAGAAGCATAGTGAAGTTATGAAGCTCCAGAAACAGTAATGCCTATGCGTTCCTTCCATCCACATCAGAACAGGAGAGAGCCAGAGAATTAGAAGAGACAGAAGGGTGACTTGGATGGTACTCCACTAGCCAAAGAACTAACAGAATTGTCTAACAGGTTCTGCTGCTGGTTAACCAGAGAGGCTCAGCAGTGTCCTTCATCCACTTCCTTAGAGCAAGGCCTGAAAGAGCTCCTCTGATAACTGAACCATGTATAATGCAGCTGCATCAAACACTTGGAAGGCAGGTGACAGCCTGGCCCAAGAATGGGGGCATGGCCACTTCATGGACCATAAGCAAATAGTGGCCCAAAGAAGGTAAGAGACAGCTGGGAATGAAACACTTCACATGGGGAAAGAATAAAGCAGAACTTCCCCCAAAATAGAACAGTTTTCGGACACAATCAGGGAGAAGTGACAGGAAAAAATTTACAATCATAAAAAGTGTTAAAATATGAAAAAAAATGATACAATTCCAATGCCAAATGCTGTTATCTGCTAAATCACAAAGAGAAGACAACTGTAATCACTAAGTAGACAGCATGACAGTTTGTGCTACCAATTAGGGCTATCATTTATTAGCACATACACTAATCTCCCAAGACAATATCCAGTTAAAATAGCAAAGACATCTCAAGAGCAATTTTCAGAGTGATTTATGATAACACAGGATTTTAGTAATAGCTGGGGTATCTGTAGGATACTTGCTATCAAAAGCTCTCAGGTAATAAAATCAACAACAGTCCAAGTCCCATGAGCATATATAAATATTCCCTCCTTTATGCATATAAAGAGTGTTAATAGCTCCTATGGGACTAGTCATATATGTAAAACTGGATGAGTACCAACATATCTACAGCTCCGTCAGAAGCTGCACAACTAACACAAACAGGCTACCAACCCACCACAAGATCTCTAACAACAAAAGCAGTGAACAGAGAAAGTTCAGCTGAGGACTCTTAGGAGAGTGGCCCTGGAATCTGCTGTGTCCATGCACACCAGATGTACGAGTTCAAAATCCTGCAGGAAATAATGACAGCCTTCAAAACTCTGACAGAGACACAACAATCACTGCTCTGCCTGAGTGGGTGGAAGAGTAAACTCAAGCAACAGGAATGCATGGTGGTTGGGTGGTGTAAAGAGCAATAGCTGGACAGTCTGCAGATCAAAATAGACACCACACAACACAAATCATCTTAGAGGAGTACTCTCTTTCCCCCCAGAATGAGATTCCTTAGATTAGCTAGACACACTTTTAACCCTTAAAGAAGTAAAACTGAATGGTATTCATGAATGAATTACTACAGCTCTGAGTAATCACTTCCAATCACTAGGAATAATATAACTTTCCCTTCAAAGAATTACTTTCACCTTATAAAGTCAAAGCTTGTAACCTCCTTCATCTTTAATAGAGCCTGCAACAATTACCACAAGGCACAGAGGATGTTCAGATTGGCAGCCCTGTGTGATTATCTCTCTTGCCAATAGATTCTTTTGAGCATCATAAATAACAGTAAAAATTACCATAAAAATTACTAGTACTACAGTTAGAGAAAATCATTATGTAAAGGTTTATGAATTTTGCAGCCATTAATAGATATAAGTTAATGAACCATAGGCTTTCCAGAATATGATATCAGATATTTTTCCACCAATGAAACTTGCAGAGTTCCAAATCCTTCAGAGGTCACCAACTTCAAAACTAGAACAGAAAGTTACTGTTTAAAACTTATGTGAGTAAAAGTGAGACAGAAGTGTTACAGCAAGGATCATGCATGCAATCTGAGCAGTCTCATAAAACAAGGTAAGGAAATCTACCTGGTAAACAACTTGGAATGAAGAAAGACAAAAACCAAGAACATTCAAGATGAACAAGATGCAATTTTAAAAGCTCTCTTTGTATTTTAAATTCACACGTACACTGATTGGGAGCTAGAAGGGAAAGTTAGGATCTGGGTTTATAGGCACCAAGTAATAGAAAATTTATCATGCCCCTTGGGAATACGTTCCAAAAAAGGTTCTTGTAAATAAATTGACAACAGCAAGTAAAGCTGATCTTCCAGTCCACTGCTCTTATGCTATATGCATGGGATAATTCAAGCTCACAGTAACAGAAGCACCAAGGAAGCATGACTCCTACAGTAACAACAGCCTTTGCTTTTGACAGTCATATTAAAGAAATGCCAAATATCTTGAGTTTTCTAAATGACTAATACAACTCACCACAGCACAAGAATCAAGCATACAGCATCCATTTAAAGGACATAAAAGGCTGGCTTCTTTAATCTTTTCCCTTCAGTCAGGAGATAACAATACTTACCCTTGGACAGTAACTTAATTTTGTGACTCAAACAAGTAGTTATAACCTCAGCAGCAAAACTCAGTGACATCTATGACATTTTTGTTATTATCTGGACCCAGTGCTTCTCCTGTTCCTCTGTAGCCTGAAGAGCCAGCATTTATTCACACTTTCTTATGCTACTGCACAGATTTATTTTAGAAGTAAACTCCAATGAAAGCTCCCTTCCATATGTGACTGTGGTGGTGTAAGAGCACAAGACTGAAGGCTCCCACAACCTTGTTTATAATCATGCACAAGATAAATAGAATGGGTTTAGAGAATATCAGGAAGAACAGATTCCTAATTAAAAGTAGCACCCAAAACTGGCAGATACGTGACATATTAGACACTTAATCAAGACACTGAAGATAAATGTTTTGAAAGAAAAAGTTCTAGGATAATTTGATTGATTTTCTTTACTAGTCCTAGAAGTAATTTAAGAATTGACATAATCTTCATGATCAATATGTTCAGTCCTGAAATTAGACTATAAACCAGCCTCTCCAGCTTTGTCAGTTGATGAATATGATAACACAGACATGGAAAAAAGATCTTTACCTTGTAATCTCTTAGAATTCTTTATGAGGTGCTGATCCTTTTGCAGCTTGTATTCTTTGGAGATCTAAAGATTAGAATAAATATGTTGTTACTCCCAATAATGACACTTACTTACATGTTGATGAGAGCTTGTAATCACTCGTAAATCAGTTCAAACTCCTCCTCCTGTAATAGGTTTTGTTCTGTTCACTTTCATGTGAAATACTCAGCCACTTTCAAAACATAACAACAAGCTTCAGATCCTCTAGGCTGGATTTTCAAAGTCATCCAGTGTCCTGAAGCTATAGTGCCACCTTTGGCAAAAGAAGCCAAATATTACCAGTTGATGAAACAAAGCTGGAAAACTTTGTGAGAAATTCTCATTCCAAAGTGGAAGTAAGGAAGCATCTCACAAGTACTACAAGTCACCCTTCTTACTCACTTCTACTAACCCAGTGTACACATTAGCCACATTTCACAGCATACAAGTTGCTACTTCAGTGTATGAAACTCTTTGCACATGAAGCTTAAAACATATTGAAAGAAGCTAGTATTTAAATAGTTATCTTTGTATTTTAGACAAATAAGCACTCCACTACATGACAGAGGTTATCTCTTCTACTGTTTATTCACTTCTTTCCCACTTGAGAGTTCTTAGGCTATCCATAAGTCAAAGCACACAGCAAGGTGTTGATTAGGAAGGTGTTTAGTTGGGGCACCTGACTGATCCACTGACATTAAACTGCACTTTGTGGCAAACTGGATTTAAAGGAGATTATGTGCTTAACTTACTTTACCAGCATTTCAACATCATTGTTGCAAGCCTCTTGGCAATTAAAAGATTTTGATCCTAGAGGAGAAAGCCTCAAGCCTGTTCTATAGCACATGATCTAAAAGAGTATAGGAATGGTATTTTCTAACAATATAAATAAATCAAATTGAGATCAACTACTGAATGTAGGTGATGAGTAAGGCTCATGTATGAGTAAATGTACAACAGTTTATATCACCTAGTTACCTTGTTACAACTCTGAATTACCAACAATCAGATACTGTACCTTAAACATACTCATACATTCAAATTTTACATGTGCCTTTTTTTAATGGTAAAACACTAAAGATAAAAATGGCTTCACTTTAAAGAGGGGAAAAAAAAACCCAAACATGTCCCAAGAGTCAAGTTAAAGATTCAGAAGTCAGGCTAGGAGGGAAAAGGAAGATAAATAATTTAGGACTAAGCATAACTAAAGCCTGTCAGTCTGCCAACTTTAAGAGAAATAAAAAGGTTCACAAGGATCCTGAGAGTTTTTACAGAACCTCTAGGGCTTTGAAAAAATAAATCCAGAGCAAGAAAAGAGTTCTGAGATATTCTGCATAAACAGATTTTAAAGAGACTGATTACTCTGAGAATAATGGTATGGAAATATGCCTTCAGTTCAAAATTAGACTGTTCTCTGGTGTTATGTTTGCCCTCCTGTACCATCACCAGTAAGGGCTGTCAACATTTCAGATGCTCTGCCTTGTCAGAAGCCAAGGAAGATGTACTTATGGGAGAGCAAAACACATCAGTATCATTTTAAACAGCCTGGATAAGCCTATGGTTGGCACTAGATGTACAGGCACTGCACAACAGATACACAGTTAGTCTTTTAAGATGAACCACATATTAAATACTATTTCTGATTGCCTTTGAGTTGAGTGATTTCTGTGTTTTGGAATGTCAATATTCATGGTTTAACATAAGACAACTAAGGACATAAAAGTCCTAGTAAGCCTTGGCCACTCCCTCTCTTTATGGAAGCAGGATAGAGCAGGGGGGAGAAAGGGGAAGCTTCACATTATCTTCTTCCACTTGACATTTAATTTTGCTCTTATTGGGTTTTTTTGCTATAAGAATATATAGCAAGGTCCTTGGAATTGCATAAACCCAGGAATTAAACTGCAAAACCTGCACCTATGTAAAAAATTGATTCCCTATCATCATCCCTTTTTACTTCCAACTAAGATGTAACCTTGTACTTCACTGCTCAGACAATGTTAACTGTAGGAGAATCACAGAAAGGAACCAAGTTCATTTAAGACATAAAGCAATTCTGAATTGCATTGATTACAGTGATCAGTCTATCACTTTAATGTCAGCTCAGCTGGCATTTATTAAAAAGACATACTTGTGACAACCCATTGATCCTTAACACTGTAGCTGAGATAAAAAGTCTATTTGCAAAGGAAAATTACTTCTTTAATTAGAAATGGAGTATCATTTTGTCTTTTCTTTGTTAGAACTTCAGCAGCCACAGATCAAATACATCACAGGAGGGCTTGTAGAATCTGCCATCTAGTTTGATTTAGAAGTCTTGATAGTTAATCATTCAAAGTTGTACAAATGAGCACTGGAGAGGGGAAAGAAAGCAGCTGCATTCCAACTGCCCAGTGCTTGGGAATGCTCTCAGAAGGGAGTGCTTTACTTGGTGGCCTCTGCCATAAGACTGCAATTCAGAGGACAGGGTCACTACAGCTTCAAGTCCTTCTCTGCACGTGGAGTAAAGCAGCAAACAAAAAGGGTTCCACAACCTTTCAATTAAGTTGTCAAGGGTTAACTCAATTAGACTGCTATTAGATATTTAATTGCCTTCACAATGTTTGTACAGTTATCTCTAAAGCTTTAGATATTGCCTTATTTAATCTTGTAAACTATCAACTCCTTTACAGCAACAGACAAAAATCTGCATTCCTGTTTTAATTTTCCCCAGGGTACAAATGAAAACTTTCAGGTGGCAGATCTTTATTTTGCTATATTCTCTTGATGGCAATGCAAGTTGTCACAGATGATGGCTACTGGAACACTTGGAGTGTGTATCTCCAGCCATGCAGGGTAAGGAAAGGTACAACCTTATCTAGAATGTTGGGCTTAATCTCTAACTGGGCAAGAAGTTCTCGATTGGGATACTAAAATCATGATTATTCAGCTAGAACAGAGAATCTGGGCTCCCAAGGTTAGGCTGAGATTAAGGAGAATTCTTAGTTCCTGTTGAAGTGGTATTTTGACACAGAGCTGTGCATTTCCAAATACAAATGAAGAGCCTAAATTAGCAAATCCCAGGTAAATAGATCACTTTATGTCTAAAACTGGATGAAATTCTTCCAAATATTTAAGTATGAAAAAAGTTTCTATTCAGGGTAGTTGAATGATTAGGAGTGGAATGATTTTTATATTACTAGTTCATAAAAAGTCAAATATGTCTAGGAGACTAGGACCATGCAATATAACGACAGGCACCAGCAGCCTCAGTACCCAGAACTACTGCTCTAAATGCAGGATACAGGTGCTGTACAGAAAGAATGACTTATATGAAAACAATTAATGGATGGAATTGTATCTGCTCCAGTTCCAGAATCTAGTGTAAAATGATGCTAATACCTAATAACATCAGGATCAAAGATGAGTGGAATAAAACTTCCAATTTTAGATGCTCTTTATCTGCAGGTGTGAATGTATAATGAATTCTTGCCACTGGCTCCCTATTATACATCCAATGATTCTGTACTCTGACAGCAGTTTCTACAATTTTCTTTTGGCACAACCTGCTTGGAATATGTGACAGAACAGCAGGGTGCCAAAACATTTTTCTAAATGATCTACTTTGCAAGACAGCTTCCAAGTGTGACCCTGATGAATCTTATCATTACTCTTTGAAAAGAATAAACAGGAAAGAGAGCCCACAGATCATTCCCTTAAGCAGGCATCTCTGTTTCTTTCACACAGTACTTCACATCCACACTGAAGGATTCATTCCAACACACAAAAGATTTTAAACCCAGGTTAAACAAAACCCATCACTGGGTAGGAGAGAACTGCACTATGCCTATTTTTGAATCCTGCTGTCTCAGACAAGTGTAATGAATCATTTGATGCCACCTCAATCACCATGTTAGCTCTAATCAACTGAAACGCTCTTCCTAGCCATTTCTTGTATGGAACTCTCTAAAGGAGATGACTGAGACTTTCCAATGGACAAACTCCATCCTCTGGCAGACTCTAAGGGTCAGGATTTGACAAGATTCAAGCTACAGAATAAGGCTGAATGACTCTATACTTTAACTGAACATCAGAAAGGCATTTCCTTGCAATTTACAGTGATGGGTCAGTGTTTAATTTGGAAGAAGAGCTTATATGCAAAAGCTACATCCAAAATGAGGAGGGGATCACTATACATCTTCAAAAGTATGGCTCTGAACTAAGATGGATTCCAGCTGAAACACAAACTGCCAAAGGCTTCCAATTTCTGCCCCTTAGCATGACATGCCTTGCTGCAAACACCCAGAAATGGACAATGAGGATTAGCAGAACACATCAAGGAAGGTTGCTGAGGTATACAAGGAAAAGTATGCATAAAGAGAGTTAACTGTGGTTTGTTCCCTCCTCCTTTCTCAGTCTAGGAACCCTTCCATATGCTGTGTTCTATTTATTATTTCTGCATTGCATCAGGAGGGAAATATTCACACTGAGCCACAGGGATTAGAGACTGAAGCTCTAGAGCCGTCAGAACACATCCGTCACATCCAGCTGTTTCCAATTCCAACACCTCACACCTGCTTTTATTTATTATTCCTGGGCTAGACAAGACAGGGCTCATTTTTCAACCTTTAAAAGCCTTCTTAGGAAAAGACACAGATCAATCTATTCCTTCCCCTTCTGCCTCTGCAAGAAGCCACCAAGACACCACTAAAGCAAACTACTGACAGGGTGAGGAAGCCACTCAGACACTGAGCCTGCACAGCTCCGTCTCATCTCCAGCATGGTGACAACGGCACAAAGCACAACAGAAACACCAGCAACAGACTCTTAACCCCACTTACTCCCACAGAGTCCAATGGACTTGTTTGTAATTTCCATTGGAAATGGACTCAAGAGGTTTGGGTGGCAGTGAATGAAGCTAATGCATGTCCTATGTTATGCAGCACTTCTCATGTCAAGCCACTGAGCACAGAGCCTGTTTGTTGGCAGTCCAGCTGAACTGCTTTCCTGTCCTTTATTAAGAGAGGACACTGCCTCAGCATGATTGTCCTTTTCTCTCACCAATTTCTCCAGACAGGGACTCATAAGTCATTCTTTCTGCAATCTTCTCTCATGTCACAAGCTAGTCTTACACCAGGAGCTTTCCAATTAATTGCTCAACAGTAATTATTCAGTCACATTTCAAATGCAAACCAAGTGTACCAGACCTCCTTGTACTTACTGCACAAACTTTCCCACCTGCAGTTGTTCATCTCCTACACCTGCCATATCAGGTTATTACTGGAGGGAGTTATTACTCCATCACTAAGTGCTGCAGTAAGATACTATCATTCTACCAGTGCAACCAGTGCTGCTTTGAGCCAACATACAGCAGGCAGTAAAATCATCATGGAAGTTTCATCAGTTTGTTCATTTTCTGTGTTTAATTGCTCACAGAATAGAAATGAAAGTTGCTTTCTCATTTTTAGCCAAGGTTTGATATTGTTATAGAGTTTTGTCTTTTCAAGAGAAGATCTATCTGCCAACCACAGCAACAGGTGAAGATCCATTCTAAAATAGTTCTAGAAGACTAAAAAACTTCTCGTCTTGTAAACACCCAATGACTTTGATCTACAGCTAGTGAGTCACTTCAAATATTGTTGATCTAACATAGATGGTGATCACTCAACTGCTCTCATGATTTTTAGGAAGCAGTTTTATAGCTACATACACTCATTTTTTGAATCTGCCAAGTAGATAGAAAGTCTTTCCACACCAAAGGAAACAGGCTTTAGAAAACATTTGAAATTATTGCCTGAGATTTAGCACTGGAACAGTGCTGTCATTTGTAATAATAAAATACTTTAGGAGATGGTGAATACATTTGCTTTAAAAGACAGCTCTGCCCTGCTACTCTAAAACACTCCATAGCAAGAACAACCATCAATCTCAACTCAAAACCAAACTGATTCATTAAAATATGGATGACATGAAATAAAACATACCTAGAGCTGCCATAATGCTGATGTGCTGTAAATGCTCTCCAGTTTTTGGAAGAGCAATGTATACTAGTAGACAGCCATCAAGGCAATTGCCCATGATACAACATTAAAAAAAAATAGATTGTATGGTTTGCAGTAGCATCAAGTCTCTATTCAAGTGTAAAAAAATTAATTGACTCCATCTGTATTGGCCTAATGACTGATTAAATGACTAATCACGGAAGTCTTAATTAAAATCATTTTTCTGTGCAGAAGAGGATGGAGGGAGGAAGGCAATCATTAATGTGTTATAATGTATGTCAGATTCCATTTGTGCCATTTACTAACAGCCATCAAATGAGTAATTATGCACAAGGTCATTCTGTAAACTTTCTGCATACATCAGACTGATTGGATTAGGGCTTGGTGCTTGGCTAGGTTCTGCATGGGGCTGCTTTTTTCCAATCACAAACCAGGTAATTAATATTGCTCAGAATAAATAATCAAGGAAGATGACATTTCCTCTTCCATCTCCTCACCAGCCAACCATCAAAGGCTCACCTACAGGTTTCACCCATTGTTGGGTAAAGTCCCTATCCATTAAATCAAGCTCATCCTCCTCAGCTAGTCAATATTCCTCATCAGCTGACAGGGAGCTCCATCACACCCTGAAATTCTGTAATATGCAAGGAATTTCTCCTGCATGAATAAAATGAGCCAGCAATTGAAGGAATCCTTTTCAAGTAAAGCAAGATGGCAGTATAAAACTTAAAATAAGTTTTATTTGCCAGCCACCTGACTACCCTGATGCATAGAAACCTTTGCTATGGAAAAATAACAAGCTGCTTCTACCTCAACAGCTGAGACTAGTCTATTTAAAACAATGTATTAAACTGGAATAAAAAAGCACGTCTTGAGATTAGATAAAGCAACTTTCCACTTGCATGTAACTCATACACAGGACCTACACTTGGATGAAATGTTGCATATAAGATCTTAAAGTGCAAAGTATAAATTGTAAGACAAAACACTGGCTGCTAACAGCTGTCCTGAAAGCTCTAGAAAATCTTCTCTGCAGCCCCAGCAACTCTGCCATCACTAGCTGCAACAACTCTGCATAACTCAGACAGCAATACACTTTCTTGTGCATAAAACGTTTTTATAAAGCTACAATTAAGTGTCTTAACACAGAAGAAAGAAATTGGTAGAGTCCTGTCACTATTAGCCACAAACGTCCAATTCTGTAAACATCCCTTTCCTCCAAAATCCTGAATCCAAATGTGCAGCACTGATGTGAATTACAGTTGCAGAATGAGGTGCCAAGTAAGCTCCAGTTCTTCTGAAAGAACTGAATCAACTTCAATACTGAATAATTTTCCTTACTTACTGCTGCCTCTTTTTCCTAAACAGAAGTATTCTGACCAACAATCTGGATAAAAAAGATCTGTGCAGTGACACTGAAAATGGACATTCTCCTCTGAGCACACAAAGTGTTGCTTTAAAGCATATCTAATTGATTAAAGCAGTGCTCAGAATATGGATAGAGAGACTAAAGGGACAAAAAGAGATGAAAAGAATCTTCAGTCATGACCATGTAATGTCCAGTGACACTTCTAGCATTGTTAAGTTCTATCCTGTCTAAACCAAAGTCATGCAAGTCACAGAAAAATACATGTAAAGCTGCATCAACCAACTCCATCCAGATTGCAACTAAGTACAAATTTCAGTTAGTTTGAATTAATTATAACACAAACATGATCCTACTTACACAGAACTGAAGAAAACAAAACCATGTGACAACAAATCTCTGCTTGCAAGAACTGTCAGTGTCACATAGGAAAAGACCATTTTACTAATAAAGGAAATGGAATTGACAGATTTAAAATGAAATTCTGCTATTCTACAAATGTAATTCAGAGTTTTAGGGTGGCTCTTGAGGCTGAAAACCAGCACTAAGGCTCCAGTGTGTCACTCCCTGGGCTTCCAGGGAATGAACCTTAGTTTCATCTCCATCTGAAGACATACATTTAAAACAACCACAAAATCCATCCCCACCCAACCAGAACACTCCAAAATAAACAACATACATCTGGCACAGGAAATCTTTCAAAACCTGAAGATATTTTTATGGAATAATTCAGCACAATCTGCACTATTCTGCTAATGCAAATGACAACTTGCAGAACTACCTAAATTACAGGGTGGTGTGCCATTCTTCATCTTCAGAGAAATGGAGGAGTTCCTGTTTCAATCATTTCTATTGTTTGAAATCCACCAGATGATAATGGAGTGGCTGCCACTGTAGGCAGAGACTGACTTCTAGGTGAAGCTAATTAATGACTCAATGGATGACTTACTGTAGGTTTGAAGGAATTACTAGACAGTGGTGAGGATTGATGCAGAGAGAGCTTCCAGTACATTAAGTGACCTGTCTGAAATGCCAAGCATGGTCTTTTTCTACACATATTGATTGTATGGGTTATTCCTAAACTTTGGTTGTATAAAATATTTCAAAGTCAAGCATTTCCAGTACCTGAAAGGTACTTCTCAGCACACAAGCACATACCCTTCACATCACGACACAAAAGTCCAACTAAGCTTGACTGAAAGACAGCCTTTGCCCTCTGCTTGGCTTCTTCATGCCCAAAGACAGACCACACAAGAGATGCCATCCTGCATGAAGGCACCTCCAGCTATTCCAGATACAGAGAGCTGGCCTTTTGCAACACTCTAGGCCACTTAATAGGATAAAGCAAAATAGGTTCAGACTAAGGGGTTGGAATGCAGCCAAGTGGAGCCATTTAAGGAAAAATAACAAAACAAAAACCCCAGCAGTCTACACTGAATTCCTGGGTCACACTGCAAAAATGAGGGAGACAGTTGCTGTGTGTGGTATATGAATGATTTTTGAAAATGCTCGAAATAGTTAGGTACCTCTGAGCTCTGTTCTTACCCAGTCCACATTGTGCTGTCTATTCTGACATAAACCTGACTTGCCACACTGGTTAAAGCTGAAAAAATACCTTGTCTGTTACAGAGAAGCTATTGCAAATCAGTGGGTCCAACCTGATCTGGCATCACTATGCCTGCTCATGTCAGCAAGTCCCATTGTAATTATTTTATGCTTTGCTATAAGCTGATCTAGTGAAAAAGGTGAAGAATTAGTCACCATTTTGCTCAAGTCAGTATTTTAAAAAGCCTGTAACCTACTGTACAGTAAATAAATGAAAGCAAGCACTGACAAAGTCACCAGTAAGCAGGCTATAGTAACAGTCACTTCCCTCACAACCCAAATAACGGGAAAGGTAAACAATAACTTTCTCTTAACTGTTGCAACTGTCAACAGTCTCAGAGGATCTCTCCATACTCATTCTGCCACTTAAGAAATGCAAATGAGATATCCCCTATTCTTCTATTTGTTTGGTACAGTGAGCACAATTTCTGCATGAATGTCCAACTGTATTTCCATCCTCTTTGTGTCACAGAAACCTCATTTACCAGTCATTCTTCTCCATATGAAAAGATCTATAATGAGGAATCTTTCTGTCATTGCCCTGCTCCTCTGAGTCAGGAATTTTCATTTCCCCCTCATACTTGCTGCTGTAGCTGCAATTTCATTTACTGTCAGCTCATACCAGAGCTTTAATGCAGGCACATCTGTGGCTGGATGATGGAAAAGATTCAGTGTTGCTCTCAGAGTTGCATATCGATCAAAGGGTTAGGAGAAGGCAGAGAGTTTATTTACTATGTTCTCATATGGTACTTATGAAAAGGAAGGTTTATTCACTACACTTGAAATGACAGCTTATTCTTCCAGCTAGTCACCTAGCAAAAATATGTACTAAGCAATTACAGAGGTCTGTTTAAACACACCAGCTTTGAACTAGCAAGGGTTGAGGTAATTACTCAGTGTAATCATAGCAACACAGAAATCAGAGTAGACTGCAAAACTTAGCTGAAAAAACAGCTAGGAGATCTGATGGCAATTTAAAGGTGCAGTGAAATCTCCCACACATTTCAGTTGAAAAAGGGGAGAAGTTCTAATAAAACAAGAAAAGCACTTAAAAAAAACACCCAAAGAAACCAACACCAAACACTCTTGAAATGGAAGGACTGAGAAACGTTGTTCTTGCAAGCACAAGCCAAGGTTATAAGGAAGTAAAAGACCTATTGGCATCAAATGTGACAGGCAGTGTTACATTACAGTGGTCAGCTAAGACAGAGACAGGGCCATTTGTCCAAGAGAATAACACCAATGAGATGTGGTGTTCTGCAAAGAGAGAAAACCTGCTTTGGGCAGACAGCATTCTCCAGCTGAGCAGTAGGAATACTGATTCACACCTACCTGCTGTCTTCCATTTTCTTCTGCAAGACTGTCATCTTCTCAGCTTTCCCAGCAGATATTCTGCCACTTGGCTTTTTGCCTTCTTTCTACAAGAAAAAAGTATTTCTGTAGTGCTTAAAAAGTGCCAAAAATGGTGTAATTTATGATGTGCTAGTGTTTTCCTTTGCATTCATAAGTTAAGAACAAATGCAAAATCATCAGCACTTGAATATGGTAGATTTTGATTTACATATATTAAGATTTTCTCATGATTTCCTATTATTTATTTCTCTAAACAAAATTGAATCCTGGTCACTAAACTATTAACATCTCCTACAGGAACTGGAGCCAAATCATAAAAAGAGATAAAAGCCAGAACATTCAACTCAGTAAAAGGAATTTGGAACCAGAAGTTGTATCAAATTGTCTGACCTGAAACTCTCACCTGCTCTTCCTTGTTAGGAAAAAAATCTTACTGAGACTGAATTAAATAGTTACCCATACCTGAACTTTGGAATGGGCACATCTCACTGTCTCCACTTGAACAAGTTTTTCCCTAGAATTTTCCCAATACAGTTTCAAGCCTTCACTTAGTAGACCAAGTTATTTTCTGGACTATTTCATGGAATTTTTAAATGCCTACACCATTGTTTTCTTCCTTCTAGCGTATAGCATCCATGCAAATACAATATTTTACACTAAGGTGGTCATAAAGAGAAGTTTAATAGCTTTTACTTTTCTTCCTTTTCTGAAATATTCCCAGGATCCCACTGTAAGTAGCACTGCAAACCCTGAGAAATTCTGTTTACAGCCTTAAACAAAATAGGGCGTTTGTCCTCATTTCATTCAGGTGTTACAGAACTGATGCCCTCCTGTATGGTTTTTCCCCCACAATCAATACAGTGAACAATTACACAATACTACTAATGATAATCTTACAGCAACCCATCCTGCAGGAACTCAGATTTCACAATTAAACCACTTCTGCTCCCTGCAACACCCTGCAGGAAAGCTGTTGCAGTCATGTTCTTCAGGAGTGGAAACTCAAAGAAGCATTTCGTAACCCAAACCAGAAGACAGGAGAATGCTTGGGTAGTTAATTTCCCATCCTGGCAGGAATATTTTGTGTTGGAAAGCTGTTGTTGATTAATCCAGAACAAAACCTAAAAGCAGTTTAGTCTCAAATTCTGTGGGGTGAAGAGTGAAAGATATTCTCCCTGTAATACTTGATCCCAGCTCAAATGCCTTAAAGAAAGACATTCCTAGTTGTGAATGCTGCAGTTCTCTCCACAGTGCTGTAACTTTATCATTATATGGCCAGATAAAAGTGAAGTCTTTGCCTCTGCAAGGACATTAAATCACATCTTTCTCTCCATTAGCTTTTGCTGTAGTAGCAGTATTTATTCTCTGCACAATGAATGAGAACCACACTCCCTACAGAATCACCCAGGTTCTTAATGCACTAACAGTTTCAGAAAGGTTCTTGTGTCACTAAATTGAACTTTTTATATATAGAGAGCAGCTACAGTCTTTGATCTGAGGAAGAACTAGAAGCAAAGAACTCTTGAATTCACACCCTTGACTTGAGCAAGTCACCCTACACTGATGCACAGGAACTAACAAACAACATACACCTGGCTTACTAAGAATGGCAGAAGTATTTACCATTAAATGTACAGTTGTGAATAGACTAAAAACTGTTAGTGCCATAGCTGTTAGGCCTACAGAGACTTACTGTGCCACCTAATCCTTCTCTAATACAGTTGTAAGTACACAAAGCAAATAATTAAATATGCCTTTCACAGAAGACAGGGAACTCAATTCCCACCACTATTCAGAAAGTCTTCCCACCTTTTCCAAGAAAAGTCACTTGAATTTTGTTCCCTTGTAGAGTTTTGCTGCCTTATTCAAAAGCCTCTTAAACATCAGTGTAAGTCCTACATTTAGATAAGCCATTTATTAAAAAATTATTCATGCCAGTCTTTAGCTGCAATAATCTCCAAACAAGCAGCTGTTCACAGAGAGGTGTTTACAATCAGGAGATTCAAGGCATCTGACAGGATTTCACATCAGTATCCCAGAAACTTTACACATCTCTAGTCATATTTCTGTTGTCCCACATCACTGCTAATAAGGCAAAAACAAGGTTTAGACAGCAAATGAGGTAGGATTTTGTGCCAGGCTTTAAAAACATACTACCCAGACAATTACCTACTAAGGTTTAGAAATTCCAGTTTCAAATGCTTTCAAAGTGAAGCTGAAGCATCCAAATCAGAGAATCACTCCTTAAATACCCCCTTCATGTTAATTTTAATTACAACAATTATTACCATCAGCAAGACAAAGATTATGAGCCACCTTTGAGGGATAAGTGCCAGTAGGATGACTACTTTCATAACAACCATTCAAGATAGGGCAGCTTGACCTCTCTGGGAGTGAAGTATCAATTAATTATCTTTTTACAGCCAATTCAATTACAGCACACTAATCACTTGTGTAGGACACCGAGCCAGAAGTTGGGGGCAGGAGGGTGGCTGAGGAAAGGAAGGAAAAGATACTAACAGTGAACAACCCTCAGTAACCCTACAGCTGCAGATGTAATGTTTGTTAACACTCTGCAAATAGTTCCTATGTGTCTGTAGCAGATGAAATGCTGTAAGATCATCCTCATTTACCTGAACTCTTTTAAAAATAGAGCTCCTGGTCCTAGGAGTAATAGACATTTCATTTAAAGGTGACCAGACACGCTGCATTAGTCTTTAATGTTAGAGCCAATTCACCAAAGAGCTTTCTTCATTAAGGCAAAGAAAGAGGAAAGATGATCTATTCAGCAGAAAGCAAAATATATTTAACTTTTGCAGAATAAACTAGTATTAACTCAAATTGCTGAGGACTCTCACTACTATGCTGATCCCAAATAAAATGATCAAGTGCAATATAGGTACAATAATGCATTCAGCAGAACACAAGCAAACATACTGATTTATGATCACATCAGTATTGCTACAGAGGGCAAACTTCAGACAAGTACAAACACATGAGTATATGCAAAGCATGTCTATGCAAACAAACCCCAAATTTGAAACTATTTCATTTATAGCATTTATGAAACACAATGGCAGAAAGGAGTATGTTACAGCATCTGTCCTCCCTTGAATTTCTGTTCAGTGAGTCTCGCACCATTTCGTTCAGCACAGCAGAAGTTCAGCAGCTAACAGTAGTTGTGATNTGCACCATTTCGTTCAGCACAGAGAACAGAACCTGAAAGAAGAGATCTAGTCTATATCTGAAACAAGAAGGCAAGATCCTTTCAGCAGCCTGGATGGACAGAATTTAAAGGATAAAGAAATTTTGACAACACATTTGCAGAAGTTCAGCAGCTAACAGTAGTTGTGATGCTAAAACTCTCCCAGTATGGCCATAGTGTAACTGACAATCTCTTTGTAACAAAAAATTACTTCTAGATGACATTTTCTACCAATCTCATATGATAACATCAGATTAAAATCTACACCAAGCACTTAGTGGCTAAATCCATGTCCATTTCTGTCCTGGGAAATGGCTCCATCACCTGTAAATTGCAGAGGTGGTATGAGAAGACAGTATAGTTGGTGGGAATCTATCCCTTGTCTGTTCATACTGCTTAAGTAATTCTGTTCTTTTTTATCCTAAATCCTGTCTGGGAAGATACTAACATTCCCAAACAGGTATGCTATTCTATCAAACTCCCATTTTTTAAACACACTGTAAAACAATTACTAGGTGAATTCAGCTCTCAGAGCTGCTTTAAAAATACAGCCAATGTTAGAAAATGGTGTTCAAATTACCTATAATAAAACTAAACCACACACAGTTAGACTGCCAGTTCCCACAAGGACAACACATTGCACGTTTCCAATAGCAAAACCCAAACTTTGCTAATGGAAAACACAGACAACATATTGAACAAATAGTTTGCTTTCTCTGCTGGGTAAAAAAACATGAGACCATGAAGGCACTGAGACTGAAATCAACTGTTAACTGAGGAAATTCTGCTCCACTAGTGTCTTGCAAAGCTAACTTCAATTAACAAAAAAAACCCCACAGTATGTCAGAGCAAGGAGTTAGGTTAATTTGACCACAACAGTTCCACAATTCCATCTCTCCAAGCAGCAAGTGACAACAGAGCCAAAGCAGCCCCAGCCCATCCTGAAGCCTGTTCTGCTGAGCCACTCACCCTCCCAGTGAGGAACCTGCAACTCCACCTGCCAGCAGAGCCTTTCCACTACTACTGCTCACTGCCTCTCAACTCTTAGAACACCTTTTTAATTTGATCTTTGGAAATTAATACTGGCCAAGTGTTTTTAATTAAAAAGCCCTACATCATCTTCCAGTGAAGACTACAAAAAGCTTCTATTTTTGGCCCTAAATTTACTTCCTTTCTCTGGAAAGTAACTTCAGTCAACCAAACATTTTTCTTGTGAGAATGACTCTCATCCATATTAAAGCATTCTGTGGAAACAAAGACTTCACTCAGAGGGAGGGTTCATCAAAGCCACTAAAATTATAATCATTTAATAAAAGTAATGACTACTCTGTATTTAAAATATTTTCCCAGGCAGCACTTTAGCATATTGTGTATTCCAAACAAAGTGTTATTGCATAATCATTAACTCTGCACTACATAGATCTCTGCACTAGGAAGAACACAATGAACATCTGAGTAAAAAAAATTCAGATTTCTTATGGCTGGAAAACACATACACACATGTCCAGTAGAGTAGAGGACAGATTTTTGTTGGCTATGATGTAATTCATATCAGATGCAATGTTTTGAGATGTTAAAAGGAAAAGTAATGTCATTATTTTATACAGAGAAAAGCAAGATTAGAAGGAAGCACTCTGTCCATTACCACTCAGGTGAACACAAACTCTTTCCTTCCACTCCCATGTCATATTCACTGGATTATGACATCACAACAACCAAGAATATTTTCAGAAACTACTAGACAAAAATTCCTATAAAATTCAAAACCAGAGAGACTAACAGACATTTTAAAATTATACAAGAGCTGTTAAAGCTCAGAATCTGACACTTCAGGCTGATTTAAAACTGTACATAAAACTCTTTTAGAAAGGAGAATAATTCTCCCCATTTTTTTCCCTGTCTTGTAAATGATGTGAGGTTATCTTCAAATACAGGATTATTATTTTTTTAAAGTGTTCTCAAATCCAATTTGAAAAGAATTGTTTGAGACATATATGCTGCAGCCTGTCAGACAATAACAGTTGTGCAATTATCAGCACCTGCATTACAATTCAAAAGATTTAAATTACCAAGGGGCCATGGCAGATACCCTACTGACAACAATTAGCATCAAAATGTTCTCCAGTTTAAAGCTGTGGGTGGGAATTACAAAAGGTTAACAGACTAAATATAAAAATCTTTTTGAATATAAAATCAATGTGCTTTGTTACTGAAATCTGGGTACTGTAATTTCACCAAAATAGGGTTTAGAGTAGCTGGCAATGTGCCAGCTGGGGAGCTTGCCTTTTCTTTCAAGCAGCCAATCTGGAAGTTTAAAACAAAACAAAACAAAGACTGAAAGGAATGTCAATTGTATTAATTTTTTTATTTAGCTTTTTTTAAGCTTAGCACCAAAATGAACACCACCCAGAATGATCTTTTTGTATGGTCAGATTCAAAATCCCTAATTATTTTATTGCATGATTTAGAGGAAAATATTTAGTGGTCAAAAGAAAATAGGCTAGAAGTTTCTGGACTTGACTGAACTCTAATAACAAATAGTTTTATCTAAAGGTTATCAGTACAGCACAACACCTATATTTTCAGAAGTGGCTTCTACTTCTACATAGCTACTAGGGGAAATGAAGAATAATTCTTTAAAAATCTGTTTTTCATAATGCTTTGGGCCAGTTTTGTTTTATTTAGTCTGAAGATACAAGCAGAACAGATGTAAACAAAGACATTCTGCTCATTAGAAGTATTAAAACAAAACAATGAATTTGATGAGAACATAGAAGTAAGACAGACATCAGCTAAAAGCATCTTCCATAAAAATAAACTTCCCAAGTCTAAATTTTATCTAGGTTGTCTTTTGTGGGTTTTGCTGACAAGATAAATGGTCAAACTGGAACTCTGGATCTAGATAAATTCCAAGTAACAACTCTGATGAGAGAGTGTAATTCTATTACCACCCAATAATTTACCTTTAAAAAAAAACAACAAGTCTCAGAATAATATAATTACCTGGGAAACACAGCATAGGCTACAGAAGTTGCAGCAAAGCAAAGCAAGCAAGAGACTTGTACAGTTAGATTCTAACCCCAAATTGCTGTCTCATTGAATTGACTTAACGTGGATGTGCCTGACACATCCTGGGACCCCTGTTAGTGCACATTAGGCACCAGCTCCAGCACTCCTTGCAAGTCCAACACAATCAGCATGCTTAGCCCAAGGTTTCTAACTGCAAAATCAGCAAATATGTTAATCACCACTCTGTTGCCCCATTGTTGTGAAATAAGATTACAGATGTGCATTGGAGATTGCAGAGAGGAATCTAACAAATTGATTTAGGTACTATTTGAACACTGCTGTACAATGCTTTGCATAATTACTTTGTAGACATTTTCCTGTAAATATACTAACATCTGTCACTCTAAAGTTTCATATGGGTTTGAAGAACATGATTTTAGATGACTGTAGTTTTGCTTTTTTGAACCGACCTTTTTCTCAAGGTATTGGCCAACTGAAGTTCTTAGCTTTAGCTTTCTTTTTTCCCTTTCATCATCTGTTAGGTCATTTGTCAATGGAGCAGGTTCACTCAGGGGTCTTTTTCCTCCTCAAAGCCAAAAAATTATTATGGATAGTGATGAAAGCTTTTATATCTATTCCTTTTAGAGACATGCACAATAACTGTTCTAGTTGGTTCTGTCTCTGATTATGTAGAGCTGTGCACTTCATGTTTTCACATGAAGATTGGTCAATCTGTGGACTTGCCAACCTAAACAGTGTCATTCTAAGCAACATTAAAAGCAACTGCAGTGGAAAAGGCAGAAGCTGCAATTCTGTTACTAGCATTATGTCAAAATCTCCTGAGATGACTAGTGAAATACTAGATAACCACACTTTGTTCCAGCAAGTACAACAGAGATCTCCTGAGATGGTGCTGACAGCCATGAGAGTGAGCTCTGGCCATGTAATTCTATTGGGTCTCTTGTCCTGATGTTTGTCTCCAGGGAGTTAAATGTGTACATTTCAATTCACAGAACTCAGGTACTCCAAGACTAATTGGCTCTTTCAAGCAACTGCCTTGTGGTGCTGAGAAATCAATGGGATGCAGCAATTCCCAGAAAGAGCTGCCTAACTGTGGGCTCTAACAGGTTCCTGTTACTCTACCCAAAGAAGTGTCTTTTCAGATCTTTAAGAGAACTAAAAGAGAAACTGTTTGGAAAATAAAGTTATTGTAGAGAGTTTACATAATGAATTTACATATCGCTACTGATGAATTTTTTTTTCTCCTCAGATGACTAATTTACATGAGTTCAAAACCTAACATTTCTTTATCCATGTTATATGTGGAAAAGTTGAGCTTCTTATTTTTGAAAGATGATAGTTGCTACAGTGATGCATTCACAGAATTCCAGATAAAGTGATCAAAACAACAATAAATTTCTATTGGCTAAAAGAAGCAGAAACTGCTAACTGAAACACAGGCCAGATAAGAACAAAACTAAACAATAAAATAGAAGAGAAACCTAATTATAGCTGTAGTTTCCCTTTGCCCCCACTCAGGAGAACATACGAAATGCCAGATTAAAAATAATCTGATTTAGCAGAAATTATTTATCACTGCCTGCAGGAAAGAGAGAGTACAGTCAAAACCTTTTTTTCAGCAGAATATTTGTCTGTAGTGGAAATTACTAACAAGTCTTCAAAGAAGTCTTTGATGATCCTCAGGCTACCTCTATTGATGATGTCAAGAGTTTTAGCACTAAGGGCTTCAGTGGAGAAGTAGGAAACATGGATGGGGAAATGGGCTTTGAAGTTAGCTCAGAGAAGCTGACACAAAATAAATCATGTTAAGGCTTGACCATGCAAACAGGGATGTCAAAGGTAAAACTCCTATTGATTTCAAACCCAAGCAGAATCAAGTCCTCAACAGTGAATCAAAAATATAAATGGATTTCTCTGAGTCTTCAAGATTAAAAAAAAAAGCAACAGTAAGTCTAAAAAACCCTTTCACTTGTTTAATACAGATTCTGTCTGGTCAGCTGTCCAGACAGAGTATTCCCTAATATGATTAGAAAGCAAGTATTCAGAGTTGGGAGGGCTTTTCTTGTTTTTAACATACTCACCTGCTGCTCCTTCTACTAATGGACATGATCATCTAAGAAGCATAATCTTATTTCTGACAGCAAAACTTTACTGAGTAAAATAATAAAAATAAAATCATTCTTGCCATCCATGAAAAAATATTTCATGCTTTTTGACTGAAAACACTATTAACATGCATGTGACTGACCCATTACATTTTAAGATATTCTCTCTCTTGGAAATACAAGTGGTGACTCAGTTGTTATGGTAACTATTTTTCTTTTCCCTTTTTTTTTAACAAACATATGACAACCTATGTGTCATCAGATGCTGTTCCTCAATTAAGTTGCACATTCATTTTTGTCAAATGGTCTAAAAAAGGCTTCTTGGATGAAGAATAGTGATAAACTTGAGTTACATGGCAGGATACTTAAGGCTAAGCACTTGCAACCTAAAAAGCAGGAGCCAAAACTTGGACTTTTTACAGCTCCAATCTTCTAAACAATGAACCAATGGTAGGTTTGAGTTGGCTTAATACAAAAGCTCCACACATTCCTAGTCCTGGTTTCAATTGAAAGATTATTACTTAGTCTTGTAAACTCCCCTAAATTTAAGACATGTAGCACAACAATGTTCTTCAATCCTGAAATATGAAAACGTTCTAGCTGAGGCAGCAGAAATGTGATGATATGAAGCAAATGTAAAACAGAGGGATTACAACAATCTGGACAAGCAGCAACATTATGTCACTGAGAGCAGTGCCTAGAAATTTCTTTATTACACTATGATGTCTTGTAATAAGCTCAGGACTATGGAGGAGAACAATCTTCAACACGCACACACTGCTTCCACTGGGGCTGCAAACTCAACTAACCACCAGCACATTGCTGCTCTAAGTCCATTTAATAACCTATCATATCCTAATTTAAGCAGGCATTATTATCTTTGCTAAAAACAGTCCTGGAAAATAATTATTACCAAAACAAAAAAGGTTGTAAAAATATAGCATCACTAGCAAGAAGAAAAAAACCTAAAGAGGTGCACTGATGCCAAGCTTACTTAGTACTCCCTTACATAGAAGGATGATTACTTAAAGACATAATTACACAAAAGATTAAGTTTAAAAACACACAGAAATTAATCTCCATTGTCTAAGTAGAGAATAGAAAGTAATAATACCACTACTATGCTCACTTAAAGCGCAACAGGAACGAAGCATCTACCTAAACTGGATTAGGATGTTTGTGGAAGGGTAAGATCTGGAAATGCTGACAGAACTTGACCTCTACTCTCACTGATTTAGTGTCCCACAAAAGGAAGAATGTTATTTTTATGTGTGACCCCAAGACCTGGTGAAGAGATGCCCTTGGAATAAGCCGACCAAAAGGAGGATGCATTTATTTAATACTCCTAATTTTAGGCTATCTTTAAAACTTCAGGTGTTAAGTGTTTTTCATTTATTTTGGTGAGTTAACTGAAAAAGGACAAAACAGAATTGCATGAACTAGTAGTTTTCTGCAAACCATGCATGCCAGTGTGAACTGAAGTAAGGGTCAGGCAGCAGGAGGCAGAGATGGCTGAGATGAACAGGAGTGTGGCTCTTGCACAGTCACATCCTTGTTCCATCTTTTTACAGGGCCAGAAGGATGTCTCAAAATTATGGAAAAGAAAGCAGTAATTTATGCATATATCATTCTGTCCTCCTTAAGAACACAGCAAAGTGGATCAACTAGCACAAGTACTTGTGCACATGCACAGAAACATGCCTACCCAGGTAGGGACACAGAGGCTAGGAAACTCTGGTTGCCTGCCTGTAATAACAGGATGCCTTGAATCCTCAAAGCTGTCATTAGCTCAGTGAACTATGTAAAAATTCCTGGGTTTTGTTTTGAAGTCCTAATATTTAAAGCAAAACACATTTTCTACATTTTCTCTGCAGTGTCATCTTTCAAAAAACACTGAAATGCCTCCTCTAAAAGTGCTCTTTTTCTGTTGCAACATATGGTAACCCATCCAGAGAGTCATAAGATATTGTTTCTAATTGATTAAATTGCATGAGTCACAGTCAGGATTTGCACATGGATTGCAAAAGCAACTGCTTGTTTTTCATGAATTTCACAAAGTAACACACAGCTAGGACAGTTACCTTTGCAGCCCCAGGTACTAAGCAGTCAACAAAACTCCTCCTCAATAGCATCAAATTTAAAGCTTCAAATCAAAGTCACCAACTCTCTTAATTTTATTACATGGCCAGGAGTATTTTGTGTGGTTTTGTCGTTGCTATTGTCACAATTAGGGGATCAAGAGAAAGTGTTATGTCTTCTAGTGTTGTCAATTCTCTTGTCTCAAATGTCACAGTATAAATAATCAGAACCCAAATTCATCACCTCTTGAATCTTAATAGAATAAGCCAAATCAGGTTGTGGGTGTTTCTCAAGGAGAAATGGAAAGTCAGGAGACAATGAAAAATTTCTCCCTGCACCATCTGCTCAAGTATTTTCTCTCAATGTAAAATGGCTTATGCGTGGACACAAGCCTGTGTGGCTGAGTAATTCTCATTTATCCTGAAACAGGCACTCCCACAATTCAAGATACTGTACTTGCTGCATTTATGGGACCAGTTTCACATGCCAAAGTTGTTACTAGAAGGATATAAAATCTAGACTCCAGATTCAAATATTAGGCCCTATTTCATTATTGGTAAACGAATTAAGACTGTAAAAATCAATGCCTGAACTCTTTCAATCTCATTGCACACACCAGTGTGTTTTGCCTGATTAAAATAACTGCAAAGAAACCCTAGAAGGGATAGATTTCTCTTATAAAGTGGAATCAATGTAATAAAATTTTGTGTATTTATTATGAGAAATTCAGCACTATGTGCTAAAAAAAATCACTTAAGAACTCTATTTGTATTACAAAGGCAGTTTCTTATACTTTCAAGTTTTTATTGCTATGCAAAGACACTTTTTCATTTTTTCAGTTAACAAAAAAGCTGAGCAGTCAACTAATCCATTATCTTTGCTCACCATGCTGGCTGCTCGAAGCATCTCCTGCTCCATATAGGGTGGCAGATCCAGATTCTGGCTCTGTCTCCCTTAGGGATTGGTAAATCAGCCAGTGCAAACCCAGAATTGCTAATGACAGAAACAGTGGATTTCATGTTCCCATTTTCCAGATGCAACACATGGCAAAAGATAGCTTGTACACTCAAATCCAGTGAGAGCAAATAGTTTTGCCATTGTTTGTGCTGATAGATTTTTAACTATTAAGCCCAAATACAAGAATCAACTGACCACACAGCCAGTTCCCTCATGTAAGTCAAAATCACTTGCAGCTTTGGTAGATAAATTTGCTGCAAAGTTCTAACAGAAAACTAGCAAAACCATAAAATTAAAATGCTGCCCAAGACGTGCAGAGTCCTCAATCCTTGTGAAGGTATCTCACAAAGACAGAGTGAACAATATCATCTGTACTTGGCTTGGACAATCATGACTTAAAAAGTGAGCCTGTCTTCCAAAAAGGGTGGAAAGAAGGTACACATTCATTTCTTTTAATGAGGCAGTTTCTTCACAAAAGCCAAGATATCATTCTGCCTGAAATACTTATCTAGAAATTTACTTTGAACTGAAGTCCTGTGAATAACCTTGACTTCCACAAAAATGCATTTTAAAAAGATGTGAAGAACAATTATGTTTTAGTGATAAACAGGAATATCATGTGTTCTTAATACAGAATGTAAATGATTACAGTGCAGAGAAAAGGGAAAATTAAGTCTTCTAAGTATCCAATGAACAGGAGTGGAACAAATTTTCTCTCTTCAAATATATCCTTCTAGTAATCTGAAGAGAATACTTCCATGATTGTGCAGCGAATTCTTCAAGACCTATTCAATTCCTTATTGTTCAGCTTACAGTGCCAGAAAAAAGCCTGTTAAAGTTAACATCTGCTAACTAATCATGGAACAGACCAACACAACATTTTATAGGGTCTGAACACAGCTATGAATTTTGATTACTATCAACTTTGACTGGATTAAAGCAGCACTTCACTGGGAGAGTTATGAAACCTACAAAAACTTATTCCATTATAGGAAATACTTCTAAAAATAGACATTTTCACTCTGGGTTCAGAAATTATGGCCTAGTATTAAAAGTATGTCTAATATTTAAACTAGAAAAAAATAAATTGGGTGAATTATTCTGAATTTTTTTTTTGTTAACTGCTTCATTTTTAGAGTGTTAACATCCCACAGTAGAGATTCTGACAAGCAAATATTCTTAAGATGGGCTGCTGCACAGATCTGTTCTTCTGAGCTCCATTCCATATGTTTTCCTGCTTGACACCAAGAGTAGATGTATATATGCTATATTTGGAGCATTTCCTTTGAGGTGATACACTCACATTTGAGAGAGGCAGTACAAAAATTTACTTACAAGCATCTCTTGACCAGCTGCACTCAAGTTGGAACTACTATGTTCTGTGTAAACAGTCTCCTCAAGTAGAAGTCAATTGGATTAGAAAAGCTTTCCATCAAGCTATTGAGGGCATATCTTTGCATTATGATGGGATTAATTTCTACTCTGTCCTTACCAAATTATAACCTGCTGAGCAATCCTCTACTGTTTCCAATGATGTAATTCAAACTAACTGGGATTGCTCTTAGACACACACGTGCTACACATGCACACACAGTTTGCTTCTTATGCTATCTTTTCTACTTTTTAATTCCAAAATACTTTCACTTTAAAATTAGAAATCCACATTACTGAGCCCCAAAAACTCTCCTTCACCACAAGAATAAAAGCCCCTTACAGGAACACTGGATTCCTCACTGTAGTGCTGCATTTAATTGGCATGAACAGCTTCAGGAAAGGTCTCAGTCAAACAGCTATCCCCCTTGCTCCAGAGAACTATGCATTCTAGGAGAAATGAGTACTCAGAGGATGCTAAACACTGTAGTCAGACCATATTAATCAAAAGAGGGACAACCAAAGCATTATGTCAAAGACTTGTTAATAACTGCAGAGCATAATGAATGTAGGGAGCAGCAGGGGAGCCATTGATCCCCAGTCCATCACAGATGTCACCAGAACAATTCACTACAGCAGCCTGTTCACTGAACACGTCACTTCTCCACTGCCCCTTTAAACAGAAATACACATGGAGTTTAAATTTCGACAACACCACAGCTAAATTATAAAGAAGGGATTATTTCAGCCAATATTCAATAGCAGAGTGGGTGGTCCTCAAGGCTTTTTATAAATACCCTTCCAAGATTTGTGTGAAAAGTTGAATAGGAGACCACACAACAGCCACGGATTATGTGGCACTCCTCTAAGGGGGAAAGGGGAGAGAATCAAACATTTCTTGCCCAAGGTTTGTTACTGTGGGATACTATTATGTGAGGTCCTTCAGTTCATATATTACATTGCATTAAATTACATGGCAAGAATGAATAACTGCTTTGTCACATACAGAATCACACATTATTTTGCTTTTTAAAGATTGTGAAAAGTGAAATAGTGTACCAAACTCCTTTCCAAAAAGCTTCAGTTATTTAAATCTGGACTGCATCTCACCCAAGATACACCTTTTACATAGAAGTCTAAAGATTCCTAGGGCTGCAAAGCCAAATACCACAGAGGCTTGGGTATGAGCCAATTAAAGTTTCTAGCAACGTTGAACTTGTACACGTAATCGTGCAATTTAGTATGACATCATGCTCAACAGTTTTGCTAGTGTTCCCTTTCCTGCTCAGTACAGTATAATCTGGAGACAGCTAGCTCACAACCATAATTTTACTAACTTATAGCAGAGTCAAGCAGTTCTTCTTTCTAGTCCTGTGCTAGGGGAGGATAGAAAAATCTGTCACAGGTATCTGCTGACAGGACAGAGAAGGTCACAATTGGGAATACTGCTTCCAGGTCCAGGTGTGAGAAGAAAGTATAGTATTATATGCTGTGAATAGGCACTTTTATTCAAAGATACATGTAAAAACCATCTTGAAGCATAGAGTTGGCACTGAAAACTAGCCTGAATTGTTCCCATATCATTGGAAGAATTTAAAGTTGAAACTGATAAGGAAATAATCAGACACTGCTCCAAGTACAATCAAAGTCCAGCTATGAGAAATAAACCAATTCAAAACCAAACGTCACTTAAATCCATTTAGCTATCAGATAACTTTCTTTCCATGCTAGAAGTACATAAGGAACTAGAAAATAAGAATACTTAAAATCTAAAGTGATCATTCTTCTATTAAGCCAGATACCTGGCTTTTCATGCGGTAACACCAGAGGTACCAAGTACAGTGCTATGAAAAGTGAAGACAAAGCAATTCACTGCAGATATGCTTCTGACACCACTTACTTTGGTCTATTCCTTCTACCACTTTAAAGCACGTGATGCTATCTTCAGCAGTTACCCTGAACAGCAGTGCTGTTGGTAACTGATGTACACAAGCTTCAAGCTCCACTAGCATTTTCACGACATTCTCTGCCTAGTGGAAGAGACCTTTAGAACAGCAGTCAGCTATACTCCTGAATGTACAAAACAACTGGAAGAAAAAACTCACTCTAACTGGAATTTTATCTAACTTACGTACTGAAATCACAGAGGTCTTCACCCTGCCTCATTTTATGTACACAAGCAGGAAGATTCAGCTGTGTACTGCTTCCTCCAAAGAAGGAAAAGGGACAGGATGGGTATAAAATATGCAGCCTCTCAGTGGTTCCTTATCACTACCTGTAAAGGCATTGTGCTTGCTTTCAATCAATTCTGATGATTGCCTACTATTAATGTCACTCATTCTCTTAAGTAATTAAGCCACCTCTTTCTTAGATTTGCCTTTGTCTCTCTGGCACGTTTCCTTGTCTAATCCTCTTTTCCAGATGGCATAAGGACGAGAGATAAGTGTTGCTAAAAGTTGCTTAGCAATGCAACACATGCAAGGTTTGGAACTGCTGACGTCCACACAAGCACTATCTATACATCACACATTTATGCAGAGAAACAAAGGCGTTGAGCAACCAGAATGACATAGGGTCCTCCCGAAAAAGAGCTACCAGGGAACACACAAAGGGGAGCAAAAGAAACAGCTACTAGCCTCCAGTGAGGGGCTCTATTATGATCTAGGCTTTTTTGTTTGTATTTGGTTTTGGGTTTGAACTAGAACAGGAAATTCTGCTTTAAACAAAACAAAATCCTCGAATTTTGGCAAGATCCTGTATTTTCTGTGATTCAGAGACATGCAGTGCAGTAGATATGAAGACATCACAACCTACTAATAGAGACCAAAATAGAAATAAAGCACTTCAGGAAGAACAGCAACCGGTGAAGGCAAAGTTGTTTATCAGCAGCTAGGTACCAACCACAGAAATCCTCCTATCCTAAGAATCAGACATTTATTCTGGTTAAGTGCACAATGTAATCATAGATTGCGTCTCAGTTCTGTAGTGAATGTGTTTATGGGGAATTTATTTAAACCCTAATTAAATGTTACCAGTGATAAATAAGAACATTTAGTACACAAACAGTAGTAATTTCACAAGGTCATATTATCATATTAATTCATTTGTGGAGCAGCTTACCTGAATAGGTTAGCATGACTCACTTTGTGTTTAAAAAACCCGAGATGTTCAGAATTTATTCATCATGGGTGACAACTCTGAAACAACTAGTTCTAAGAAAACAACTAAACAGCAGCAAATTGTTTGAAAGACAAAAATGACTTTTCAGTGCTATTGATCCTTGAATGAGGAAACAAATATAAAGTATTAACATATTTTTAAATCAAGACCTGTTAGAAAGTAACATTTCCCTGGCATTTTACATAGGAACATGTATGATCTGACAGACTAGTCTCATTCTCCAATCAGCATGCACTTCAGTCTCAGACCAAAACTTTAGCATCCATTTTAAACGCAAATTTCTTCCCTGATTAGTTTTTCATCTGTTTATTTCTGGTCTGTAATTTTTATCAAAACCTTACTTTATCCTTCTCTGAAGGCCTTTCATTATCCATCTTCTAAGGTGACAAGGTAAGAGGTAAACTCACCCTGATGATTTCTGCTAAGGGAATCAGGAAAGCATTCAACAACATTTCTCTTCAGCAAGACAGACTACCATCATAAATATATTTATATCATACTGTAATTATAATTATCATTTGAGAAGATTTATTATATCTTCCAATTTCCTATTAGCCACCAGTATGCAGTATAATGCTGAGCAGTTGAAATTCTAGTAATTGAAATAATTTGCAACAGAACTGAAACTACAGCTCCTCCAAACAGGTAACTCAGATGGATTCTGGAGGGGGTGGGGGAACAAGAGCCTGCAGGTGAAGAAGCCCATAAGGCTTGCCACCTGTTTCATGTGGTTAACAGGTGTATCAAACAGCATGCCTTCCTCTGGGAAAGAAGACAAACTAAACACAGCCAAAACACACAAAGAAGCAGCAACAGGGACAGAATGGAACACAGCATCTGCTTACTGGGACTTAGGCAGCAGCCAGAAATGAGAAATCACAGAAAGGAAACACTTTCATGAAGAAAATGAGTGTTTTACTTCATTAACCTCTGCAAACTTCATTTACATGTAACTGTTTTCATTCGTTCTCAAACGTCTGCACACCCAAATGCATGAAAATCAGACAGGCCACCACAGATCACTGGGGATTTGGTTTATTCTTTTCAATCAGGAGCTTTGTTTAGTTACGTGTTCAGTTGTTGTTTCTGTCTTGCACCTCAAGAACTTTTTACCCACTGTCAAATCAGTTTTATGGTGCAGGAGTAGATAAATTAGAATTGTTTGTTATTATTGGGTTCCCCTGTTGATATAGTCATAATTATCACTTGTTTATTGGACATTTAATCAACCTGAATCTATCAAGGTTCACAGACTACAATATGCTATTAACTGACAGCATCCACTTACCGAAGATTTATCACTTGCAAAAGACTGAAGATCTAGCCCTGACATTATTGCAGTTAAACCCAGGAAAAACAGACAAATTCAGCACTCATGCCATTATCCAATCTATTCTATACCCCACAGGAATAATGCTAGAATACCCTAGAGCTTGAACTATTTGCCCATGTTCTTTTCGTTCTAGCAGATTACTTCAGTATGTCCATGGTACTATTTCAGCAGATTTTAGAAGTCTGATTTTTATCCCAATCCCTCCAGATATACACAGTTTAACTGTTTAAAGAGTTTGTACCATTTGTACAAAGTATGGGCACACTAATTGAAAAGGACAAAGTCTGATATTCACTGAGATATCTGACCATACAAAACAAACTTCAAATCTCACATACAAAAGTTTTTAGGGGCAAAGCAGACAGAAATCCCAGAACCTTAACTAAATCAATTGTCCAGATACTGTGGTCAAAAATGACAGGATTTTTTATTTTCTTCTTAAATTATTTTGGCTAGAGTATCTTGTCACTTTTAAGCATGTACCCAGTGTAAACTTAACTACAGCACTAACTGCTTCCAGTCCTACAGAAACAGAGCAGTGTAAGCCTGGAGACTTTACTAGTTCAGTCTCAAAACTAGAGCTAGAGAGACATCCAGTGGTACAAAACCGCCTGTGCACACAAACATATACAGCAACTTGTCGTCAGTGTCTCAAGAAATAAGAAACTTTTATAAGATCACCTTTCTCAACAGCGTTTAGATTAAAATGAAACAAATGCACAACAGCACTTGTATGTGTTTTTGTCATCTGTTTCTTTATCTAACAGAGTTTTCACACAGAAAGAAAGCTTGCACTAAAATCAGCTCAGGCTGACTGCATACACCATGAAATCACTGCTCCGAAGATCTTTCTATTCAGTGGTACTGCAAGCACCAGCATCACGGAGTGACTTGACCTCAATGCAAATACCTTGCCAGGGATACTAAATTGGTTACACTTGAGTCTATTAAGTTATTTACAAACTTGAGTAATTGCACCTAAACTCTGCCTAACAAGTACTTCTTTTATTGCTAATGCTGTCTAATGAGGACTATTAAAGTACTCATTCAGTCTTTATCTTAAAGCTAATGACCTGTAATCCTTCTGGTCTTTAAAACTGGCAGGGGTGTGTTGAAAAGATTCATAGAATGGTCTTTTATGGTTAAGGAATAACTTACCTGTAGAAGAAGAGACAAAAACAGGAAAAATTCTTCTCTGGAGCACATGTTTGAATTCAAATTCTTTAATCTTTTAACATCTTTGGCCTGATCTTGCGAAGCACTTCATATGGGCACAAGTCTACATGCATGTGCATCTTTGAAGGACTTAAAGACTGTTAACAAAAACTGATAAAATGCGTGTCTGGTTTCTACCATTAACACATTTGATTAGCTAGGCTGCTTTTCTCATTGCTATTCTAGGAGAAGAAGGGTTTGGGGCTGAATACTGCCTTCCTGCTCCATTCTCCAGAGCAATAGTCAAAAACACTGACAGAATGGATAGTAGTTTTGACTTATATACTCACATTCTTCATGTAACCTTCTGAGGTGAGGGAAGGTTAACCCAGCCTAAATTGAGAGGCCAACAAGAAAACATGAAACTCTTCAAGAAACATCACCAAAGTCTACCAAGCAGTTTTGCTGCCTATAAAACATATTTATATATCAGAATTTAAGGGAATGTGGATTGTTTTTCTTTTTAAACATTTGTAATAACTACAAGCTCACCTGTCAATGCCCAGTATTGAAATCTTGAAATCCATTCCCTGTAACTTGCGCTCACAGTAATTTTCATCTTTAAAGAACAGCTTGTCCTAACCTAGAAAGTAGCAAACATCCTTTTAACAAACATCCACCTCTTTTCTATTCAAGTTGAAGTTTTCTTATTATTTTGCTCCTTTGTATAATTACACTTATTCATATGTATTGTTACCAACACTCTTAAGACTTACTAGCTCAACAGTAATGCTTAGTGCCTCTTGTGGGAGAAGGCCAAAAGCAAGATGGCGGCGCTACTAGCACCCTCCCTCAGCTCTGCCCTCCCGCCACCATCTACCTCGTGGAGGCCTCGGCCGCTGCAGAGGTAAGAAGCTCTCGCCACTCATTGGCTGTGTGGCGGGAGGGGCGGGGCCACCCAGGATTGGACCAGCCGGGATTGGGCGGGGACACGCACGCGCGCTCCCTGCGGCGGCACAACCGGCGGAGCTGCCGGCTCGGTCTCGCTCGCTGCCTTGCTTCCCGCCCACAGCACAGCTCTCAGAGCACGCATGTCGCCTGCCGGTAGCGCAGCGGTGGTTTTGCAGCCGCCACCACAACGGTCAATCGCAGTTCTGCCCGCCCCTGCTTCCCCAGCCCGACCCCACACGCCGGTGCCGTTACCCGCCTCGGCGCGGGAGCACCACCCGCTCCCCGCCCCATAGCCAGCGGCGGGGCAGTACCGGGTCTCTTGTCCCGGAAACGGAAGTGGTTTCCTTCCTCGTCAGCGGCGCCATATTGGGTTGTGTGGAGCAAGGGGAGGGAGGGGGGCGGGGAGCGGAAGGAAGGACCCGGCTTGGGCGGCTGTGAGTAGCTGCTGCCCCGCGTCGGCGCCCGGGACCCGGCTGGAGCCGAGGGCGGGAGGGGACGAAACTCGTGCCTCTGAGCTAGCGGGCGTGGGGGTGGTGACAGTCTCAGGGAGGGAGGGAAGAAGGGTGGCTTGAGCGAGGGACCCTTCCGGGAGTGCGGAGGTTCTTGCGGGTTCTGCCACCCACCGCGGCGGCCTAGGCGCTTCTGCGGCCTCCTAGCTCCGGGGATCGCGGGGCTGCTGTAGGGCGAGATGGCCTGGACAGGACTGGCTTCCCCGGGCCCGCTGGAGGGCTCGTAGTGCTGTTCCCGGGCTCTCCTCACCTCAGCAGGCCTAGCTCCTCCCTCGAGGGCCTCTGCCTCTGGCCTCTGTGCAGTAACAGTGCTAACCATCGAGTGCTTTGTTTTGGGGTTTTTTTCCCTCCTGCTTTTTCCCAGTATTTGGGCTTGGGTAGTGTAAGTGAAGTCCCCGTTTCCGGGTAGATGTAGGGAGCACAGGTGCCAGGCAGCTGCTGCTGTTCAGGCAGTCATGCGTTTCTGACACACCAGGCTGCTCTTGTAACGAATGAAATGAAACAACGCCTTTTATTAGATAAAAACCCATTTTGTTCAATCAATAGATTATTTTCCAGTGGTTGTCCATTCACTCAAGTATTAATAAATCAGTTCAGTGTGTTGCTCTTCAAAGATGTTTCCCCTATGAGATAAGGAAACACGTATGATGAGCAGTAATATGTTTTTGCTAGTTATGCGCTGCAGTTGTATTTTAAACTTAAGAACAATCTATATTATGACCAGGGAATTGACTGAGAATCTGTACCTCTCTGTAGGTGATGATGTGAGGCATAAGTTGAATGATTTCGCTGCCTCAGGTCCTGTCATTTGCAAGAACTCAGCCAGGCAGTGGTGTTCGTAATGATATTACCATAACAATTGTGGTAGAAAGCATAACTGTTGAAGGTCATACATTGCCCTACTTGGTATTTTTCAGCAGAGAAAAATGTTTTAATATGGTTTAGTTTTAATTAGTTTTAGTAGCAAATTATTCAGAGTTTCGTTGTATTAATCTTTGCATATATTTCTGATTATTTGCTCTACTGAAATGGCTGAAGGGTTATAACTCATTATGCTCTACAGTACAGTTTTAGGTTATATTATAAAAGAGGGATTCCTACTGTTTAATTATTCCCTTAAACCAATGAGATCTTGTGCTCTTAACTGTGTTGTGCCTTCAAAACAATGCAAAACACTGCTTTTCTTGATAACCATCTAGATACAGATGTTCTTGCAGTGAAGTTTTGATGGGATAAGAAATATTAACTTCAATTCTAATCTGTGTCATGTGGTATACTTCAGTCTGTGTTCCTTAAACGGAGCCAGTAAGAGGTTTTTTTGTCTGTAAAAGAGACAGCGTTAGTTGATTATGTTTCCTGGTGGCTATGAAAGAACTGTATGGATTATAAATAGGCATCCATAATCACATCTACTGTACTTTTTACACCAATCAAAATGCCTGCTCTGTCATAAAGCCATCAGTAGCCTGACATTTGTGATTGTTCTCTTGATCTGCATGAGTTAACTTTGACAAGGTTACAATGTCAGTTCTGCTTTTAGCCTAAATTTGCTATGGAAGTATCTGTAAAATTAACTCTGACACTATGAAAGTTTTAGTGTTTGTGATCTTTATTGAATTGCTATCTGATCAGTAGGTTATCTTTTTGTTACTGATTTATACTTCAGGACATTTGAAACAAACCCCCAAATAAAGCACAACATTATTCTCAGCTAATAATGCTGAGTAACTTCCTTCTGCAGTGCAGTGAATGGGGAGAATACTAATTGCTTCCTTTTATCTGTAATGAAAAAGTCTATATATTGTATGAGTATCTATTTGATGTTTTTAATCTTTTTAGCTGTAGCTTGAATGAAAGTGAACTGTGGCCACTGAATCCCCTTATCTTTTGAGATGTAACAGAACTCCTTTTTCTACTTATCAGTTATTCCATAGGATGTACTATTCAGATGTTTGCAGAAAAAATAGACATTTTTTTGCCTCCCCAAATTATCCTTGGTCTCAAATTATTGAGCATTTAAGCTAATCTACAGTTTTCTGTTAGATCTCTGTTATCATCTGAGACTCTTGAGATATTAATATAAGGCTGAAAGTACTCCCACTAGCCCAGAGTTATGTAGTCCCACCCACAGATGAGGACTCCAGGAAGTAATGTCAAGGATTGCTCTGGTGATGTGGCAAAAGTGTTTCTGTTTAGAATCAGTTTTATTTTGTTTGCTTTGTGTGTTGACAAGAAGTGTAAAAATTTGTTGAGCTTAGCTGGAAAATGTATTAAAAATAATTCCCTTAGTTACTTTTTTTTTCATTTGAGTTCAGAATCCAGGCCCTTTTGCTGTACAGTTTTGCTTATGCATAAAACTCTCATTGGCTGCCAAGTTTTTCATGTTGAAGAGAGAGGTAAACTCACTGAGTAACTCTAGCAATGGGCAGTGCTGCTTTAGGTACCTAGGACAGCCTTTTTTGGCAGTGACTCGTGGTGTACGGAGTCCTGAACTTAAATAACTTCTTAAATAGCATCAGTATCTAAGAATCATAAGCAGCTTTACAAAAACAATCTTTATTTTGGTTTTGTTCTTTGCTTTTAGAAGCTGAGGTGACAGGAGAGTGGTGCTGCAGGTCATAGATGTTCTAACTCAGCTCCTGCCTTATTAAGGTGAAGGTGTCTGACAAGGCTCAATCCTGCATCTCTGTATGGACTCTTTCTCCCCCTCCCTCCCTAAAATGGGTTGGATTCTGCCTTGCCTTTACCCTGTTCTTTGCTTTCTTGACTGTTTATTTTGGAAATGAATTTGTTGTGGAATAAGCATCCTCTCTTTAAAGAATATTTCATTAGAATAACTTGTTTCAGCCAGGGCAATCCAGAAGAAGAGTATCAGATGTCAATGCTGCTTCAGATAATGTAAAGTTTCATTGAGGTTAGAATTGGTTTTAAATGTTAGCTGTGTGTGATGTTTTGTTTCCACAGCAACCATGTCAGAAGGGGACAGTATTGGTGAGTCTGTGCATGGAAAGCCTTCTGTGGTCTATAGATTTTTCTCCAGACTTGGACAGGTTGGTTTTCTGTAGGATTTTCCTGACTCCATTAGAAAAAGGTCTTCTTAAACTCAGTACTTTTCAGATGAGTTGTTGAAATCCTAAAATCTGTACAAAAGGTTTCTTCTGAAGCCTTTTAAAAGTGTAATTCATAGCCTAATGGACTATTTAACATACATATATATGTGACATTACACAGGGAAAACTTAGGGGTTCATTGTCAGAAATGAAGAGCGACTTCAGATTTCATCTTAAGGATAAACTTGCATGAAATATTGAAAATTTAAATTGTTTTGTGATGCTCCAAGCATGAGGAAATTAATTTTTTTGCTTTTGAAAAAATACAAAACTTCTCAAATGTTTTTCAACTACCTTTGTTTAATTCATTTATTTTTCATAAAGCATAAAAACACTTCACATTGCTGTCCTTCAGGAAATACTCTTTACAGATGCTTATTATTTCTAATACTGCCCTGTAATGAACCTTATTCATTATGCATCATGCATTGAACAGATGGGCACTTGGTATTTCTTCCTAGATCTACCAGTCCTGGTTAGACAAATCCACTCCCTACACTGCAGTGCGATGGATTGTAACTCTGGGGCTGAGCTTTATCTACATGATTAGAGTTTATTTACTGCAGGTAAGAAAGCTGGGTTTGTAGAGAAGCACTTCTCAAGGAAGCAAAAAGCTTTAATCTTGTTGAAAAATCAGTATCTGTTTTTCAGGAAGCCTTTAATCTTAGCTCTTTTTCTCCTCCCTGCTTCAGGGCTGGTACATTGTGACATATGCCTTGGGAATCTACCATCTAAATCTCTTCATAGCTTTCCTGTCGCCAAAGGTAGACCCTTCTTTAATGGAAGATTCAGGTATGATCAGCAGCTCATGTGGCAATCATTTTGAACTTAGTCAAGCTTCCAGCTCTTTCTGCCTGAGACAGTAGCCTAAAGATCTGCAACTTTAGGATCACCTTGTATTTTTAGACTTGCAAAAAATCTATACAACTTGATATCAGGAGTTACTACTGTCTTTTTTGTTTGTTTGTTTAAGGCTTGAACATATACCATATTGTAGTAATTTTCTATGGTTTGAAAGAAGGTTTACATCACTTTAAGTTCTCCCCATAATAACTCACTGACCTGGCACTCATTTCTGCTATTTCTCTTCTTTCTGTGAAGTTAGATTAGAAGAGCCACTGTAATTGCAATCTGTAGGGAACAGTGAAAGTTCCTCTTTTAGATCAAAAGTAAAAAAATGTGGAGTCAGAATAGTGTAGAAAATCAATGTGAGGGGGGGTTTGTGGTTTGGTGGGGTTTGTTTCAGATGATGGGGTTTGGGCTTTGGTGGGGTTTGTTTCAGAGGATGGGCTTTGGTGGGCTTTGTTTCAGAGGGTGGGCTTTGGTGGGCTTTGTTTCAGAGGATGGGCTTTGGTGGGCTTTGTTTCAGATGATGGTCCTTCTTTACCCACGAGGCAAAATGAAGAGTTTCGGCCTTTCATTAGAAGACTCCCAGAGTTTAAGTTCTGGTGAGTGGATCTGTCTGCCTATGCTATGTTTCTGAACAAATACAAATATCTGCATCAAATTAGTGGTGGCTGAGGTTGAAGGATTAATAGTTAATATTCTTTTGAAGGCATTCTGCCACTAAAGGAATCCTGGTTGCTATGGCATGCACATTCTTCGAGGCTTTCAACGTTCCTGTTTTTTGGCCAATCCTTGTGATGTACTTCATTATGCTCTTTTGTATCACTATGAAGAGGCAAATCAAGGTAACTTGCCCAGAATTTACAACAATTTACAGTATTGTTCCAAACTGTCCATCCAGTTGAACACTTCAGAGGTGTTAAATGTGTCGGACACACCTCTTTTACTAGGGAAACTTGAACAATTAACACAAACTGTGTTGTGAATTGGAGCCTAAAAGGTAATACAGAATTAGTATCTTTGTATTCTCTCCAGTTTCCTGTGGTCAGTAATCTTCCCTGTACTATATAAGTTGTTAGATATGCCCAAATTAGAGATTTATACAGGTGTATGATTAGCTATTTCATTACCTTTGCAATACTGAAGAACTTTCTTGAGGACTTTGTCAATGTGTATCATAAACCTTCTTGTAAATACCTCTCTTGCCTCACATGTTGATCTTTTCTCTTCACAGCACATGATAAAGTACAGATATATACCCTTCACACATGGCAAGAGGAAATACAAAGGGAAAGAAGATGTGGGCAAGACCTTTGCTAGCTAGAAGGTGCAATCAACCTGTTGACCAAGTCTACTTCTAACTAAGGAACGGTTTGGAGCCATTGTAACAATGCCTTTTTTCTTCATAAAAAATGATTAACAGAGTGGTGACAAAGCAGTTGAATTTTCATTTTAAGAGGATCTTGCTATTTTTATCTGAGATATCAGTTTCTTGAAGGAACTGGCATTCTAACCAAATTGCATTGAGTTTATTTTGTAAGAAGTTGGAGAACCTTTGGATAATCCCATGGATTTGGGATAAGGTATTTCTTTCAAGATCCATTGCACTGGAGAGATTAATGGCTTAGAGTTGGATATTTTTACATTTTCTCCTGCTCAACATCACCCTGAAGTGCTGTGCACGTATGTGGAGGAAAAATGTCAGGTGGCACACAGGTTGCCCACGTGATGCTGTTTTCTGCTTCATGGCCCTGTGCTGTTTTCACAGAAAAATTCAGTAGACCTGAGGAGATGCAGAACTTCAGCCAGTTTCCTAAATGCATGGTATTACTGAGTTATGACCAAACCAATACCAATAGGAGTAAGAAGCCTAAACAATTATGAGATTTACTGTAGGGAACAGATACTCATATAGCTTCTGGAACAGCTCATTTGTGTTGGGTTTTAATGCCAGTTTCACCATTACATCTCCTAGCAGATGCTAAAATTGGGTTCTATCATGATGACCCAAACCTTTGTTCAAACTCTTATCACTATTTCCTTTGAGGGCCTGGAATTATAAAAATACGTATTTTAATTGTTATTAGTTGGAGTTTCTTTCATACTTAAAAGAGTTTCTTGATTAATTTAAGTTGACTTGCCCCTTCAGAATATACCCAAACTGGCCATAGCAGACAGATGGTGTGGGTGTTAACACAGCTTTTCATTTTCTATGGGGGGAAAAAAAGTGGAGATAAATGACCTGCATGTAAACTTTTTCATGTGATACAACTGCAGTTTTATGAAGTGACTTTTTAATTCCAAGATTTATTAAAAGACAGTGTCCCCCTTTACTTGTTCTGTATCTTTATCTACTTATATTGATCTAAGTATTTGAAGTTCCTTTTCAATAGTGGTCACCCTCAAGTTAATCTTCATGCAGTGTCTTTTTCAACTCTTCAGGGAGCATTCACTTGCAGAAAGTAGGAAAAGATTAGCTCTTTGAAGAGAATAGTGGCAACATCAACAGAGATCTAACTGGAAAATCTATGTAGGAACCCATTGGTCTGCTTTCTGTCCAATGAAAATAGAATGGTACATGACATACATTTATCATCAGACCTTCCAGTGCAGGTTAAACTAAGCATTTGTGTACAGCTTCTGTCCTTTTGCCCTGAAGTCTATAGCAGGGACTCCTTACTATGTTACAGGAGAAAGGCAGTCTTACCAATCATACAGAATTTTACTAATACTTTAAGCATGGTAGGAAAGGCTGGAAGAGTTGTGTGTAGAGAATGAGAATCTGATTTAAATTGTTCATTCTCCAAAGTGAAGAAAACTACATTTGTGTTACGTGCTTTTTAGAAAGATGTATTTTGAATGTGGTCAAGAATCATGTTAGAAGAAACAGAAGGGCAGAGGCAGAACTAGATTTATTCTGTAAAACAGAAATGAAGTGCCACCTTGCACAGGCAGTTGCCAGTTTTAGAATGAAAGTCTTTTTCTTGGACTAATTCAAGCTGCATGACAAGTCTCTAGTGTGTGCATGACAGCTTAGGTCCTTGTCATGCAACAGAATAGACTTTCCCTTTACAGTTGGTAGTGACGTAGGTAGATAAGCTTCTGAGGGTGAAACTTCTCTCTGCACAGTGGACATTCAGGCTGCAAAAGGTAAAGAAATTAGAGATCCTGAACTGCTGCATTTAGAGGGTTACAAAATCCAAATATAACTCTCTACCTAGTTCTAGAAAACAAGCTCAAGTCTCAGTATCCGAAACAAAAACTCCTGTACCGTGGACATTGTACCACTAGGAGTAAATTAGTCACTAAGCTTTTCCTTGTGTTTACCCCTTGCATCGTCTCTTTGTGCTGCAGTACTTACCCTGGTGTTACACCACTCGCTGATGCACTCCCAGCAGAACAGGTGGCCACAGGGAGTGGCTGTGCTGTGTCTCCGTTCCTCCAGACACAAAGTGCAGCGGGAGTGGCGCCCAGGAGTTTTGTCCTTGGTCATGTTTCTAATTAACAGAGTTATATATTAATTTTATTTAACCTGCTTGTAAGAAACACTTGATAACTATTCTGATAGCACAATCCTAAAGTAAAACCCAGCTTCAGGTATTTAGTCTTTTTGTGAGGATCTCAGAAACATGAAAGCAATGAATGAAACCTTAAAGATGGTTTAAAAAGCAAGAACTGCATCAAACATAACATGACATCAGATTCTGACTTAAGCTGAAGTGTCACTCCAGTGTCCTCCCTCTTCAGGAAAGCTACTGCTTTTCCCACCACTGCTGCCACCTCTTTCCCAGTAAATCAAAACCCTCATACTTCTCATGAGCTAGGTTGCGGTGCAGTTTCCATTCCTGCCTTGCTCTCTGCTTCTGCTGGAAGCTGTACAGCTGAACACCAATTGTGAGGAGGAGATGGAAAAGTGAAATGATTCCAAGAAACTTGTAACTGGATCGAATACTCTGATCTTCTCCTTGCAGTCCTCCAAAATGCAGCTATGGAATTCACAGAAAGAGATGTTTTGTTACTGTGGTTTTATGAAACTATGCCCTCTCTCTCTCTTATCAATAAACTCTTGATTTGGGATTCTCATTTCTCTCCCCCAAAACTGACCTGTTTCTAGGACTTATTAGCCTCTCAGAAGGTTGAAGGTGTCCTGGATGCATCTTACCCAGTCAGGCTCCACTTAACTGCTGTTTGTCTAAGGCTCAGTTGTCTTTAGTTGTCTGTCTGCCCATCAGAACTGCTACTTTAATCAGTTTGGCTTTGTTATGTAGCTCTGAGCTAATGGTCAGACACCTCTTTTGCCACACAGACATTAGGAACTGTTGAGGAGTCTTGTGGCTGTAGGCATTTCTGAGCTAGCAGCTGATTTTTTTTGGATAGGTACTGAAAAGGCCATGTGAAATTGAGCTCTTTTAGAAAACTGCTATCTGAACCTGTACTGATTTCTGTGCAAAAAAAGTATTTAAGTATTTCCCATGGATTAATTAAGCCACTTCTCACTTTTTGTGTATTTGTAGAAGACAGACCGGACCAGATAGCATTCTGAAGTTACAAATGGTATTAACAGTGCACTCATGCTTGTTAGCAAACTCTCAACTGCAGGGACTCATAACCCCTCCACAATGTATTAAACCCCCCCTCACCCAGCTTGCTCTGCTCATATTCTAGTCAGCCACAGCCAAATTCTGTATCCCTTTCACACACATCCCAAAAGAGGCCAAAATACTGCAGTGGACATCATCTTCCAGCAAGAGACAATCCACTTACATATGTGATTCCTGCAATTCTTTTAGAGAGGTTATAAAAAGTGCCAGTCATGTAGAACACTGCCAGATGGAGCCGATGAAGGACAGGGATGCACAGTTTCAGGATGTGCACTAGCTGCAAGACTGTTTTCTTCTGCTGCTCTGTGAGCTCCCCAGCTTGTCTCTGGATCCAGTTTCGTATTAAAGTCCTCCTGGAGAAGCCAAGTGCTGGGTTGCTCTGTGAGGTTCTGGACTCATCAGCTTCTGCCTGCAGCTCACGTTCCAGATGCTGTAATGCCTTCTCTAAGCAGTAGGGTACAATGGTGTGAAGAGAGATGAAGATGGCCCGTCGAAGAAAAGAAGGGACCCTTTTCTTGGTGGAGTCAACTTGAACAATGTTCACATACTCCTCACCCAGAGTCTGATAACCTAAATGATGTGTGCAACAGAAAACATGCTGGGTAAGATGGCAGGTGCAGTGTCATTCTCTGTGTGCTTGAGCAGTGGTGACAGGCTGCTCAGGACACATTGGGGTTTGGAGTTTCAGACATAGCTGCATTTGTGTTGAATGAGCTGAGTGTCTATATCCACATCTGCAGCATCAGTATCTGCAGTGGTTTTAGACTTAAAGCAGTTAGGACAAATGCTAAAGAAGAAGTTACCCGACAAAGTGGTTAGGACGAAGTAGGCTACATCAGAAAGCAGTTCTATCTCTTTCCTCCATTCCAGCCACTTCTTGGCACCTAAGGGATGGGGACATTGCAGTTACTTGACACAAAATTCACGCTGATCCAAGCCCTTAGAATCATAGAATAGGATTGTTTTGGTTGGAAGATACCTTTAAGACCAACAAGTCCAACCATAAACGACCACTGACAGGTCACCACTAAACCATGTCCCTCAGCACCACTTCTACACATCTCTTCAATCCCTTCAGAGTTGGTGACTCCACCACTGCCCTGGGCAGCCTGGGCCAGGCCTTGCCAGCACTTTCCATGACCAAATTGTTCCTCATCTCCATTCCCTTCTCCAGGAATCTCTCCCAGACACCCCCAAGACTGAATGAGCACCTTGCAACAGCTCAGCCCACCTCCCTCACCCGATCCGAGAGCTGTGAGGCAGCAGGGAGCTGGTGGGGGGAAGGAGAGCCCACTGCTACCGGCAGGTTTCAGGGCGCTGATCGTGTCGCTGCCGTCCCTCCCGACCCCGAGCCCAGCGGCCCAGCCCCTCCAACCCCCCTTGGGACAACGGGAGGCGTTACCCGCGAGCCCGTGCAGCGCGGTGCCGGCCCCGCTCCGCAGCCCGTTCCGGTACAGCTCATCCTTCTGTCCGCAGCGCACTAACCGCGCAGGCCCCGCGGGGCCCAGCGCCATGGCGTGAAGCGACCTCCTGGCGGGAGATCTGACGTCGCAAAGATACTGCGTCCTGACGGAGTCGCAGAGGTATGCGTCATGACGTAGGCGGCTGGGGGACGGCCTATGGGGGTGGAGCCGCGGTTCCCAGTCCCCTCAGAGTGGCTGCTGCTGGTTGGGAGGCTCCGGTGCAGTTTTCCGCCAGTGGTAGCGGAGCAATCGTCATGCGGAGCTCCCCTCGGGTTCCGCGGAGTGGGTGCTCAGCAGCCCCAGCCAGCGCCCAGGCTTGGGGCTGCTGTCGGCCAGAGGCCGCTCCGCAGTCCTGGCTGCCTCCCTCAGCCGCTGCTAGCCCGGGCTTGGCGCCTCCGCTCTGTGAGGCGGCAAGGGGCGGAACCGCCTGCCTGAGGTAAATGTATGGGCCAGGCGAAAGCGGGAGCTTCGGCTCCGCGGTTCCCGCCTTTGGACCCGACGAAGTACTGGAAAGACTTGGAAGTGCTGCCGTGCGGGGCCCTTCCCGGTGCCTCAGCTGGAAGGAATTCGATCCAGCCTAGAGCACAGTGCTGCTTGTCCCCCAACATCCTTCTGACGAGGTGTATCAGCTTTATGTCCTCATTTTGTGCTTGTGTCGCTAGTAAAAGGTAGGATTTCGAGAGGGAAAGATGAGTGAATGCAAGCCTTAACACCNAATGTTTCAGTAATTCACTTGGAAGTAACATAGAAGAGCTGGAGTTGTACTTGTTTTTCTCAGTACTGAGAAGCAGAAAGATAGGTACCTACTGACAAACACACACAAGTAAACTGGGCATTTGTGCTTTAGTTTTCAGTAGCCTGTTATTAACAACACATCTTGTGACATCAAAGTTCTAATTTAATTGTATTAGAAGTTGTAAATTATAAGTAAAACTGTGATGAATTCTAAGTAATGCATTCCTCTCCCCTCCCTCCTTGCTCCAGGTGCCACTCAAATTCCTATTTAGTGGTGCATGGAAGGGTATCTACCATACAGGCAACGGCAGGTTGTTCAATCTGTAGCTACAGAATCAATGCAGTAAGGGAAAGCATTAGAACATTTTGTTTAGTAAAACAGTAGAGGGAGCACCTGCATAAGAAACTAACCCATGAGAAACAGGACAGGAAATGGGAGATTTTCGCACCTGGTCTCCACTAAAGTCTTCATGTGTCATGATGATCCGATATGTCTCAAGTTAAAGTTGAAGCTGCTACCCTAATTTTTTTTTAATAAATATGAAACTAAAGCAAATTGGTCAATCTTTGAATCCCTCTGTTCAGCGTTCCAAGGTTCCTTGTGCTCCTGGATGTTTTATTGTCTAAATGATTCCCAAGCTATCTCATGTGTCTAACAGCTCAATTGTTAAGAAAAATAGTAAACATGAGAAGACTGTGGTTAAAATTAGAGCACTTGTTAACCCTCTCACCACAAAAACATTAGTTGCTGTTTCAGCATTGCATGGGCAGTGCCTCCTAATCATAGTTTAATCTTCCTACTGACTGTAGTAGGTGATTTCATTGTCTTTTGTCCTCTGATTGCCTTCAGCAGCCAAGAGGTTAATATCTCTGAGCTCAGTTGCACCTGAGAAAACTGGAACATAAGTGATCTGGGGGGAGTTAGGAGCAAAGGGAGCTACTCACCTAGCTTAGGTGAGTGGTGGTACCTGCTTGCTTGTGAACAACTGTTACAGAAGTTGATTAGAAAAGTGCTGGGTATCATCTCTCATTTGTGTTCTCTAACGAGATTTACTAATTGTGCAGGTTAAGTGTTTGCTGCCATTTTACTGAAGTGGTTTTCTTGTTTTACAGGGCAAGAAACCAAAGAAGAGCTCGAGAGACTTTTCTTCTTCAAAGCTGAACTGCTGGCTAATGAGCACTTAATGAGAATGAGGTAATAAACTCTCATGGTCCTGTAGAAGTTTGGGTAACAGATTATGGGGTCTGTTCTGCTTTTTGTGGTAGAAAATCCAAAGTGACCTCAATAACAGCTGAAAATCCAAATTGTAAGCAGCTTTCAGTGCCATATGGTAACTGCTTCAGCTCTGTGTGCATTGTGTGTTCTTTGCATCAAACTTTTATTGGGGTCAACTCGTTAATTATTTACTGATGTTTTTGAATTCACACATTAACTGTTCGTTATCACCTAGGGTTCCAGGCTGCCAGGACTCCTCTCAAAAGGAGAAGAGTTGTTCAAATCTAGACAATAATTCAAAATATACTTTTTGTTTTGAACTGAGGACATGACATGGTGCTAAATAACCTCTTCATTTTGGGTAGACAACTTTCATGTGTATACCATTAAGGAGAATTCACCTCTGGTTTAGACAGCTGAAAGTGGCAAGTAAGAGAGGGATAGAACTCTCCTTTCACCCCTCCTGTGTTGTAGCTGATTATTGTGGTAATGAAACACATTCTTTATTTCTTGAGTTCCAGCACTGTGAATTGTTTGGGCAGCTGCTGTGGGAAGCTGCACTGGCATGTGTGTGTAACAGTGATGATAGGTCTGTGCTGCTTTCATCACTCAAATACATAATAAATCAATGCCATTATCTTTTCTTAGAAGATGGGATGAACTGAGGAACAGAGAGGTGATATGACATTTAGAAACTGAGTTGGAAACACTCTTCATTCAGTGTTGTGTCTTTCTGTCCATGCAGCACTTGTTACCCACGTTACACACTGATGGGCAAGAAAAATCTGTTTCTTCTTCATTGTGTTCTAATTGATATTGGCAGCTGCAGAAAAATGCCTTGTCCTTTGAAATTTAACTGCTGTGTTTTTCTCAACGTTTTTACAAGCCTTTATTTCCCATGTTTGCTTCTCTACTTTTCTTTGTAACAGACCTGATAAGGAGTGAATTGCTTCACTGACGTTAACATAAGGAAGTCCAAAATGTAAAGCAAACTCGGTGCACAGTAATGATTAACTTTTCCTCCCACTTGCTGCTTGTCTGTGCATTATTAAATATGGTTTTTACCTCTGCAGATCTGCTAGGATAGAAGAGGTTTGGAGTGCAGCTTTCAGACACGGCAATAGGCAGATGTTTCAGTTTCCAACCTGAAGAACAGGTTCTGCAGATGGAAAAGGAACGAAATGTCTGTTCGGGATTGTTACCACCCTCTGATTCCTTTTGCCTCCTCCCACTTTGAACTTGTTACCCTGGAGCTGAACTGTTTGAATAGAGACTGTAAGAGCTGCTTTGTGATCAGTGAGCTGAGAGCCCTTAACATGTAAAACGCAGGGGAGGAGCCTTCCCGCTCAGACTTTGCAGCTCCCTCTCCCCTTTTTTGTCACGCTGATGAAGGTTCCGATGCAAAGAAGTTAGGACAGCTTGTCTGTACTGTCCGGAGAGACGAGACAAAGGTGTGTAGGGGTTTGGTTTGGTTTTGGTTTATCTTAATGTGCTACTTTCTCTTTCAGGAATCGTTTTAGTGTGTTTCTAACACTTTCGCTCCCTCTTGGGAGTTAGCAACAAGTTTGCTAATATCCTATTGCAGGAATAGATCTAGCTTTAGGATTGCTGCAGTTTGCTGCTATTTTTGATCTTTTTTGTGGAACAGAGAATGCAAAGAGCATGATGTCTAGTCTTATTTTATTTTGTGCATGCTTCCTCTGGTTCATGAAAATGTTCAGGAGCTTTGGAATTCTGCTGGTCCAGAGTTTGTAGGTTCTCTGAGCTTGTAGAGCAAACCTCATTTGTGATTCAGGTTTAGACTTTTCTAACTGGGCAACTGCTTTCTTCAATGCAAGAGGCTAGTGCATTCATTCTGAAATGCCTTCAGCTTCCACAGGTGTGCCAAGCCAAAATTAAAACTGACTTGGATAAGAAAAGTTGAATATAAAATAGATTTTAGATACTAGTTAACTGGTATTTTATTTAAATGTAACCTGACTGACTCTGTAACTGAACTACGTCTTAATTTGGATGGAAAGACACCCATGGCCCTTCAAAAGCATATGATTATTTGGCTTTTTTGTTATTTTGGGCTGTGAAGAAGGAATTTTCAGTTCTTTCCTGGAATAAAAATGTGGGTCATGGTTGCAAAGATATGGGAAATAAGAAGAATGACCAAACTGCTAGTGCTGTGTATGCTTCAAATGCCTCAGGCTCCAGAGTTTGGGTGTAGGTCTTAAACATACCCCAAATCCTAAGGGTGATAACTAAAAGAGTCATGTTGTATTTCATGGTAGAGGTAGGTTTGACTGTTAAAAAATAAAATAGAAGCAGAGTAAGATTCACTGCTGGCTGTTGGAAGTTTGAGATTGGAAATTGATGCCATCTTCAGAATCTAGCTCAAAGTTACTACTTTAGTCTTCAAAAGGAAGTAGTCAAAGTTTTGTCTATTAAGAGAGCTTTTTCTGTTCATAACTAAGGGGGAAAAAAACCTTTAGCTGAGGAGAATTCTTTTTTGCCTAGTAAGATTAGCTATGAAGGAAATGTTTAGTCCAAATGAAGGACAGAGGTTGTGAGGGAAGGTCAGTGGCTATGGATGAAATGTACTGGTTATCTAAATGTGAACAAGACTGTATGGAGCCATAGCTACTGTGTTCTGGTGACCTCAGTACCAGTGTGTGAGGAGCAGAGGAATGAATGCTAACTTGTCCCTGAACCCTTCTGTGTCTTCAGTAGGTGAGCTATAGATCAGGGCCTATAAGGCCACAGATAGCACAGATCAACTCATGCTCTGTTCTTAAGTAAATCAGACTTTTCGATGGAATATCTTGCCTGTAAAGTTGTGTAAAATTCATGCCCTAGAGAGAAAATTTTCAGTCATCCCTTGCTTTTGGTTGTTTCTTGTTTTGGCTTTGCAAAAATGATAAGTTTCTAGTTTATGGCCAAGCTCCTTTTTAACTTATCTGAAAAGGCTTTTGTTTTCTTATGTGGCATTCATGGTTTCTGTAATTTATGCTGAATTAAGAGCTATTCCATACTTACACTAAATTATCCAAGAGCATCCCAGTGAATGTTGCTGCAGGAAGTGGTTCCCACTGTGAGAGCTTGGCTCCACTGTCTTGGCCTTATTTGTGAGTTAACCATTGGTACCACTGGCCTTGCTAAATGACAGCAAACCTTTCTGTATAATTCTTAATGGCACATGTGAAGCAGTAGGTATAGGCTGTGCATTCAGGATTAGATGATAGTGAAGAAAAGGTCTGTTTGACACGAGCCAAGTCCTGTTCCAAAGGGCCAGCTATTCTTTCTCCCTGCCCCCTGAACATGGCACTTTGTAGAGCATCTCAGCACAGTATTTGCTACAAGTCATTATGAAGTTCTGGACTTCCACATTACTGCTTAGAACAGAGGCTCTAATTCTGTAGGGAATTTCCAAACCTTTTATTCATTGTTTAATCTTCCCCCATGTTGTGGAGGTGGAGCACTTGCCTTCAGCACTCCTAAGTACACAGTAAAGTCATTGGATGGGTACCTGTAAAACTGCAGGCTGTGACAAATCTTCACACATGCTTAGGCAAAGTTCTGACTTCCTCTCCAGTTGTTTTTCTGTACATTACTGTCTGGCAGGCTGCATGGGAGCCTGGGTGTTATTGATAGACATTTTGAGTGTAGACATCAACAAGCAGTGTGGTGAGAATCTGGGTTTCTCTTGTTCTGCAGGAGACATTAATGGCTGAGAAAGGAACAGTGGTAGCTGGAGTCCACACTTGAAAAATTCTCTGGTTTTCAAATGGAAATTGAGCCAAAATCCTCAAGTGCTCACTTAAAGAGATGAGGCAGTGAAGAGGATAGGGTTCTGAATGGGGAGCTAGTGTTTCAGCCTGCGTCATCAACAACTTCCTCAGGTGCAAAATGGCCACAGTAACATTTACTCCTGGAGTCAAGTGCATCAGGCTCTGTGCATGAGAACAGAATTCTGTTGCTGAGTCTCGAGGTGCTTGAAGCTAGCCTGCAGGCCTTTGAATGTCCTTTCTTTAGGAGCTCACTGTTTGATCCATCTGAGGCTGGATCTCAAGCAGGCACGAGATAAATGTTAAAATAAGCACTGGAATAATTTTAGAAGTCCAATTTCCCCATATCCATGGACCTGACAGCATTAGCTGAGTGAACTTTTCAGATCTGTTTGAGTCAGAAGTACAACATGCAACTGGAGAAACTGATTTTTGTCTACCTGGTTCTGATCTAGCCCTGCATTTTTTGTGCTGTTTATCACAGCCTCACTTGTTTCCAATTGATTAAGGAACGGCTCCTGGAGAATCTTCTGACATCTTAACAGTTGTCAGGTAGCTCTGGATTGCCTCAGAAATTAAGAGGGAAGTCACGTGGGAATGGGAAGGAGCTTTACATACTAACATTCCTGGGAGAGATTGAAAGTGATGCAAAAACTATGTGGTTCCCATCCCCTCCAGGTGCTGTTTGCCAAAGGCCATTAGGCAGAAACTTGCAATTCCACTTTTTGTGTTGAATCTGATGTTAAGAGGATGTCTTTTCATAGCTCTTCTTGCAGGACTAGTTACTATAACATAACTTAAAAGAAGCTCCTCCTTGCCTCTTCTCCACTTCAATGTGCCCCCTCCAGCTTGTTCTTCCAGATTTCCTAGTGCCCTTGGATGCTGGAACATATTTTATGGAAGTTTTCTCTGCCTTTAACTGAAAACATGTAATTCATGTTCTGTTTACTTGGGATAAAAAAAAGAGCAAGGACTGGAGCCTGAGGAAACAACAGCAACATGAAGTTGAGGTGCCTAGAAGAATCCATGTAGCCTGCAGAGGAGAAAGTGCAAACCAGCTTACTTTGGAATGTGTTACCTGCTGTGTTTGGTGGGATTGTTGCAAGAACTAAGTGAAGTGTATTTTGATTTGGTGTGCTGGCTGGGAATGGAGCTGAAGCTAGGCTGTCAGCTGGCTGCAAAGCCTTGCATAAACTCCAGGGGCTTTGGAGGGAGTCTTTGATAATGATTTGGTTTACTGGTTATTGGAATGCCCACTTGGAGCTGGCCTCTGGGGTGTGAATTTGTGGGAGAGTGATGGGTTTTGTTTACACTTAGAAACTCCTTAGTGGATTTGGTGCTATATGCTTTGGATAGTGAGGTTGCAGTCTGTGATTTGGGTTTGCAGCACCCTTTGTTAAATAATTTAATAGGTTTTTTGGTTTCCTACAGTATAAAGTGACCTGTCCCACATCTTTCTTCCCCTCCTGTGAGTTTAGACAGATTGTGATTGAGGTGAGGTTATTGAAGTAATGTTATTTATTGACTAACAAAGTACTAAAGTCCACAGCAAGCTGGTGAACAAAGCAGAACTGTACTTTGACATTTATTGGATTAGGCCCTAAAGACTTGCTACCCAGTAGCAAGCCCATTAGTTAGTGTTTGTGTGTGTCACTGCCCTCTGTTTGACAAAATGAGGATGAATTTAGTGGTTCCCATACTCCTTCCTGCTAGTGGGGAAGGAGATTCATTAATTTAAGAAATGAGTTTGAATGTTTGGCAAAAAATGAAATAACATACAGCCTTCTCTTTAAGTTGCCAAGTGCAAGCATGTTTTTCTTGTTTGCAGTATGCACATGGAGCAGTCACTTGCACCAGCTCACTTTCTGTCTTACAGAGAGAGACCACACTTGTGATTCTGTTCAGGGTCCTTATTGTGGTAAATTAAAATCCTGTCAGCTGTGCAAATCCTGCTGAAATCCTTAGCCCAGCCTTAGATCCAGGATGGTGACTTCCTAAGCTCTTGAAAATGTCTGAAAAATGATCTTTATAGAGGATGGCATTAGAGTGCACACAAGGTTTAGATCATCAACTCTTTTCTAGGAGTATTTATTGGTAATGAAGTATGAAATGCAAACCAAGAGGATTCAGTGCTCCTCAACCACTGTTCATAAAAGGCACTTAAATATAGATTGATTATTAATCTTAACAAAAAATAGCATGTGACCAAAAGAACAATGCAGGTAGATTGGAGATGTTCAAAGACTTCAAATTGCAGAGTATGTTGGGCATCTGCACTTACTGAAATCCATGGTGTGCCATTTTTGAGGCAATTGAAGTTGTAAGAGATGCTTCCCAAGTCCTGTCATTCTCTTTAGTGGCTGGGATTGGTGTTGTGCTCTCTGCCCATCACCCTTCTCCCTGTTGCTGAAGGGCATTTCCTTATTTCTGTGTCCTTCTGTTCTCTCTAGGTCTGCAGTCAGTCATGAGTGCATTCTGCTTTGTGTAAAGCTTCCAGGAGAGTCAAATATTTGGAAGTGGTATAGACCTGTGGAGTATTTGCACAGTGTTGCAAAGAGAGAGCTGTGGAGTAGTTAAGGATAATACACTTGACTTCCATTTGCAGAATTTAAATACTAGATTGTCCTGTCTCTGCAGTTTTCATTGACTGAGTCTGTGTACTCTTCTCCCAGAGCTGCATGGAGTTAGCTCAGGTTTCTTAGTGTGTGCATGTGCACCCAGTGCTGTGGAGCCTGCTTATTGCCTTTCAATTGTGTCTAACACAGCCGTTTGTCCCCTTCCTGTTACCCAGAGCAGGTCAGAGAACTGAAACCAGGATGGAGATCACAGATGCTGTAGTACACATGCACCTTCCCTTGCTTGGGGCTTTTGCCCATTTTGTAGTGGAAAATGTAGGTGTTAAGTGTTGTTAAATGTGTGCTCTGGATCTGTTCTGTGCACCTGAAGGGTTTTCACTTACCCTTTTCAAATTGTTCCAGTTTGAGGTGATATATATACCTTTCTGCTATAGAACTTTTTGTCTTAGTAATGATACAGGTGGTGGAAAAACTACAATAAATGTGCTGAAAGATGGTTGGAATAAGGCTGATGGAATAAACAATTCCTTCTCTGAGGCTTTTTGTTTTCCATGGTCTGTAGCTTGTTTCAAAGTGCTTCTGAGCCAAGCTATTGGTTGAGATTTGGAGCCTTGCTTAATTAGATCCCTTTGCTCTTCTACTAAAAATTTTCAGTTCTCCCTTGCTAATAAGAAATGCAAATGTTCTTTAGAAGTAAGAGCCTGCTGTGTGCCGTGTTTTCATTGTCATTGCAGGTAGGGCTGGGACCTGGCTAGCAACAGGTACTGAGGAGTTTTGGCAGCTCAGGGTGAATAGGAAAGGGGATTACAAACAAATCCATCCCCTAGCTGTAGAAATTATTGCAAATTTGGAATGTTGTTTTGTAAAGTAAATGCTAAAGTCTTATGATACACTCTATATAAGCCTGGAATAAAGTATTTGGGTATAATAATGTCTCCTTACTTGCATAAGGAATAGTCAGTGACATCACTCCACAAAAATGCAGATCTCTCCTGCATGTGCAGCTCCAGTTCAAGCTGTAAGGGGTGGGTAAGGAAAAGCTGACAAATGCTAAACATCCCTTATAAATGGGATGACTGTCTTCTGGGTGTAAGGTGAATGCATTAGGCTGGTGTCCTCTTTTCTTTCTTGCCATTTCTGTCCTCCTCCTTACATTTGTAACTGAACTGTTTGCCAGAGTTGTGTATCACATGCCTGTTTGTTCTGTGCATGCTCTGTCCCTTGGGAAAAAGAATGTTGTATCACACCCTAAGGTGTGGGCTTACCCCCTTGTTCCATAGCACTGAAAGAGACTTCTTTCATTTTGCAGCTCCTTTGGATGTGAGGTAACATGCCTGGGCCTGCAAGTTATCTCAGATGGAATGGAGCTGCATTCTTTAAAATGAGCAGCATGTCATGCTGAACCACAGCAGAGTTTAAAAGCAAAGCCCAAGTCGCAGATTCAAATGCTTTAAAGTGGGTTTTTTCTCCCATTTGATCTTTTATCCTATTGATCTGCTTCCTGATCAAACTATTCAGGTTTAAGTGATGCCTTAGTTTCCTTTATGTTTCATCCCCAATATCAGTGAATCTGCTCTGGAAGGATATCATAGCCTGTCTGAGTTCTCAGGGGTGCCACACAACACCTCCCAGAACACAAAAGCAAGTTTTGGGGGGTTAAACTTCAGTATGCCAGTGATAGGCAAATGGCTAAAGGATTGTTAAGGGTGTACACAGCTTTTTTGTCCGTAAGTGATACATATTCTGCCTCTGTTTTCTCTGTTTTCTGAGGGAATACTGAACCTCACACAGTGATGATAGGCAGGGCCCTTAACCTGAGCAGTTAATTTAGGTCTCATTCATGTGATCTGGACAGATACAGGTTTTGTACCTGTCTTTGGGCTAGTTGGTGACTTTGTCAGTGAGCAGTGCTGTTCTCAGAGGTCAGTGTTTCCTCAGATGACACAGCTGAAACACTCTCAGAGAATGTAATGGGTATTTTTCATCATACAATCTTCACATGAAATTGTCCAGGAAAGCCAACTGAGCTTCTTCCATTTACTTTAATAGGAAGTCTAGTTCCTGGGTCTTGTTCTGAGACACCAATTTGAATCCTTCTGTATTTTTAAGGATTAACTGTGTGCTTTTCTGTTGGCTGACTAGGATTTATATGGACATTCAGCTTGCTGTTTTGAGGAGAGGGGCTGGGCTTTTTTCTTCTTTGTTTTAAACAATAGAGGTATGCTGAAGAGAAGAGGAGGAAGAGAGGGAAGTCTAAGGACCTGTACAGAAGCTGTCACAGGTGGGACTGAGTGAGGAATGAACACCTTTTGCATTAAATCAGAAGACATTTGGAGGTAGCTGAGTCACAATAGCTTCACTTTCAGATCAGAACAAAGAGTAAAGAATGGGTATTTGACATTACCTCAAGACAATAAAATACTCAGTGAGCCACATCCTCATACAATTCGTGCTCTCACTGAAATGATGCCAGTATGTACCAGTGTGAACATCTGTGCCCATTAAGTCTTCCTCACTCTCATGGATATGTTCTTTTGTGTACAATGAGTCACAGTGATTGAACTTCCTACAAAGGAAATGACCTCTCAAAAAAACCCTAAAGCAAAGAGGTGAGAAAGTCTGACAGAATTACTAGCTGAAAAGGAGATGGGATAGATCTTGTTGAAACAGTTTCATCTGTCCTAGGAAGTGTGGCTTCCTGGATTCATCTCGGGGTTAAACACTAAATGCATGTGTACCAGCTTTGTGGCTAGTGGCTAGAGAACTGTGGTTAGGAGAAGTTACCCAGATTTTGACAAGATAGAGAATGGAGAAGCTGGGGCTTGGTGATAGTGGCAGAGAGGAGATTATTTCCCAAAGAAGCTGAATGAGGGACCAAAGACAAGAAGAGATGTACAGCTTCAGATTGGCAGATGCTGTAACAGGGGCACATCTTGGTAAATTTTTGCTGCAAGTGTCTCACCCCCCTCTCTATTTCTACTCACTGTAAACTAATAGCGATGCCTCATTGCCCTGTCTCTGTTAAAATAATGTCAAACTGGATCTGTGCTTTCACAACAAAACATGTTAGGGCAATGCTACACAGCTCAACTTGTAATTACAAACTGAAGGAGACTCCCATAGATTCAGTTAGCAGCACAAGGTAGGATCCCAGGTTTCTGTCCTGCAGGATTGCCGTTCTGGACTGAGCCTGAGGAAGGAATCCATCTGAGAGCTTTGGAAAGGTGAGTCTTCTGTAGCCAGTGAGCCAGAGATGGGTAAGAAAAGGGAAGGAAAATGCCAGCCAATGATGAAGAGATACAGTATGGAGACAGTGGCTGCTAGCAGCAGCATAGTTTTCTATGATGATAGAAGATACTGGGGTGAGGGGAAGAAGAGTTGGTGCCTTATGTGAGGAGCTATCTGTGTGTAAGCAACTGCAGAGGTCAGTCTGTTGTATGCCATCTAGCTATGTTCCTGTAGTAAATACAGTGTAAGAAACAGTTAAAGCAACTTGCACTATTTAAAAATGTTCTTTTCCAGGTTTGCAACATGCCAGAGACCCTGGGAAGATACACTGAATACCTGTAACCATCTTGCTGCTGGGAAGGGCCAGCACATCTGTCCTATCAAGACTGAGCTCACTGAGAATGTAAATGCATGGAATATGTGTCAGCAGGATTAAAGCAGAACAGTCTCCTGAATGTGGAACTCCAGAGCAGACACTGGCTGTGACTTCCCAAATAAGCCAGCAACATCCTGAAATTCTTGATTTTTCTCAGATACTTCTGTTACTCGGCTGAATCTCTGTGCAGATACCTGTTCTGAAAGACTTTGTTTGACTTGGAACAAGCATTGTTGCTAGGCTGCTCTGAAAGCTTGAAATGGCTTTGACTGCTCCAAAACCTGTAGCAGGGGATTTGACACCAAGAGAAGAACTCACACTCCATGATGGAAACTGTTCCCATTTCCTCTCTGCAAACATCATCACAGTAGGTAAGTGAAAGGTTACTCTCCTTTCATCTGATAGTTTGGTAATGAAAAGACTTCATTTTTCTCCCACGTTACTTTTATTGACATTTCATATGGGACTTCAGTTTTCCTTAAATTTATTTGAGGGAATTGTGCTTGTATATTCCTGTCTGGTTTTGTGTGTAGCTGATAAGAGAAAGGATGACTTTAGAATGACAGAATTTGGTCTGTGCAGCTTTGCTAGAGCAAATGTTGGTGTCTGCTGAATTGCTCTTAAGAAGGCAGTGAGGTATGCTGAATCTTTTGGAGACAAAAAATTGTTTTTCTTGTCAAAGCAATTAATAGGAATGAGCAGTGGTAGCCCTGTGACATATCCTTTTGGAAGGTGATTCTGTTACAGTTGTCTATCAACTGTTCTGTGGCTTTCAACCAGGCTTCTTTATTCAGCAGCACCAAGTGCTCTTAAATATTTTATTCTTTCATCTTTACCTGGTATGTTCCAGAGGGAACTCTAAATGCTGGAAAACCAGGGAGGAATCATTGCAGTAGAATGTAGCTGTGAAGGCCTTAAGAGCAGCAAGGAATCCCCAATCTCTTTCTCAAAGCAAAACATTTTGGGCCACATATTTAAAAAATGTAAATGATTATCATAGGATGATGATGTCAAAACCAATTGCAGCTTTTTGCCTTGATTCTTTCAAGTGCTTCTGGAAAATCTGTCTTGAAGTTGATGAGAGCAGGATTTATACTGCCTCAGGTTGTGGCTCTGTGCCATGAAGTTCTCTGAATTGAGCTGAGAGATACAGAGCTCAAAGAATAACTATTGTTAGCTGTTGCTCTTTTTTGAGTGACAGCTTGTGCAGAGGAATATGAGCTCTTCTCTTTGGAAGCTCTGGAGATTACAGATGTGATTTTTCCACATCAGGTGTTGACTGGAGATTGGGTAGGAGGAAAGGAATTGTGTAACTGATGTCTGTGGCAGATGAATTTGTGCTAGAGGAGAGATCTGAAGGAGGAGGAGCTGGTTTGTTGCACTTCAAGTTGATATAGCACAAGATTTTAATTGGAACTTACTGTATTAAACACAGGACTCATTTGCTTGAAACATATTCTTATTCCTATGGTCATAAAGGAGACATCACTAAACGTTTTGGCTGGATTCTCACCAGAAGTAATTTCATCATTTCTGTGAGATCAGATTAGCTTTATGCTGGTTTACAATTTGAGATGATACATGTATTTTTTACTTGCATTAATGGGACTGAACATCTTTATATTGTAGGTATTTTTAAAATAGTCTTGTCAGTGAAAATATAATCCAGAATTAACTGTTATTACACTAATTCTTGTCTTTATCTTATATATTTAGTGATGCTAGTTTTTTCTTAGTAGAGGTAGCCATCATGTTTGGTGATGATCTAAATGTGCTTCTTGGGTTCAAACTTTTAATTTGCTGCAAACAGTAGCTAGTTTTACTGTTATGATCCTCAGCATCCCTCTGTCCTCTCTTGCCTTTGCACAATTCTTATGTGTGCTGGCTGTTCAATTCCTACTTGTGGTTCCTCAGCCTCTGAAGGTTCACTTGCTCATGTGCTCTGGGTGAGGTTGCACCAATGCTGCTATTATAGTATGTCAAGAGAAAAAGAGAGAGGTTTACAAGAAGGATTTCCTGTCTCAGGTGCAGATTGCACCAACCATGGTATTTTTTACCTAGCTCTTTCCCATAAATTGCTTTGCAAGAGGTTTGAAAAAGACAAGTGCAGCAATTTAGAGGTGAAATAGGTGTATTGCATCATTTGTGTGTTTTCTGGCTCTGCAGAAGTAAGATGGTATGTTCTAGTTATTGCTATATCATAGAAAGTGACTTTTGGGGAGCAGCTTCTTATTTGTAGGATGAATTGTGATTTGCCTGACAAGAATTGTCCATTATCTGCTTCTCTACAGAAAGCTCTATACTATGTGTACGTAGGACAGAGTGAAGAAAGGGCAGAAGTAGCTGGAGGGAGAGAAAGTCTTTATTGTGCCTGTGCAGCACTTCCAGCATTCCAGTGCAAGTGGGTCTGAACCTAAACAAAAGCTGGTCTGCAGCTCAGGAATCCCTTTGCAGACTTGTTCAGAACACCCACTTGACTTGGTTCTCAGCTCCCTAGTTAACTCTTTCTGTGACTCCATTGAAATGGTGTGTAGTGCAGTGACAGCTCTCACCTGATTGTGCCTTTGTTTTGTAATGAATGCAAAGCAATTCACACAAGTGATCATTATACTGTTGAGCTGTTGTCTTGAGTAGCCTGTGCTTTCAAATATGACATTTCAGCTTTATCAAGCCTGTGCTGTCAAATCTAACACTTCAGCTGTCTCATTTGGGTGAATAGATCTGCAAGAACATTTTGGAAAGGATGGAACTAGAGAGTAAAATCACTAGCTGGAATAAATCCATTGCAGTTAAGTGCTCCTCAATTGATCATTTGGTCCAGTAGTATCAGAGCTACCAACAATCTACTTCTGTATCATACTTATTAATAATATTAGACAGTGTGAAACTCTTCTTCCTCTTCTTCTGCATGTCTCTTATTTGCTTCATCAACTGAGACAGTTTTCAAAGCTGGTTTCTGTCTTTGGTATAAACTCTTCACTTTTCAGTGTAGACTGTATATGAGCAAGGAATAAGATTGCTATGTACAAAAGGAAATCAGAGTGGAATGCAATTAACATTTACATAATTTTGCTGTATAATATGATTCAACATCATTACAGAAGCATTGGGAAGGTCGCAAATCAAGGAGTTATATGTCAAATTTGGTAATCTTCTATTTTTCAAGTATGTTCTGGCATGTCTAGACTCACTTTTCCCTTGTAATCTGATGTGAAAGTGTGTTGTGCAGAGACATGCAAAATCCTGTTTGCTTAGATATAGTACATCAGATTAGCCTGGGGAAGTACTTAAGCTGGCCTTCAAGCATGTAGCTCTAACATGCTGCTGTCTACATGAGCAGTGAGTGTTTCTGTCATGCCAGGAGGCTTGGCCTAGGTGATCTTAAAGGTCCCTTTCAGCCCAGACCATTCTGTGATACAATCTAGCTGAAGAACAGACACACAAATGATGCTATGGGAATGGGCATCAGCTCTCTGAATGTAACTTGAATTAGATTTCTGTGTAACTGCCCAATAGTAAATCTGGACCAAGTAGTGCATGAGGATTTTGCATTTCCTTTTGACTATGCTGAACATTGCTGTCTTGTCTTTCAACAATGTGACTCATAAATTCCTTTTTCCTGTCTTTGAGGAGTGTATATTATTTAAGGATATGGGTTTGGATCAAAAGAGCTTTTTAAGCCTTGCTGTTTAGCCCAAGTAGATTCATCAGACAATGAAAAACTGTCAACCCTTCTAGAGTCATTTCTTCCTGGGTTTTGTTTGGTTGGGGTTTTTGTTTGCCTGTGTATTAGTAAAGTGTGTTGTAATGTAGTTCTTGGAGCCTCTGTGCCAAGGTGCCTGAAGGTGTTTAGTCTCCTAACTTCTGTTTAGGCACAGACATTGCCTCTGAAATGTGTTGGAAGTTAGGAGCATAAATACTATTGAATTTGACACATGCAACAGACCAGAGAGGTCTCCAGTGTGTTATCTCCAATTCACACATCTTCTGACCCTAGGTTGTGATTTTGGTTTAGAATCATGAACTACTAACAACTACCTGCCTTTGTCTCAGTGGGGTTTTGTTAGGATAAGTGTGTGGAAGGTTGTGAAACTGGTGGAAATAGCCCTGGGAACCATGAAGGTACTTCAGAGAGGTCTGAGCTCTTGTTGGTTCTCCACTTCAGCAGAGACCTGGCAGTTGGACCTCACCTGCTTTGCTATGTGCAATTAAAGTCATGCAACCATAATAAAAAGAGGAGAGTTACTTGGAGAGTCAATTTATATGCTAGCTCTGTTTTTTTTCTGTGGAAGTAGTGAAAACAAGGTAAAAGGTACTGACCAAACTGAGTTGCAGAGTCAGTGCTTTTTCTGTACACATGTAGGTACAATGACTTTAGCTTGATAGTAGAAATCTGCATCTCAGGTTTTCATCTCTAGCTTGAAATCATCAGGCCTTCACTTTGAAGTTTGAAAAGGAAAGTAACAAATGGCAATCTTGATGCATTGAATCTTTGTAATGAGCAGAAATTCAACTCTGCCATTTAGAAGTGCTAAAGGTTGTTACTTTACTCAAAGACAGTTTCAATCTCTCTAGAGAATCTGTTGGCAAGTTATTGCCCTTACAGAAATAACCAGTCTTGGAGAGGAGACTGACCAAGCCCCTGTTTACTTTAGACTTAGACTGCAACAACTGAGTAATATCCTATCAATATCAAAGTATTGTCTGATCCAAGCTACTACTGTGAAGCTAATGGATCTTTTTCTGTGTGTTATTTGTGGAATTACTTTGTTGAGGTAAAGCCTGAGGCATATTAAATTTTTGGTGTGCTGGTGTTAAAAGGTTTTATGATTGAACATGGATTAGAAACTAGATTGTCTGAATGTTACCTTCTGTTTCTTCTTCCACCTCCAGCAGAATCTCCACCATCAAGATTTCTTGCTTTTTCTCTTGTTTATCTGTTGCTGCCTGTAAAGATTTTTAGAAGTATGTAGTGGGAAATGGGGTAATTGAAGCAGAATAAATAGTTTGCACAAACATTCCAGATTCCAGGATAAGGCTGTTGCTAATACAATGTCTGTCTGTATCGCTGTTGCCATCTACTGGATGAATGGCAAATGCTAAGCTGGCATCGTCAGCACAAAGCTAACTGGAAAAGAGAGAGAGGAGATTATAGTTTATATCTGTATCTTCCAGGATTATTAAACAGTTCTTGTGAACAAGTACAGTGACAAAAACGTAATGCATAAATAAATATGGCTCTTCTACTGTATGTGATCAGTACTGTGCAGGAGAGGGAAATCACAGAAGACAGCATTCCATGCATACTCATATCTCCATAGCCTCCAGAGACCCCCTTCACCCTGCTAGAAGGCAGGTTTAGAAAGTTTCATAGTGTCCCAGAACCAGTTCTGTCAGAGTACTGGTATTCCTAGATCTCTTGTACCTGGAATCACTTGGTCATTATTACCTAGGGCAACTACTGCTGTGTTTCCTCCAAACTGCTGCTAGTTACAAGGCAAAAGAAAATTTCTTGACAGATGTATTTGGTAGCAGAGAAGTTACATTGCTTGGTTCTTAGGAACTAGTGACATAAGTGAAAATAATGTTCAGTCAGATGGTTAGAGTAAGTGCAGTATGTTTGGAAGGTGGTTAAGTAAATTCTACATTGAGTGAGCCATTGCTGCAAGTGGAAAACTATGTTCCTTTCATTCATTTGGATGGGCACTTAGCCCGTGGGTTTGTCAGGGGTGGGAGGGGAGGAAATCCAGTATTCTTTAACAGAGTTCAGCTATATTGGCATTATCTGGGGGAAGTTTTGAAGATACAGCCATTAGCTGTGAATAAGTCTGTCAATCAAATCAGCCAGAAGGATGCAGTTCTTGGAAGTACTGGAAACGAAAGCTGAGTCTCTCTCATACATTTTCTTAGAAGCAAATTACTAGTATCTGCTGATAGTTCTGGTAAACTTAACCCCCCTGAAAGTCCCTGAATGCAGGTATAGCCAAGTGACTCCAAGCCACTGTGTCTTGCAGCATGGCTTTGGTTTGGCAAATGGCTATTTAAACCCCAAGCCATCCCTGAGTGTGTGATACTGTGGAACCTGCCTGGCTTTAGATATTGCTTACCTCCAGAAATATTTAAATGCCTTTCACCTGCATGCAGTTTTCTTTTTATCTCTGCTCACATCAGAATCTTATCTGTCAGTTCCATCTGAGGTTCAGTGCTTCATGAGAGAGGAATGCTTTGTTTCTGGAGAGAACAAATAACTTCTGTTGTCTTCTGAAGCCAATGGTGGTGATTTTCTACAGGTAATGAACTATGAGGAACTGGTTTATGCATGGCTGCTGCTATCTTCTTCCAAGGTTCTTCAGCTGCATTGCTGGCTAGAGAGTAAAAAAAAATCAGAATACTTTACTTTTGAACTCATGATCTCAGAGATACAAAAGGTGAGTTAAACCTCTGTAGCCAACATGAAGGGAAGTTGTTCTCCTATGGACCTTTTCTGCTGCAGTGCTCTACATGAAACAGAAAAGCTGTGAACCTAGAAGTTAAAACTGTCAAGAGATGCAAACATCTGCAGAGCATATAGTACTCCAGCAAAACACTAAACTTGTGATAACCTTCGCAGTCCTGGTTGGTTATCCTGAACTGGCTCTGGGCTGGTGTTGCTGAACTATGTTTCTTTAGTAGAACAGGTGATTGAGAGAAGTGAAGCAAGATCATTCATTCTTACATGACAAAGGAATGAACACAAATCTGTTCTGCTCCCTTGAAAAATTCAGTGTTTGGGGGTGAAGGTGGATCCACATTTTATTCTTCTAGAGCCAGTGAATTTTTCTTTGCAAACAGTTTTGTTCTGTTATTTTGGATGTTCGGGGTTAGAGTTTTTAAATACTCTGCCTGAAAAAGAAGCAAGCTTTAGTTGGTGGAAAATAAATCTCTGTTAGAGATCGCTAGAAGTTTTAGAAGCTGCTGGTGACTGAGGATCACAGTAACCTGAGCAAGTTCATAGGATTTGTGATTCTTAATCACCTCTGGCATCGTTTGAAAAGGGACACCTCATAGGGTTGTAAGAAATCATGGCTGTGGCAGTGCCTGACTGCAGTTCCTTGATAAGCAGTGGAAGAGAAAAGCAGAGGAAATCTTAAGGGAAGGAACATGAACATTAAACAGCTGTCATAAAGAATACCCTGTTGCCTCAGAGGAGTGACATTTCGGTGTCAACTGACACTAGAGGTACCAAGAGGGAGATGTCAGTCAATGAAGAGTTAATTGTTGCATCAAAAAATAGTTTAGATAAAATCCTACCTCTTTTCTCTCCCCCGCTTCCTCGGGTGTTGTGTACAGTGACAGAGCTTGTGCCATCGGAAAACTGACAGTGATTCCTCGGTGTCTGAGCTAATAAATGAGATGAAATTCCAACTGCCTCCTCACAGGAACAGAAAGAGGGACTTGCAGAAGAGGGAGCAAGACGGAGGGGAAATGCTGACTATTTTTACATTCTAACATAGGCAATTGAAAAAAGCCCATTCTTATTTCTCCAAGACAATGGATTTAGGAAGCCCACCGCAGCACAGTAGGTGGATTTCTTCTTTATACTGCATACACTAGAATTCTAGCTAGAGGATAAATTGTACTTGTGCTTATGGGCACAGCTGGTTTTTAGTAGCACTTTGATAACATCACATTACTCTTCCTTTTTTCCCCCCTCACTTGTTCAGGGAAATTTATTTAGCTGTTTGACTCAGTTTGTTTAGAGGATAATATTTTTTGGACATTATCGGCACACTCATTCCAAAAGCTCTCCTATCTCTAAGCAGGCATGTTTTATTAATTATGGCCATAGTATCTAGAGGAATAAAAAGACTGCTAAGTAAATGAAATCCATTCCACTTACTGTAAGTAAAATATGTACTGCTTCAGGGAAATGGTAATGCTAAAGATGGAGCAATTCCTATTTCTCTGACAAATTTGCTTACTTCAGAGCACTTTCATTAGCTATGGACATTCCATTTAAGTGTACCTTGCAAACTTTACTGATGGGGGAAATTAAGGTTGACTTTGAAATGAGAGACTACAGCACAATACAGTGTGCTAAACTCTACGCATCAGTTCTTAATGTCATTAGTCATTGCTCTCTGGAACAGAATAATTTATGCCAACTGCCACACAGTTCTGATGTACCTGCATTCTCTCAGTGATTATACAGTAATTTTGCTCTTGTAGCTTACACTGATCAGGTTTGCCTGTGCAGTCACTCTTATCTTTGGCTGTGGTACATAGTTTGGTTAAGCTATTAACATGTTTAGAGCTCAGATTTATCCTCCAGTGTTGTGTGGGTTTTGTGGTTGTGTATATGCATATGTCAACTGCATGGTTTATGATAAAGTATATTTGTACAGGGGGTGATGTTGCTTGTGTCTTTGTTCTGCTTGTGGATAAAGCTATCACATCTTTAATGATGGTTGTAACACTTCAGGTATCCTGTGTGATGAGCCACTTTGAGGAGATAATTAGTCAAGTAAATGACTGACAAGTAAATTACAGCTAATACATGGAATACATCTAACTGCTCAAAACACCTGCAGGTATTCAGGTGCTGTGCAAGCCAGGTCCTCAGAAAATGGTGAATGGGGAGATTAGAGTTTATTCTAAGCTCTGTTGAACAACCACTTCACTGTCTTGCAGGGTGTAGAGCTCCCTTGTTGTTTTTCTGTGCCCACAGAACAGTGACCTTAGCTAGGGATGTTCTTCCAGCAGAACTCTTCTATTCTTGCACTTTTCTTCTTTCTGTTAGCTTTATGTAACCTTCCCCACTCTTCTGCCATGCATCTGCCACAGTATATTGAGATGCTTAAGATTAATCCTCCACTGCAAGAGATTTTTTTCAACACTGCAAGTACCAGGTGTTATATTCAGGCTTCTTATGAACAGGTAGGGTAGGGATGAAGTCTGTGTTCTCTGCATTGTGTATCATAGCCATAATGTTCTGTAAATACAGTTTTGCTGTCAGAGTGACTTTGCCAATATCTGTCATCAGAGAGTCTGGGCAGGTTCTTTACTGTCTGGTTTAGAATCTGATTTTCTTTCCTGCTGTGAATTCAGGTGACTTGGCTGATTGTGTTGTGCACAGTTTGCTGTTTACTTCTCAGTAAAAGTTGCTAGCTGGCTCCAAGTAACTTGCAAGCTGTGCAAATTTCCCACTTTATTACTGAGGCAATAATGAAAGTTAGAAGTGTGAGGGAGCTGAAAAGGTCCCATGCTACAACTTTGTTGTGAAACATGCAGCATAAGTACCTAATTTAGAAACAAAAAGGCAATGCAGTGACAGATTTTTCCATTCATTTTTTTAATGGAGGAGTAATCATTCTATCTCTCCTGAGCACCTGGAGAGGTAATGCTTGTGCTCTCGATGGATGAGATGCACTAAAAAAGTAAGGAGGCTTTGGCAGTTGCCTGGAAGACACTAGCCTGTGTTGGCACAGCTTTTTAAGTCTAAGATTTAAATTTGATGTAGTGGATTGTGCACTGAACTCTTGTGCCCCTCTACACAGTGAATTAATGAAAGGTGTATTTCCAGCTTCTGTGAAGATTGTAGATGTGCCATTCTCTGCTTCTCTTCCTGCCCTTGACTTTTGGGGGGCTAATGGAAAGCCTGCTGAATTTGATGGGAGAGCTTTTCCTTCTGTGGTGTGACATTCCATGTGGGTCAGCAGCACATCCCTGTGCCACTGAGATCCAGCTGCACCTGTGGTGCCCTTGGCAGGTGTCCAGGCGATGGAGGGAGATGATTATTCCCTCCTGAGCATCACTTCTGAGGCTTCACTGAATACTGTTTTGGTTCTTCAACACATGGGTGATGTTTCCAACTTGAGACTCCAGTGGTGCTTGGTTAGATGTTGTGGGGCTGGAGCACGAGGTTTACAAGGAAGGAGGGTGAGGGAACTGGGCTGGACTAGCCTGGAGAGGAGGAAACAAGGAGGGATGTTATCATGGCTTTCTGTTGCTAAATAGGTCCCTGTAGAGAAGGTGGATCCTGCTGCCTCAAGAGTGGATGAGGAAAGAAAAATTGCTTATCTCTGTGATGTTGGTAGGGGATTCAGCATGCCAGCTGGTGATCAGGGGTCTGTAGTAATGCATCAGAGATTGTCTGAAAGAACTACCATGTAATAGGAGATACTCTGATTCCTTGGGTACAAAGTGTAATCAGATAAGGCATCCAAGAATGAAACTAATTCCTCTTTCCTTCTCTTCATGATGTCAGGACACTTCCTTTATCCTGTGATCTGTTAGGCAAACTTTGGTTCATTTCAAATTCATTCAAACTTTGGGCAAACAAGCTTTAGTTGGATGTTCCAGGAATACACCACAGTAGTCTTATCTGGATATACAGCCTACTGCAGTAGAGCAATTCCATTTTTCCCCTGTCCAAAGGTATTGTTTTCAAATGCAGTTTTGCAGCTGTGTTTTAATGCAGATTCCTTTCGCCTGAAGCAGCAGTGAGATCTCTGCATAACAAACTACACATTATTTGCATGTGTTTATGAGCTTGCCTCATAATGAACTACTAAGAATAATGAAGTTTATGATCTTCCTAGGTGTAGCTGTGTGGCTGTGGTTTGATTAGGTGAACACTGCCAAGGAGTGTCACTTGTCCTTGGTCTAATTTCCTGCCGTTCCAAGTTTATTATATGCTTACAAATATCCTTGATCAGCCCTTCTTCAACTTTTGTCTTATTTGCAGGCTTCATATTTTCAAATTCTATCAGAATTCAACTTCTTGCACCAAACACTGTCCTGGTTAGTGGGAATGAACTGTCTGTATTTCTGTATTTGTGGCCAACTGTTCCCAGTTCAGATTGATGCAAGATACTGAGGACCTTTGATACCTATGTGCTTCTAGCAAGCTTCTTCATTTGGCCTTTCATTCTTTCCCTGCATTTCTGGGCAAGCTTTCATCCTCTGCTCCTGCTGTTGAGCCCTTCATGTTCATAAGAGGTTAGTTCTAACCCTTTTGAAAAATAAACCCTTTGATGCTTGCTGCTGTAGCACCAGTCCAAGTTTAGTCCCCTCCAGTTCTCTCCCCTCAGAGGAGTCTCTTCATTTGTTCATCTATTATTTAGCTGGTGATTTGAGTAACAGATGTGTATGGGGGGGGACATTCATAATTCATTGCTGAGAAGGAGCAAACCAGGGCTTGTGGACAGAGAGGACAGACTAAAATTACTGGGTTGTTGGGGGCAGGGGTTTCTTTTAAAACAAGAGTAGGGTTTTTTCATGCACTGAGGCTGCTGGTCCCTTTTAGGTAAGCTCAGCTTTTAGTAACAAATCCTGGGAATATCTAGGGACTGTGCCTGGGAGGTCAGAGCAAACCTAAGGTGGATACAGGATATTGAGGACAGTGAAGCTGGCTATTTTTTGGTGCTCAGACTTCCTAATAAAATAAAAGGAACTCTGCTTTGTTTTAATTCGTAGGAAATAGCTAAAAGAGGTAGCAGTAGTTTCAATTTAGCAGTGATATGTAGAGATATGCAGCAAGCTCCTGTGTTAAGCTGTGAACTACAGCATCTCTGTGATGAGTAGGACAACCCTAATGCTTAGGATTAGGCCTAACTTGTCTGTTGAATCCTCTTACTAGCTCTGCTGGATTTTGGGGGTTTTATATTGGTATATATTACTTAGTAGTATGTACTATGTATTACTATATGATATGGTTTCTAAGTCAGTACCTGTTTGGATGAAACAATCCCATGTGCTTTTAAAGTACCTGTTTTGATGAAACAGCATTCTGATCCAAAATACATGTGTTATTTTGGGCACTTTTCTCTGTAGAGATCATGAAAGAAAACCTTAATTTCTTTTCCTAATTCTCTGCTGCAGTGCTGTCCTGTGATGTTTCCAATAGCTCAAAGAAGTAGTGTGAGATGATCTAAGCAAATATGGTTGTTACAGGATATGAACTGAGACTTGTAACAAGAGTAGAATAAATCTAATTGCTAAGAAAGGAAAAAAAAGGGAGTTTTGGAACAAAAAGTTTCTAGTCCCATATGTTTTAAATCTGTCTGTGCTAGCCTGCATTTGTTACATGGCTGAGTCTTAGCTTCCTTTCAGGAGGTAAACCAAAGTAAGACTTTGGCACACTTAGTGGTTCTTGGAAAGGAATTTGAGTTTCATTCCTAAGTCTCCTCAGTTTCTAACTTAAAGCCCATCTGTGAAAGACCAGCTTTCTGAGTTAAGATTTTGCAAGACAGCTCTATTTCTGCTTCTGATATTTTTGTACAGAGCAAGTGGTACTTAGATGCAAAGAGCAGTTAACGGCAGCAGCTTCTGTTAGGAGTGTTTGCCTTTTGGAGCTGGAAGGAGGACAGAATACATTCCCTGAGCAGGGCATTACCTGGTACCTGGGGACCAAAGGAAACACAGCAGAGGGGAGAAAAACACATGTACAGGGAACTGCAGTCCTCACAGTGCCTTTCTGATAGCACAGTGGGAGTGACCTGTAAAAGGGAATGGTCTGTGACATTAGAGGCAAGCTCATGTGGAAGATGTCATGGAGCTGCTTATGGATGACAGGGCAAATGGATGCAATTACTTTATATAATAAAATGGACTTGGTATTTTGTGGTAATAGTCTGTGACTGACAGCTGGGAGCAGGAGGGAAAAGAGCTTCCTGGTACGGAGCGGAGCTCCAGACTTCAGCTGTGGAGCACAGGTTAAATTCCACATCTTGCTGCATCTTGCAGAGAAACCTAATTTTTAAAATCTCCACAGGCTTCTCACAGACAGAAGATGCTAATTTTAGCAATGTAGCAGCTCGTCTTCTTCCCCACCCCCTGCCATTTGCTGCCAGAATGCTTAACAAGCCAGTAAACAAGCTGTAGGAAAAGGGGGAATAACCTCAAGAGCTGAGGGTGTTGGCCTTTGTCAGTGGCATTTTTAGGGAAGGCTTTGCCCCCCTGCCCTGTGGGTCTTGAGTTTGAAACCAGTTTAAAAATAGAAGAGTAGCAGTTGAACTGACAGAAAAAAGTAGTTTTTAAAGATGTGGTAATGGGGACTGGCAGTCTCCTTTCACTGACCTGATTAATTCTGCAGCACTTCTCAGGATAGTCTAAATTAAAGCATTGCATAAGAAGAGTGGTTGGAAATAAAGAAACAACTCTTGAATTTTCAAACAGGGCTTGGATATCTCATTTTGGGTGTTCATTAATCTGAGATTGGAAATTGCACCCTTCTCTCGTGGTTTCTGCTTAGGGAGTTTATTATATATTGCAAAATGCAAAGTACACTGCAATACCTTCTGTTTTCAAGGCCTTTTTACTGTGCTAAAAGGTGTGTTACTTCATCTTAATAAGTACCCAGGGTCCAAATTAGTGCACTTAGTGAACTATAATTTCCACACTTTATACTAATTTCCTTGTGTAGCTGCATCTTTATCCTCTGCTTCCATCTCATACGTGAAAACAAAGTTTGGAAAATGTTTATCCAGAATTAAATGTGGCAGAGTTGCAGCTGTCTAAATCTGAGGCTTTAGAGAGCACTTTGGTTTGTTCTTGTTTTGGTAGCAGGTAGAGTGATCTGGATCTGTTTGCTAGAATTTTCATGATGAAACTGATGTAAGGACTTTGAGTGCTAAGTACCCAAAGTTCCCTTTGGCTTACAGATGTCCAAGTTAGGATCAGTTGCAATCTGAAGTGGCTAATACAGCTGTTACAGTAAAGTCTGGCTTGGGGTTGGTTAGTATGAATTTGAAATTCAGCTAGTGTAGCTTTCAGAGAGGTATGCAAGTGGACTTTTTTCACTTGATAACTGAACAGTTTGTGGTTTGCCTGAAGGCAGAAGCTTAAAAATCTGTTTTAACATAGAATAGGTTTTTTAATTGTTTGCATTCCCAGATACATGTAGGCAACTAATGCAATCCTCAAAAGTTCTAGATGACTAAGTCTTCTTTGAGTAAATAGGAAGTAGATGCCTCTTTGGTTCTGAAAATTAGGTTATGTACATGTCTACTAGCATAAGCATCATCTAAAAAGGGGCAGAGTAATTAAGTAAGTGGCTTACAGTGTTCCTCAGGAAGGCTGTGACACAATGAGGGTTTGACCACCCATCTCTCCTGTGCCTGTGGCCTATGCATCTTCTCACTAAGAAATGTCTTTCCCCTCATTTCTCCCACTAGCAAAAAAGCTCTTCAAAGAGGGCTGATGAGACTCCAGATTCTGAGAGTGAGCTTTGGAAAGGCTTAGTAGCTTATAATCTTAAACAGCAGAGGCATCAACATTTCACAGCTTGGTGTGTTCTAATAAAATGCTTCTTAATGTCAGGAAAGACACAAGTGATTCTTCAGAAGTTTTAACAGTGGGAGTGTTCCTGCCTGTATGCTTCAGCTTGCCTGTGTAACTTCAGCTAGGGACTTCCTCTGTGTGAGTGAACAAAAATATTTGCCTTCTCTTTTTCCCCGTATAACACAGACACTAGGAAACCATAGTGTATGGTTGTACTTCAAACACAACTTCTTCCTAAATATACCTTTAAGATCTGCTTTCCCTTAGCTGTCTGGTTCCTGGAGGCAGATAGAAGTGTGCCTGAGGACTCTGCACAGACTTAATACAGCTCTTAAAACAGCTATGGCTGGAGGTGAGGCATCTGCAGAGCCACAGAGGCACCCTCAAAGGTGTTTTTTACTGTTGAATCTGGGCTGGTTGATTGGATATTTAATGATATTGCAGTGAGAGCAATTGTACAGCAAGTTGTAACACAGCATTTAAGTTTTCAGTTATACAACCTGAAGAGACAAAGAGGAGCAGCAAGTGAAGGGGATTTTTATATTTTGCTTTTAATGATCTTAAAATCAGCAAACAGCCTAAGCCTTGTGCTTGTCTGTCTGCAGCTGTCACTGGAGCAGCTGTAGATTTTACCTCCTGCAGAGAATGTAAACTACTTAAAGTGGTTTTGCTTAAGCAAGGTGGCACAGATGATCATTTTTCTCTTACTTCCAGATTCTTTGTCAGAAGTTTGAAAGCATATTGGAAACTTGTTTATAGAACACCACAGGAAATAGAAACACAGCATAAAGGCTTATGGTATATGTGCTGCTGAAGTTGTAGCACTGCAGAATACTGTCCTCATCAAAGTGGTTGAGAACTTTCCAGCACTAGTTGAGTCTGGTAGGTGGTTCAGCTTTAGTTCTTAAGGCTTTCAAAGACCCCCAAAATCTATTTGAAACAGTCTTTCCCTTGTTTCTTTATTGCCTTTCCCCCTTCTTGGATAGACATGAGCATCAGCCAACCTTGCTTAATTGAGATTTTCTTGGAAGAATGCAGCTTCCCTGAAAACCTTGAACGGCCAAGATAAGGTATGAGTCTCTTAAAAAATAATGCCAACAAAATATTTCAGTGCTTCCAGTCTCTGAATTCAGACATGCTGTGGCAAAAAAATCAGGTTAAACCAGCTCAGTTAAAACAATGTTCTTGGTGTTCCCCTGTCTTCTAGTCTTTAACAGCAAATTTACTTGTTGGACTTTGAAGTACAGGAACACAATTTAAAGAGTAGCAAGCCCACCATAGCTGCTGCTGAAAGGAGTGAACTTTGCTGTCAGTACCAGTTATGGACAGATTGTTCATTCAGTTAGTAATACCTTTTCTTGCCTGGAAACAACAGCTCTTTACTAACCCACAGAACATTGCAGCAGCAAACTGTGTTCCTACCTAAACTCCAGTGCTGGGGATGGTTCCAGTATAACATCAGTTAACAGTGTGATGCTAAGCTAGAGGATATTTTCTCTCTTTTGCAGACCTCCTGTACTCATAGGGTTCCTGTGCTGCTAGCTCCTTACTCCCTTCTCTCAGCACCTGCTCTCTCCCTGTGCCTGCTGCCTTTCATTTGCTCTGTGGCTTTCATATTCCTTATCCAGTTGCCATTGCCAGCCCAGCAGTGGGAGGTTCTGGGAAGCTGCTGGAGACTGAATGCCTACTGTAAGACTATCATTGTGCTAGTGAAACTGGTTGATAATCCAGGATTTTAGTAGTGACCTAAAGTTAAATTTAAAAGCTGCTTTGAGACCTGCAGTAAACAACATGGGGTTTAGAAAGATTAGTTTTGACATCAGCTAGTGTAGTGTAGTGGAGAAAATACACTTGCAGCTTTTAAGATTTGCTCTTTATTCAGTCCTGATTGACAGAGGGGAGGACTGTGTTCAGGAATCAGCAGAACAAGGAGCTGATAAATATTTTCTGAAGCCTATCTCATAATGAATACAGAATGTACTAATAGAGAGCTCCAGAGGAAGCCCCAAACAGCTTCAAGTAGATGTTTGCACCTTAGAGAGAGAAAAAAGAATGATGAGTAGCTTGCAAAATACCAAATGTTGACTTAAAGCTACTGCAGGTCATTATGGTGGTGTAAAGTATTGCTGCTTCACCTGAAAAGCCAATGGAGCAAATGAAAGTCAGTCAATCTCCTTTGTGTCTAGGCTGGTGGAATTGCAGGACAGAACTTGCCCTGTTGTGCCTGGCAGAGGCTGAGCAGGCACAGCTCACTTTGGCCACTGTAAATTGGAAGCTGTAACTGCAAAGGAGAAAGATGTTTTTACTGGGATGAAATGGGACTGAGGAGATCCATACTCAGCTTCCTGCTCACTCAATTCTAAATGAAGCATTTAGAACTTGTAGCAGAGCCTGCTCTCAGGAAATCCTGTCAGCTCCTGGGATCTTTGAGCAAGGCATGTAGTCTTTGAGGGCCTCTGTTGTTCCATTTTGTGATAGGTTCTTAACACTTTGAAGTTTTCAGGGATGTTTGCTGAAACTTTTACATGTCACATTAGATTTGGGTGCAGCAGAGTACTACATCTGGCAATAAAGCCTTAATTTGAAACTTCCCAACTCTTTGTATGTTGAAAGCATGGTGATTTTTTCTGTGTCTAGCCACCTGCTGTTTTCTGCTGTGGTAAAATACATTGGTAGCTATGGGAACAAAAACTTAAGAACAGACACCCACATGTGTTGAAGTTGATTTATAGAAGGTCTTGAAGTGATGCTGTGAATTATGAGATACAGAGCTATGTGGCATGGAGTTTGATGGTTTTCAATAAGAGCTAAGTATTCTGCTTTCATCAATTATTTAGCATGTCCTTGGCATTGTGCATGTTACATTCTCCACTTTGTCTTAACTGCAGTATAAACATTGTTTTGCTGCATTTTCCAGTAGTTTTTTGTCCCCAGAAGTGCATTGGGCAATATGATCTGTTATTTCTAACAGGAGATAGAGCTTCGAATGTGATAGCATGTGACAGCAGAACCTCTGGAGCCTAGGGGTGAAGGATGAGTGTGCAGGTGAATATATAGTCAAGCTGTAAGGTAACCTTACAGTTTAGCACTGTCACAGGGCAAAGTCTTGCTTGTTAGTTGAAGCTTAGGCACCCTGGAGGTGCTTGATTGCTTTCCTAGTTGGCTAGCCAGGATGGTGGCCAGACCCCTTGTCCAGTGGAGATCTCTGATAGACTTGCATCCTATATGGATATAATTGCCAGTGAGTCACAACCATGTGATGAAGCTGCATCCAAAGGAATGTTAAGGATGCTAATAAAGGTTGCTGTATTTTACAGATCAGAGAGGAGGAGTGCATCAGGTGCAGTGCTGTGCTTTCCACTCTTAGCCAAAGAGAAGCAGGACCAGGTCTTTGTCACGTAACGGCTTAGCTGGTTAGCTAGAAGTGTTAGCTGGTCAGCAGCAAGACATTGTGCTTTCTCTGTGTAGCTGGGAAAGAAGGCATTGAGACAATTCCTGTCCCCTTTTAGTCCTTTTTTGGGACTTGAATCTTTGTGTTGTGCAAGCAGCACACCACAAGTCACTCTGCTGCTCTGGTTAGTAGAAGTAGATAGCTAAGAATGGAGAATGAAGGAATTAGGGCATGCTATGCTTTGTGTAGTAGGGAACTGACAACGGCACGGATTTGTTCCATGTAGCATTGTGCTTTCCCAATTGGAATGCCAGTGACCTTTCCCTGACACAGACACTTCTGAGTGTGATTCAGAGTCTGTGAAAGGCAGATAAAAATTTGTCATTGATTTCAAGAGTCAGTGGATTGGCTCTTCATCTAGAAATCTCCTGTGTTTTGGACTGCTCAGGGTGAGAGCATCTTTCAGTTGTTAAAATGCCTTAGTCTGCAAGATAGCACAGCCTGTCATTTCTTGACTTCCAAAAATGTGCCTGCATTGTGAATGCATTCAAATGTTCCTCTGATGCTTGTGCTGTGACCCTGTTTTAACTGCATAGCAAACACTCCCAGGGAAATAAACCACTTCATTTTCTGAAATGGGTATGAGACAGTAACTGAATACTGATTCTGAACCTAGTGCACTCTCAGATGGGAGTAGTTAACATTAAAAAAGAGGAAACCCTGGAAAAGCAGCAAGCTTTGATCCATCTGAGTGGCTAATTAGCAAATGAGTTGATCAGTCTTTAGTGCTTTTTTTAATTTGCTCTGTCCCTTGCTAAAGTTGTGAGGAGTAGATGGTGTTGAATGGGAGATTTGTCCCTGGGCAGTGCCCTGAGCCTAGCCTGCAGTGTGAAATCTTCCTGTCACTCTATTCTCCTGAGATGCTGTCTTAGAGATGTTTTCTCAGCACTTGCTCTGCTTCTCCCTTAGGATGCAGGACAGGGCTGTGGTGATAACCTCTGCTTGCCTGCAGGAAATAAGAACAGTGGCATAGAAATGCTAGTTACTTTTAGGATAAAGCTGGAATGTTCTGTTAAAGGCATTGCAGGATGTAGCTGTCACTGGTAAGAGAAGGGGCTCTTGGTCCTCTGAGTCCAAGAAACCTGCTTTGTTTCAGGAGAGACAGAAATGCAATCTGGAAAGACATTCTATGAACAGATTTTCTTGCTAACAGTAGTCTAGATGTAAGAGGAAGAGGTCCTTTCTTTGTTATTGTCTCTGTGGATTTCTTCTTTCTAGAGTTCCAGGGCAACCTGTGAATAATTTTTACACAGGTAGGATTCAATACAGAGGAAGAAATAGATGATCTTTTCCAAGAAAAGAAACCAGACAGAAGTCCAAAGAGAGCAGCTTGCCTCTATTTATCAGTAACCATAGACTTGCTTTCTCAACTTAAGCAAGTAAGGGAGGATCCTTAACAATATTTAGGATGCTAAATGGACACAGGGGAGGCATTCAAACAAAAAAGAGTTTTCTTTCCTCCTTAAATGAAGCAGCACCCCACTGGTGTTTGTTGCCTACTGAAAGAAATACATCCCAGAGGAATTAAGTTATCTTTTGTGCTTATTTCCTAATATCCACAAGTTTTTCCTTCAGTTCTTTTCCAAAGGAGTGGAGCAAAAATACATCCATCTATTCTATCTGGGAGTGGGGAAACAAAGAGTTAATAAACGTTTATCCCAGGTGGCTGAACACTGGAGTTGCAGTGAAAGGCTGGTAACATTCATTGAGCTCCTGTGCTGGTTTCTACCTGTCAGCAGCTCCTGATACACTACTAGACAGGGAATTAAAATGAGCTTGCTCTGACCAGGAGCAGAAAGCATCCTTAGGAACCTGCTGATGCTACGTTAAGGACCAACGTGCAGTGTGCTTTTTCTCCTTATTTAAAAGAGTCTTTGGAAATATCAGTGATGTACATATGGTCTTTGCTGCTTCCTCTGGTGTTCTGTTCACTTGGTTCTCTCCCTGGAATATGGATGATGCAAGCACCATTAAATGCCTCAGCCCAGAAAAAGGTAAGGAGAGATGTTATTTTATTCACTTTTTTGAGGGAAATTAGTTTTACTGTAGAGAAAAGTATAGTTTCCAGAGCTTTCTTGGATACTTGTTTTTTGTTATGCAAACTTAAACGCTTAAAGCAAATATGTAGCAGTTCCTGAAGGCAGCCTTTGCTATAGCATACCTTTGCCTCCTGTTCCCACCAAGCCTTAAATAATACATGCATCTCTAATGGCTGTTTCTGGCTGCATGAGGAGTGCACCAGGTATATTCATGTCCCTTTGCTGCTTGCTCAAGTAGCTAGCTGTCACCAGAAAGAAAGGCTTTCTATTTTTATAAACATAGACCTTCTGCTACCCACAGTAGGAGAGAAGAGACTCCAGCCCTATTGTGAGTCAGCTGTATTGTTCTAAGTTTTTATAAGATGTGATTTGCTTCTAATTAGCTGTAGCTGCTTTTATACCTATCAAACAAGAGTGCACAGAATCACTTGGGGTTCAACTTGTCCCTGGTGGAGTCATAGCAGGGATGAATTCAATCCTCTCTGAGCTGCCTCAAGCTGTTAAAGCTGGGTTGGTTGCAGTTTTCTGCAGTTTGAACTTGGAGATCCTCCCTCCTGTACTGCTGGTTTCTGAAGAAGTCCTCTTTGTCCAAGATCCATTCTCAGACGCCCAGGTTTCAGTTTGTGAAAGCTTTATGTTCTCATGTATTTATTTGATAAAGGGCCAGAGAGAGAAACCCTTACCTGTGACACATTTGGATTGAATCAAATGCCTAGCTGCTTGTCTCTGCCCATCTTGTATTTTCTGCCTCTCAGGGATGGGGTTTGTTGATAGTTATGCTACAAGTAAAGAAGTGTGACTTGTGTGTGTTCAGAAATGCTGCTGTGTGTGCACTGGGTCCTGTTCTGACACCTCTGTGCTTTGGGAAGGCAGATCAGTAGCCCTGACTCCTGTATTTTTAATTAACTGAGTTCCTAGTCACATGTTCATTAATATTTTGCCATAGCTTTGCAAGGATGCACTCATGAAAGTTTCATTTTCTTTTGTAACATAACAAAAAAATCATATCTCAGTTAAAACTTTACCAAACCCACTTGACTCTAACTCAGTATTTAGGCATTGGAACCAAACCTGCTATCCTTTAGCTCTGGTTTTGCCTCCTGGTGTCTTTATTATTAGCCTAGCAAAAAGAAGCTATTCAGAAAGGGAGAAGGTAATGCAGACAGGTATGGCTCTGCTTGTCTAGTCACTCATCACTGCAGCAAACACTGGGCCAGGAGCTGGAGAAGGATGTGAATGTGAAGAGTAAAACAAATTGTCTTGGAAAAGTCTCTTTATAGAACAGAATTGTCATTTTCCTTAGAACATCATGTAGAAAAATCTACTGGAAATAGAAATGGTCATTGTTTATCCTGTGTTTATGACCATTCCAGTGATGATATTCTTTATTAATAAAAATAATATCAAAGCCAAGGATTGTTCTAGTCTGTGACAGATTCAGTGATTGTGAGAACCATGCAAATTATTCAGGTACCTGATGGAAAGTCTCAGTCTGCATCTGAAGAACAGGAAAACATTAACCACTATTTTCCTTTGAGATTTGTTAAGAATGAAGCAGAGATGATGAGATGCATTTAGGCACTGTAAATATTTATTTAATGAGCAAAATATCTGCAGTGTGTTTTAAAACTTGGCATAAGGCTTTATTTACCTGTGCCACATTGCTGGCAGACAATCCAGAGGTTTGGAAGCATTGAAGCTTTAATTTAACAAGATGCTAAACAGAGAATGGTGAGAAGCTGCTTCCTGTGTGGAAGAATTTTTCTTGTTCCAAGGAAAGAAGGTGGTTTTCTTAAGTCTTGATCAGGCATGAATGCTCAGGTTTTTCATTGAGTTGATTGAAATGGTGCAGTTTGATTGAAACCTTGTCATTTAACCTAACTCTATTGATTGCATCTGCCAACAGAAGTGTTTCTGGACTAAAAACCAAAATATTTTGGTCTTCAAGCTGTATTATTGGGACACTCTGAGTATTCCTCATCTAATAATTGTTCTTTGAAACCTGATGTACCATGCTGGATTGACTTGTGTGTTAAACAGGCAAGGGCCTTGAGGAAGGTGTGATGGAGCAGGAATTTTGTCACCCAGAGGCCTTTGGACTTCTTGTGATGAGGTTCAGCTTCCACCTTCTGAAAGCAAGTATGAGAGAGAGAGAGGCTCTCCTTGCTTGTTTGTGGTTAGAAAATACTGAGATTGAGATCTGTTTGTGCCAGATGGGGTCATTCTAAGCCAGCTAGTGGAAGCACCTTGAAAACAAATGGAGTGGCTTCAAAGAGCAGAGGTGCCATGAGCTGGAGCTACAGGCAAGGCACTTGAGTGGAGTTTGCTTTTAAAGGGTGGCCACCTTCTTGCTGTCATCTAGAGCATTAAAAGGCAATGTCCTTCTCCTCTCACTTAAGTATAAAGCAGTGGTGATGCAACTGAAGCCAGCAATTCCATAATGTTTAAGTGCCTCTAGAAGTCTTCATGTGATGTACTACTAAAACATTCATAGGGAGCTACTGAGATGCTGGCTCTCAACACTTCTAGTGACTTGCCATTCTCTTACTTTCTAAGAGGCTTTGGCTGCCTAGAAACTGATGAGTTATAGATGATCATCTGAAAAATAACTTAAGATACTGCTAAAAAAACAGTACTTCTTGAGTTCAGACTGATGGCCCTTGTGCTCTGGGGAGGGGTTGGAAAATCACCATTCTAGGACATGTTTTCTTCATCCTTTTGCCAAACCAGTTAGAAGCTAGCTGGAACATGACTTAGCTGCTTACTGTGTGCATGATTAAATATATATCTCTACTCTCAGTAGTTGTGATAAAATAATAGAATTATTGTGATAAAATAATATTTTATTATCAAATAAAAATGTGTATTGCTTGCTCTGTGTTTTCTCTGTTCCTGTGATTTAGTGTGATTGCTTTACATGGGATGGAAGTTGTTCTGTCTCACATATCTGGGGAGGTCTTTATTTGGGGTGAGTTGGACTTTGGTTACACAATGTGTCATTCCATTGACTCAGCTGGATTGGGAGCTGAGATCCAACATCCCTAACCTGGAAAGCATTCTGCTTTGAGATTATCTCCTGTAAATGAGGATCACCTTTTTAAACTAACAGGTTCTACATAATTGTAAGGATTTACAGCATCTTCATGGCAAGCAGAATCAGACCCACACTTCATAGTGACACACTGGGAATTGAATTTGGACAGTGTGTCTGTAGTATCTTTTAATTACCCACTTGAGTATCTCTTTAGTGCTTCCTGCCATTCATTTCACTGTCCTTGATCCTGGCTGCTCACTTAGTGCTAGGTGAAGAATACCTTTTGTGTTATTTTGTGTCTTTTTCTGTTAGTCTGCTTTACCTTTTGTACTGAGATGGAACATTGTTCCACAATCAGTTTCTGATGAGCTGAAGTGTTGGAGAGTGACAATATCATCCTGGAAAGGTCTCAGTGAAATTATTTCCTGTAGTGTTTCTGTTTGTGAGAGGGAAGAACAGCTTTTATTTATTTAGCAGGAGGTTTAGATTAGTTATATTTAGTTCTGGAGAATAAAAATGTGAGCAGAGCTCAGCTGAAGAAGCCAAAATGTCCAGCCACCTTTGCTCTACTTGCATGAGTGCAGTGGAGTGAGAGGAACAATGAGCATGGAGCAGCTGTTCTCCAAAGGAAGGATCACTGAACTAATTAGGATTAAAAAAAAAAAAAGCTTATTTTTGTCTTCAGCAAGCACTTCAGGTCTGGTTTCCTACCAACTTACACCTTGTGCTGGCAACTGTACTCATAATAATCAATTGAGAAGTGCTTCCCAAGCTCAGTTCTCAGCCCATGTCAGTGGAAGTACTTCTCAAACCACTTCTCACAAGCAGAAGTGATGACACAAAGTGCCTCCCTGCTTTGGAGCAGAGAGCTGGGATTTGCTGCAACCACCTTATGCAATTCTACCTGTTTGTTACCAAAAAAAGTGGAGTCTAAAGTAACTAAAGTGAGTGTAAGGTGGTTAGAACACTGGCAAGAAGAAAGCATGGCTTACTGCTGAGAGGCTAGTGACCCGATGTCGTTCTCACTTGGTGAAGTCCTTAGGCAGCACCCAAGGAATCATCCTGAGGCTTTTGTCCTCTGATGTGCTTCAGACCTTTCATTACATTGTGTAATGTCCTCGGGATGGGGAAGGACATTATATTATTTCATAATTCATAGGAAGACGTCACAAGGATGGGAGGTGGATCCATTACTGAAGTTCCTGGGTACAGAACTTTCTGTCTCCCAGACTGTTTAAGTAGGAGCCATCTGTTTTGTCTCTCTGCAGACAGATTTCTAATTTTTTTGTGTGACTGACTCTGGCATTTTGTCTGCAGCAGAAGATGGACTAAACTAGTGGCTCTGGAGGAAGCTCTCCACTCTCACCTGTCAGCTACCTCCCCCCAGAGTCACCCTTGGAACTGAGCAGGCACCTTACAGTCTCTGCTATGTGCACCTGCAGCATTTCTAAGAGAGAGCACCATGCCCTTTCTCTTCAATGTGGATTTAAGCTCAGGGGCTTGATCCCACCCTTTTCACTCAATTTACAGTATACCCTCATAAGGCTATCCCTTGGATGGCACAAGCTGAGGAGAGCACTGATGGAAGACAGAGACTGAGTTATTCCTGGAGACAGTGCAGCTCCATTTTTTCCATGCTGCATGAGACTGGTATAGATGTGAAGAAGTAAGGAGTCTGCCACTTATTTGATAATGTACCTGGTCTGGAAGAAGTCTGAGTCTTTTACAGGAAGACTGTATTAAAATTCACCCCAAAGAGGGAAGCAAAGTTTGTGAGTTGAGATCAGTTTGTGGTGGTGCATTTCAGTAGCAGATGTCTTTTCTGAATGTTTTTCAATCTGCCTTCTTTTCCTGCACCAATTCTGCCTTGGATTCCTGAAATCTTAGAGGGGTTTTCATAGAAGGCTTTCAATCATCCTGATGGATTTCTTCCCTCCCAACCTGCCTTAATCTCCCTTTCAGTGTTTATGGCCCATGTCACTGAACAGATGGTAAAGTGCTGGAAGATCTTTAAATGTAAAGAGTTTAAGATCTTACTTCAATTAAGTGTGTGGGGTTGTGCTCTTGTGGAAGTCAGAGGTTGGACGCAAGGAGAGCTGAGAGCAACATTAGATTCTTACCATTTTTATTCTGACAGTGTTCTACAATCAATAAAATTGCATTATTACAGCTTTGCAATAAAGTTCACATCACTCTTAAATCCTTTTTACTAAAAATGTCTTGGAAATTGAATTTCCTTTGCCAAAACTAGCATCAGGATTCTTAGTAGAGGTCATTAGCAGGCTATTGTTATTATATTTTACTCATTGAAGGCAAACACTATAGAGATCTCTCAAAGATGGGGCATGCTTTAAAGGGAGAAGTGTTAATAGTATTTCTGCAGTTTCACTGATAAAACATGACTGAAAAGTGTTAATATGTGTATTGAAGAAACAGTCTTCCTTAATGCAAAACCTGCTTGAAGGCTCAAAACACAAAGCCTCATCTCACTTAATTAAAATAATTGCATCACTTTTTTCAGAAGAGCTCAAGAGAACTAAACATCATGGAAAGAGGAAGATTAATTGCTGTCATTAAATTTGTGCTGTTGCTAATGGGTCCCAGCTCCACCAATACTCCTGCATGGGAATACAGTCATTTAAGGGATTCCAAGATCAGTTCATTTTAATAATGTGACTGTCTAAACCATTTTGGAAAGCCCTGGAAATACTCTTCTTTGTGGTTGCTGAGCCAAAGCAGCTGCCTGAAGGCAGTGTGAATTCAACACTGAAAGGATGCACCAGGGCATGGGATGTTACAGCCTTGCTGTTGTTCCCAGTGGAGTTAGTGGCCTTGTAAATGGAGTTGTACTGAAGGTATTCCAGTCCAACTGAATAACTTGAGCATATTCTCAGCCAGTGCAAAAATATGAAGCTTTGGTGCATGGTGGGTGAGAAAGAGAAGCTAGTAAATAACCTGAGTTGCACTTGGCACGGGCAAGATGTGTGTGTGGCTTTAATCTTGAGTGTGGATTACTGTGCTTAGAGTTGCTGTCCAGATGGTCCAGCAGGTTGGAGTAGACTGTAGCTCTGTATCCATGCCAAAGGTCAGGAGAGTGGAGTTCTGTTAGAATTTAGGAAGAGGCAGCTTATCCCCAGTTGGCATAATGTTGTGGCTCAGCAGGTGCTCTGGCCATGCTGAGGCTAAGAATAGGCCATTGAGTGCTGGAAATCTGGTTAGAACTCACCATGTATCTCAACTTCTGCCTTCTTTGGAAGTTCCCCAAACAGTCAGAAAATGATTGTTTTAGTGAATTCTCAAGTAATACAGAAAGTTTTAGTTGCCAGCTCAAAACAGAAGCTATAAGAGAAGTTGTCTATGCTCTGTCAGCATATGCTACCCATGCCCCTCTTCTTGGGAAGAGGTGATGGCAGAAGCACAGGCACCTGCTGCACACAGACACCTAACAGAGTGCCATGGAAACCCAAAGGAAATGGCTCCAGCAGAGGAGAATCTGGAACTGGGTCAGCTGGTCCTGCTGTCTAGATCATGCTGCTTTAGACCTTAATAAAGGTCCCTTAGAAACAACTCAGCTTTCAGGACTTCAGAAGGCAGTAATAGGCCTGCTAACTCCTATGGAGCTCTTAGGCTGGGGTGTCCAAGATCAGCTGTAATTCCTGCAGTTTTGCCAGGGCTTTTGGACTGGTGTTTACAGCTGAAAGCACAATGGGGAGGATGAAAGTGAGAGAGAGTACACAGATCAGTGGCAGTGTGCCAGAGGACATTAAAACCTTTTGTTTCCTCCTTTTATGACTTCTGTTGTGGCTTGGCAATCATTTTCTTGTTTTATTCTACAGCAATTAGGAGCAAGATTTCCCTGGATGGGAAGTGGGGAGTAGTGACACCTGTATTAAAGTTAGTATGTGCATCACTGATTGCTGCCCTTATGTTTCCAAGTGGTTTAGAATCAGGCTTTTGTGCTGAGATTAGTTTGTTCATCTGGTGAACTGGGTCTGTAGTGTGTTCCTGTAAGGATAAAGGCAGTGCAGAGCTGTCAAGTTACAAGTCTAAGCCTTGTGGATTTACAGGGCAATTATGGCATCAGGTCTGTAATATTTAATAGCTCTGGCCACTAATATATTGAACCTTGAAAATCAGTTTATTAGGCACACCTGAAGTTTTATCTGTGCTATCTTTAAGTGAGACATTGTCTGCATGCTGTTACCTGTTGTGCCTGAGCTTCTTGCAACACTGTCAGCCTGATTCACCTCGTGTTGCCTTGATTTGACTTCTGCTTCAATCTTGATGTACAGAAGACAAAGTGGAGGTCACTCTGGCCTGTGTATTGACATCTTCCACGTTGAAATTTGTAGTTATGTCTTTTCTGCTTTGAGGACTAAGCTCTGTCCCTATGTGTTAAATAATTTTTCACTCCTTTGGCTTCCCTCAGCAGTACAGCATGTGTGCTGGGAAGGGATCCATCCATCCTGACAGACTGCAGTAATGATCAACCCATTTATCCCAGGAGGATCTCCATTTTGCTCACTTTTCTCCATCTTCCAAACCATATATAAGTTGTGCTCCTCTCTCTTCTGCAAGGTGCTCTTTCTCTCTGTGCCTTTTGTGACATTCTGGAAGGGAATTTCTTCTTTTGCAAGACTTCTGACATTCTTGCATTGTTCAAGTGTTCTGAGTTCTGCTTTCAGCTAAGCCACAGGCCAGGCTGCAGAGTCAAACATTGTTGGGTTGGAGATCTTTCTGTGGCATGAAAAGCCTTTGTTATACTCGGAGAATAATAAGCTTCTAAGGTGCCATGGAAAGAAGTCTCTAATCTGTGTGTTGTCAGGTGAGCAAGGTTTGTCTGAGGATGTCAAGGGAGGTAAGAATAGAAACCCATTTCAATAGGCTTATATCCTAAGTACTCAGCTCAGTGTGCTTAGGAGTTGGGAGAGGCATTATGTCACATTTAACCCTTTGTTATTTCCTCCTGCTTTCCCACACTGCTACCTGGTATCCAGCATAATCAGTAAATAAAGGAGCTTTGGGAAAGATTTTATTTTTCTCTGTTTATGTGATCATTTTCTTAAGAGCTCTGAAGGATGGATTGATAATGCCAACGAAAAGGATTTAAATTAGCCTTCTCTGGGTGGGCTTTGGATTACAAATCTAACTAACTTAAACATTGAAATAGTTCTTTTCTGTGCTATAAATCACTGGCATTTCTCTGTGCTCCAATAAAATTCTCATTCCAAGTTCTGTTTGTGCAGAATTCCAATTCTGAACTGTGAAACTAATACCGTGGGCAATCCTGCAATAGGAGTTAAGTTTCACTCTTTCTCCCCTCCCCTTGTCCCCAGATTGATAACACATAGATGGTTAATGCAGAATCTAGGATGTCCTTGCAGATTTCATTTCTGAGTTTTAAGAGGAGTACTTTTTGCTTCCTAGCACACAGAGTGCCAGCTACTGAGATTTTCTTGCATGTACAACCTGCAAGACTGCAAGGGATCCTCCTGATCAGTGCTGCAAGAGGAAAAAGAGGAGCTAAACAACAGCAGTATTTTTGGTTTATTGCAAAAGTTTGCCTTAACTCTGTGTCCTTATAACTGAGAGCCTTAAGGTTTGGTTGTATCTCTTCCCTTGTGAGGTACAACAATGTCATTCTCACCATTTCAGATGAAATTTTTATAGCATGTTTACTGATTGAAGAGATGCAGAGAAGCATGCAGTAGAGCAGGCATCAAGCTCACATTTCCCAAGTCTCATCCTGGCCCTTGCTAGATCTTGCTTCATCTGAATAAAAGGTTTGAATCTTCAGTACTTCATGGGTTCTTGCCTTCTGTGTAGGAGTTTTCTGTTGTATGGATATACACGTGTTAGCATTTTACAGAAGAACTTGTTCCTTCTCTGATGACAATCAGTTTTCAGTCATCTCACTAAATTACTGTTGGAAGTTGCCTTAGGAGAATGGAAAGCTGCTGCTGAAGTGTTGGAAGGAATAGCAGAAGGTGGCAAGAGTGTAGTAGGTGGCATTACTGCCACAGGCAGCCCTTAGCATGGACCCAGTTTGATTTTGGTTTGGAATTAGTCTGTGGTTAAGCTCTGAGTCCAGCCTAAGCGAAGAACTCTGGGCATAGGTGATGAAATAAACAACTTCTAACTGAGACTGAATCACCTCTAGAATTAACTATTCCAAAGCTTTTTCTGGCTGTGAAAGGAGGAGCAGGATGCACTTAATGAATGTGTTTTTAAATGAGCAATTTGTGTTTAGCTCATCAAGCTAGAAACATATTAGCTCCCTGCACAGATCACAGATGGCAAGAGCAATTGTATATTGTGCTTAAAGCTTAATGTAGATGAAGAGGTTGTGATAACACAAGTGATAGGTTTCTGTACGTGGAGTTGAATGGATACATTTCCAATGGAATGAGGTAGTGACAGTGCTTTTAAAGAAATCAATCCCTACCTGCTTTTGTCTCTGCCAAGATTCAAGGACCTTCTCTACTCCTGGGTTCTGTGAGCAGCATTTGTTGTGCACAGGGTAGCTGCCTGGCTCATGTCCTAAGAGAGCATCTTCTGTGTTGTCAGCATGCAAAGGCATTCCTGAATGCCTTGTCAGATGGAGAGATGCTGCTAATAGACAAAACAACAAGAAGAAAGCAGGATGTTTTTAAACTTCTTTTTTTTTTCCCCTCCTACTGTAGTATGTCACTTAAATCCCTTGACTGGATAGGGCAGAACCATGGCTTTAAGGATTAGTGCATATGATGGATTTAGGATTTGAAGCAAACATGTTGCTGTGTTTGCATCCTGTCTAGTTTTTTACTGCCTGGAGAGAAATGCTCCTTCTTTTAGCAGGTTTGTCCGTTCAAATACTGAGGGGAGCTTTCTGAGAAAAGATGAAGATTGGTGCAGTGATATTTTGAAGACCTGTAGGAGAAGAAAATGCCATTGATCTTTTCTTCTCAGAGCTGTAAAGAGACTGAAGAGCTTAAGCACCCGAACAGACTCCCAGTGAAAGGCAAGGGTGGCTCAGGAGGGCAGAGAGGAGAATGGATTGTGCTATTCACTTTGCACTTCTTTACTGCAATGGATATTGTTGGTTGGTTCTGAAGAGCAAGTGGAGCCCTCAGCAGGAGTGGGACCTGCAAATCTGTTAGCAAGGAGAGATCTAAAAGGGTTCCTCTGTGTAGGAATTGCTGTGGGAAGGAGGAATCAGCATGGAGAAGCTCACAGCTGTAACTTGGTGTCATGGCTTGGTGGATGCTTAAGAGCTGCTCAAGTGGCCAAGGACAAAGAGTATCATCAAGAGGCCTTTCTGTCCAGAAATGGATTCATCTAGATGCCACCTTGCCTCATGGCCCTGCATGTGCCCATCAAGTGTCTTCTTTCAAATGTTGAACTGAAGCCCACCCAGTCCTCAAAAAAAGGCTCTGCTGGGATTTTAATATGCTAAATCTGGACAGGGGAGAAGCCCAACATTTACTGTGAGATTGCTCTGTACCAGCCTGGAAAAATACCACTGGATTTTGGAAATCACCAATTATCTTGGTTTTTTTTCCCTGATATTTTTCTCCTATGACATTGAAAATGTGTACTACAGAATCTTGATATCCTCAGTGCTTGGATTCAGTTCTGCAGCTGCCCTTTTCCTCAGACATGGATGCCTCCAGATCTCCCTTGCTTCCAAACAAGTTCTCAGTGGCCCGTCTGGCTGAAGAGTTTTTCTGGGTTGGTGGCAGCATCGTGGCTTCTCCCAGGTGGAAAATTGGCCATTTTGGTAAGATGCAGGCTGAATACCTGTCACTCCAGTGAACAAGATGGGATCATTCTGAAAGCTTTCATCTTGAAATCTTACTTAGTGACAACTTTGTCTAGCAGGAGTGTAGGGGAGTGGAAAAGGAAGAACTTGAGACACAGCCCTGGTCCCATCTTGTTTGGCTTGGTTGCTAGTGCAGTTCTTTTGATCATCCAAGTTAAAGATGTTTTGATCTTCTTAGCTATAATTTCATTACTGATTTCTTTATGTTCTTCTGGAAAAGCAAATGCAAAGTTGTAGGTTTTGTATGCAGTTTTCTGTTGCATAGGTAGGATCTATCTCCCTCTTCATACCCAGAGTAAGATAGGTTTGCTATTTTTCAGAATTTCTACACCTCTTAACTCCTTGATTTTTCATGAACTATTTGTAGTTTTCAGTCTTTGAAATGGGCATTTAGGAGTCTCTCTGTTGTCTTCATCCATAGTAGGTCACTGGCCTCTTGGGAGGTTGTTTTCTGAATGCTGATACACAATGGTAACATTCTTAACTTCATTAGCTGTCTGAGAAGGGAACCTTTATTCTTCATAGCTGCCTTTCTTTTACATAGGTAATAAACCCAGCAAACCCAGTTGGGAGTGGCTAGAGAAATATTTCCTGTTCTAATAATTCCATTTTACTAGCAGTCACCTTGAGCCACTCATGCCCAGGAAGGCAATCTGCAGTGCCTTTGACCAGAAGCACCTGTTGCCTTGGAAGCACTTTTTTGTCTGTCAGCTTCAACAATCAAAGAGAGATAGATAGATAGATTTTAACAAGAATGTTGGAGGTTTAGAGAGCATAGAAACCAAAGGGAATTCTTGCAGAGGTGCAGAACTGCCATCCTAGTCTGCTTCTGCATTTCCCTGGAGCCAGAAGGCTGATGGTGGATTGCTGACAGACTGACCTGGAATTAAGCACCCTAATTGTCCCAGGATTAAGGGCATCTCTTCTCCCATTAACTTCTCCTTTGGGGTTGTGAGCTTTAAGGGTAGATTCAGCCTTGCATTATCTCCTGTACTCAGCAGACACTGTCCCAACCATTGCTGGGACAATTACACAGAAATGTTCTTTTTCAAAGATAAAAGGTACTTTTAAGATACTTTAAGGGTTTGGAGTGTTTTTATGCCAATGAAAATAATAGTAGAGAGTCCTGAAGCTTAGTGAGTCAGTGAGAGCAAATGGGGGAGAAGGTTCTTGCACTTGTAATAAGATACTTGATTTAAAAGGTGAGAAAGACCTGCTCACAAGGCTGTGGGAATACAAAATGAAACAAATGAAGATTAATGAAGTTGGCTGTGGTCTGTTTTTTAATTGACTCCTAGCATAATGATGTGAATCAGCCTGCAGTACCCAATCTGTGAACACAGACAATGCCTTAGGTTAACTCTTCATTACTACATGACAGTATCTCCTTTTCTGGCTTTTGTGGTTTCTTGGTTCTGGTTTTGTTGTTGGTTTGGGGGTTTTCTTGGTTTCTTTGTTTATCTGTGTTTTGTTTTTTGTTTGGTTAAGGTTTTTAATTGGTTGTTTTTCTTTTCTGTGTGTAAATTAACATCCACCCAGTAAGAACAGTCCAGGTTTTGTGTAAGAGAAAAACCAAACCAGTATCTCCCTCAATGAGTTCATGGTGTAAGGTAAAGACTGTACTTTAGATATGTAATAATAAAGAATAAATAACTATAAAACAAATAAGGAAAGTTTAGAGATTAAAGATAAATAAGGATGCTTTGCCTCTATAGGAACCACAGGATGCTGCATTCTCTATTTTTAGTAGCAATTCATTGGATTCATAAGGCAAGGTGTCAAGTAGGAATTACTACTAATGTATTCCATTAGTGTAGGTGCCTGTATAGGGAGAAAATTAGGTTGCTGTAGCCAACAGTTAGTGTTAAAGCTTCTGAGATAAGACCATTACTGAAGTAAATGTCTTCAGGGTCAGAAGTGACATTCTGGGAGTCTTTGTTAAGAGAGTGGTGTGATGAACTGTCACAGAGATTCCTCAGGCTCAGACAAATCAATTGTATAGTTCACATGCAGAATTTCCAAACTATCTTCTAATTCCAAGGCTTTTCAGCTAAGCAGAATTTCTAACACACTGTACTGGATGTATGAACCTATCTAGTGTTTAGAGGAGTGGTGGTTTTGAAGTGTACAATCAGGATGCATGTTGTCAGACTCTGTCCCAGGGCAGAACTCAGCAGCTTTGTGTGCTGCTGACCTGACTTTTCTGAAGAGACTGGTTAGGGCCAAAGCGGTGTGACACTGCCTGAGCTGTACTGAACTTCAGACCTGAATCTTTTGACCAAGCTGGTCCAGGTACAAAAATACTCAGTGACTCAATCCTTCTAACTTCTTTTCATCCTCACATGCTAAAATACTCCCACTCCTTCAGAAATTTAAAGCAAACCCAGAAAAAGACAATAATGCCACTGAACCATAACCAATTAACAGATGCTAGAATATTTTCCTAACAGTTAGAATCAAACTTGGCTCTTTTTTTCCTTGTATCAGGACAAATTGTAGAGATTTAAGATTTGCATAGCTTTGCTATTTATTGTTACTTCAGAACTTTTTATAGTAACCACAAATGTTACTATGAACTATGAAAAATCACTTGGCGTGTTTTGGCTGAGTCAGTCTGGTATGACTTGGTAAGAAGAGAGGAATGGGACCAAGTGTTGTAGGTTTGCTTCCTGCTCTGCTGCTGTACACACATCCATCTTCTCTCTGTGACTCTGTTCTGGCCAGATGCACTAGATCCAAAGAGAGCTGAACCTCAGCTGAATTCTGCAGAACAGTACTAGTGAAGTGCAAAGTAATCCTTAACCAAGAAGAAAGCTTCAGCCTTAATTGAGGATAGTTAGGAGCCATTTTTTTCCAGACAATATGTTACAGGACAGAAAAAATGCTGATAGTTGTAGTATCTGAGTGTCTTGCACAAACCATTGATCAGTGCAAGTACTACCTGCTCAGTATTGTTCTTTTAGCTTCTCCCCAAGAACTGCTAATTTGGCAGCTGCTTGATACATTTCCTCCCTGTAAAGACAACTTTAAAAGGATCAAAGCCTGACTTACTGCTCTCACTTTCTTCCTCTCTTCAGTGGAAAGATGCATGAGCTCCATGCAGGCTGGTACCCAAATGGTCAAACTCCGTGGTGGCTCCAAAGGCTTGGTTCGCTTCTACTACCTGGATGAGCACAAGTCGTGCATCCGCTGGAGACCTTCCCGCAAGAACGAGAAAGCCAAGAGTGAGTGGCAGCCACAGAACTTTCCTTCTGACTCCTCCTACAGTCTTTCCCTCTTACCAACAAGCAAGCAGGAAGGGGATCGAGAAAAATGCTGCATTTCAAGGGCAGTAAATGATGTTATGATTAATATTGATGAAGTTGCTGGTTTAGCTATGCAGGTTGCAGTAGTGCAGAATGTTATCAATGAGTTGCAGGCAAAACCTGTGTGGACTGGGGGCCTTGCAGTGGGAGGTCTGGGCTCTTTCTCTGCTGGGTAGGTGTATCCTGTCTGGCCTAGGACATGCACACTCATTAATGGTCTACATGCTCTTGTCATTCTAGTCTCTATCGACTCTATTCAGGAGGTTTGTGAGGGGAAGCAATCGGAGATCTTCCAGCGCTATGCCGATGGCAGTTTTGATCCCAACTGCTGCTTCAGCATCTACTATGGAGACCACATGGAATCTCTTGACCTGGTGTCTTCCAGTGGAGAAGAAGCACGCACCTGGATCACAGGGCTGAAATACCTGATGGCAGGGATCAGTGATGAAGACAGCCTCTCGAAACGCCAAAGGACCAGAGACCAATATCCTTCCTAGACTCTCCGAGAGCATTTCCTTGTGGTGGAGAGCCATCAAGAGCATAGGGATTCCTTTATGTCTTTGTTTTGCTAAAAGTAAGCACTAGGCTCAAAGCTTCAAAATGGTTCCCACTGTATTCCCTGTTTCCAGAGAGAGAGAAGAGGAATCCTTAAAGAGGATTGTGCTGGGCAGGATTTGGAGATGAGTGACTGGAGTGGACTGAGACATGCAGGTATGTTCTTTCATCTGTTACTCCCTGTGTGAAGCTGCCCATTTCATTTGGTTCTACAGGGAAAGTTTGATGCAACATGGAATTCACTCAGAAGTTAGTTCTTCTGTGCTGTGGTATGAGTAAAGAGCAGATGTTGCACATGGAGCACAGCAAGTCTGGAAACTTGCTGAAATAACATGACTAGGGTTATGTATTACCTTGAATCCTCAGTCTCAAACAAATGTTCAGTAATATCCCTTACTATTCCATGCTGTTCCTTAACTCCTGTTCAATGTGGTTGAAGCAGACATTTGATGAGGCAGATAAAAATGGTGATGGCAGCCTGAGTATTAGTGAAGTCCTCCAGCTGATGCACAAGCTGAATGTGAACCTACCCAGGCAAAAGGTCAAGCAAATGTTTAAGGTAAGAAATGAAAATGTATTTTTTCACTAAAAGAACAAATATTCAGCTGCTGGAGATTGAACATGAAACCTAGTAGGAGAGGTTGTAAATACTTCAGCAGCTGGTTTGTTTCCACTCTGCTGAGAGATACTACACAGTCCACTTGGTAAATTGAAAAGAGGTCCAAAAACACATCCTAGATAAATTGTTATTCATGGAAAAAGGAATTACATCAGGTGTCTTCTGGTGTTACATAACATAAAGACACACAGGACAAAGATTGGTTTTCTGCTATACTTGTCAATCTGCAACTCAGTCACGTTTCCTCCTCTGATTACATTAAATATTTTCTAGTGGAGGATCCAATCTCCTCCAATCACTGGCACTGATATAGCCAGAATGCCAACTTCTGCATCTGTCATATTGTTTGCAATGCTAAGAGGTGTTTGTTTAACATTGCATTCTCCTGATCTTGACCCAAGTTATTGGGCAGCTGAGCTGTGGAGATGTGTATGCTTTTGGAGTCAGAAAGTCTGTAGTGTGAAGGGCCTGAGCAGTGTTTGAATCAATAGTTTTCAGCATAGTAAGCTACTGTGGCTTCTGCCCTGCACTGGCTCAGGGATATCTCAGCATAATCTTCCAACAGCTCTGGCATTTTCAAGAATGTACTCTTGGAGAGGCTTTCCAAGGTATTGTGTGTAGGGAATACAGAAGCTTTGCCTTACTTCAGGCAGATAACTGTTGTGAGCTCCATTTCACCAAACTGAAGCAGGAAGGAGTGAATTGCCTAAGGTCACACAGAGCTCTGTGGCAGGGCAAAGTTAATTCTCTGTTGGTGCTTGAAGGCTGAGCCAGCTTTTATTCTAAGCATTTGCTGAGAGTGTACAACTCCTGGGCAGTTTGCAATCAATTTAAGCCTAATTAAAGATTTCTTAATTTCATAATTAGGTTCATCATTTCATTTTCCAGAGCTTTTCTTCTTATTCTGAGTGATTTTTCCTTGTTTGATAAAGTACTACTGGAGTAAACCTGCCTGGACACATATTTATTTCATGTTGCTGTGTGGCTAGAAGACCACTTGGAAACAAGGAATCCTTTTGGTATTGCTCAAGTGTAAAACTTCCTGTTTTAATTCTTAATCTTCCCTTTAATGCACTAGGACAAGAACATTAGAAACCTTCAGTCCTATGAAATAGAAACCTGAGGTCATATCAGAGCCTTTGGAATCATTTACTGATTCATGCTAGTGAACAGCTTATGGGCTCTTTCCTATAGCAGAAGAGAAGAGTGTTAGAGAATAATTAGAGGAAAATGTACTTTGGAAATCTTCAGATTAGTTTGACAGGAAAAAATAGGCCTTGAAACCTTTCTTCTCATCTCTAGCTGTGTATATTCATTCTAATGCCTCTGGGTTGAAAATATTTTTAACTTGCATGTCTTTCTGCTCTTTTCTTTCATCCTGCTGACAGCTGATGCTGAAGCCTGCCTGCTTGCATCTTATGTGCAATGTAAATTCCTTTGTGGGGCTGCAATGGCAAAATATGCTCAAATGGAGCATGGAAAACAGGATAACTCTACAAACAGCAGCTGAAGGTTCTTTGGGGGGGGGGGGGGAAGGCTATTGGAAAGTTTCCAGTAATTTAACTGATCCAGGTTATCCCAGCATATGCATCAGGCTACTGTTTTACCCATCATTTGGGTGGGTTGTATTTAGGAGCAGAAAATCCTTCCCCCCCAAAAAAAGTCTGTACTTAGAGGGGAAATTTAAGCAGAAGTTTAGAAGTAGAGTTACAATACTTGAGCACTTGTTCTGTGTGTTACTGAACAAAAGAGAAGGGAAAGGCTTAGAGCACACAGATGCCCCAGGAAGCTCAATGCTCATTTCTCTGGGGATGCTCTTGTTTCAATTATCATTTTCTCTTTCTTTTGTATAAATTTTATGTGGACCAGGATGAATTTCTGGGTGTATGTTTGTCTATGCTGTTGCACACTATTGCATTGTGACACATTGCCACTGTCTGGTTTGTTCTTTCATCCCAGCAAATCCTAGGCTTACAGATACACCTCAGGAAAGAACTGAATTTAAAACCTCATTAAAATTAGAGGAACTGAATTTAAAACCTCATTAAAATGTGTAGACTGAAGTGGGTCTCTTTCTGGGATGAAACATTAGTTCTGATGTAAGCCAAATAGAAAAAAATGGATAAAACTGTCCTGGGGAAAAATTTGGACTTATTTATGCTGTGCTCTGGTTTTCCTGTTTGTAATCAATGACAATTACAACACATATTGGGTGCTTTAGAAATGCTATTAATAAAGAAGGAATAGGTTTTCTTTTACCACATGCAATGCATAATTGAAATTGAGCTGGTCTCAACTGAAAATATAATTGCTATTTGATAGCTCAGAATCAGAATATTAAGCAGCCTGGATATTAAAAAATATAATTTCTTGGTTCCTAAAATAACTGCACCAAGTATTTGAAGATCTAATGGGGTTGGTTCTGTGTAGGCCTTGAGGAAAATTACCTTCAATATTAATTTTTCTAGTTAAAAAAGGAGTGAGTTGTTTAAAAAGATCCTGACATAGATACAATGGGAAAAGCCATTTTTATTAGCTATTCTTGCTCACAAATGCATTCATATTTTCACCTGGGGCTCCTTTCTAAAGAAGCTTCATCTGCAACTTCCTATCTTCTCATTGCTGCAGCCACATCCTCCCTAGCACTGCCAGCTGTGTGCTGTAGCTCATCCAGCCTCTGGAGCTGCTCAAGTGTGTGATGGGAAAGAGGAAATAGGCAAGTCTGTCAAGACTAAAGAGCAGGGAGCAAGTGCAGGGTGTCCTTTGGGAACAGGGAAGGAGGAGGCTGGCTGTGCACACTTGCAGAGCTCTGTGGGTGCATTAGGATAAATTGCAGGCTTGTGGCAGTGCTTCCTTCTTGGGCAATTAGCACTGAAGTGATGTCAACTTGCCAGGACACAAGTGCTTGCTGAGGGCTGCTCAGTGCTGCTCTCAGGGGCTGGGAGAGCTGATTAGCAGTGCTTTCCTCAGCTGGTACAAGGCACATGGATGGCAGTGTGTGAAGGAAATTCAGTGAAAAAGAGGAAGATTTGGTAAAAACTTGCCTGATTGATTTATTTTATTCATTTGGTGGCCTGGTGTGTGCTTAGCCATGTCTGCAGGGAAGCTGAGCAGAGCAATACACTGACAGCTCCTTTGGTGAAAGCCAAGTAGGGAGTGCTGGATAAGTTCTTTTCATACAATATGCAAGTGTTGTCTCTCCTGTTTGGGAACCATTGCAGCTTTCCTCTTTCTTACCTTCCCCTTGCAGAACCTTGCATTGATTTTGCTCATGCTTCTAGGAACAGGCTTTTAGGAAACACAGTAATTCCATAATCTCTCCTCCAAATAGTTCCATCATTGGGTGGATCCTGTTGTGATCAGCCTCTCACAAGATTTCTTTGAAGAAATTCTGTTTCCACTGTGTGCAAACAGTAAGTAGTATTGCAGATACAGCTGAGGGTGGATTGGATCACAGGCTGAGGCACCTGACCCCAAAGATCAAAGGACCAGGACAAATGTGTTGCAGGGGAGAGTTGTGCTAGAGAATGTAGTGTCATTTGCTGATGATTCCTTCTTTATTTGCAAAATTAGTATTCTTGCAAATCTCGTTGCTTGATGGCAATGGATTTAACAGATATCCTCAAAATCCTGGATAGAAAATCAATTTCAAGGTGACTTGGGTTCTAATGATCTCAGGAAAATATGAATGGGTAATTGTGCCAGACATCTGCATTGCCATAGACAGCAGGGTTCCCTGTGGAACAATAAAGACCTTAAAAGTTCTTTTTTAGAGGCTCATGCACTAGTGCAGACATTTATGAGATTCAAAGGAGAAAGCTGTGCAAAGCATTCCCATGGCAAACCTCAGCCTGACAAACCAATCTGTCCTAGCAGGCCAGAGAGTGAGTAGCCACAGCAGGCAGCACCAGCCCACCTTGAACTGCAGTGCTGCTTTATTCCCGTGCAGCACTTGGCTTGTTGCAGGTGTGCCCAGGCTGTTGCAGGGGGGTTGGTGTCTCAGTGCCTTGCTGCTGTGTGCTGCAGGAGGCTGACACAGATGACAAGCAGGGCACGCTGGGCTTCGACGAGTTCTGCGCCTTCTACAAGATGATGTCCACGCGCCGGGACCTCTACCTGCTCATGCTCACCTACAGCAACCACAAGGACCACCTGGATGCAGATGACCTGAAACGCTTCCTGGAGACTGAGCAGAAGGTAGGCCCAAGCCAGGAAAGGACTTCCAGTCTGTATGCCTTCCTGTTTGCCACTGGGGATGCATTGCCTTGGGAAAGGGGCGGGAATTCTCTGGTCATGCTTGTGAAAGACACAGTTAGATGCCTCTTGGTTTTCATCTTTTAGGCTGGCTTGGCTGTTTCTTGAATCTTCTTGCTCTCACCACCTTTTTTTCTGTAGGCTCTCTTGTTGTGCCCCTAAATACAGTCTCTACAGTTTGTTTCCTTTATGTGTTCTTTTAGGACACATTCCCAGTCTTCAGTACCCTGCTGCATTTCTGGCTGTGCTTTTGACTTACTGCATGCTTTCTTACATTATCTGCCTTGGTAAAGTCTGATCTGCTTCCTCCATCACTGACTTGAACCTTTATGGCATTGGGAATGCTTCTGAGTTACCTGGAAGCCTAACACTTTTATTCCTAAGCCTAATACCTCTTGGTCAGAACAAGGTTGTGTCTTTTGAGGCTTGCCAGGGCTCTGGGCAACCTGATCTAGTTGGGGATGTTCCTGCACTAGATGACCTTGAAAGGTCCCTTCCAACCCAAACCATTCTAGGATTCTATTCTAGTACAAGGTCATTTGGCAGACCAGGAACATAGCAAAGCATCTAATAGCTGTAGCATGAGGACATTTATCCACAGGAACAGGTTGCATAGCCTCCATCCTTGAAGGTTTAGAGGACCAGACTAGGTTAACACTCACAGCTAACTGATGTAACCTTTTAGGTGACCCTGCTTTGAGCAGGATTTTGGATTGGATGGCTACCTGAGGTTCCTGAATGATCCTATAATCTTTTGTCTAGAAACTTATGGAAGATTCTGAAGTGAGGAAAATAACTGGGCAGCCAGATGCAGTCAGTGCAGGAGCAAATGCTTTGACTAACCCTTTTTCCTCTCATCATCTCTTTTGAAGCTGCATGCCTGCAAGTCATAGATCTCCATCAGTTTCAAATGTTGTCAGAGATATTAATGAATAAAAAAGACACCTCTCTGGCAGTTATCTTTTCAGATAAGTGAAGTGTGTTTCCATTTCATTGGTCAATTGATCCTCCAGATGGTGAGAGGAAAATGAACATTCTCCACGGGACACAAGTCAGCTAATCACTGAGGTGATCACCTGGTCCCTGTGGAGCTTCTCTCCCTTGCCTAGTGCTGCCCATTCTCATCCAAGATGCAGAGGGAAAACAAGTGTTCACTCTGTGGGCTTACCACAGAAAAACCTTCTGTTGTCCCAGAGCTTTCTCTTTTGAACCCAGCAAACCCCAAATGTATGGGCACCTAAAGGGTTAGGCTTTTTTCCTTCCTCTTCTTTCACTTTTATCTAGGAATGCTGAACTTAGCCCTAGAAAAGGCATTGATCTGCTAGCAGATACACTGGTGGCTTCATTTCCCCATACTGCCAAAGGAGTCCTCAGCTTGGTCACTTTATTGGCAGGCCACTCTGTATTGTCTCATGGAAAGGATTTGCTAGGCTGCTCAGGATAGGAATATTAAATAATAGCAGAGGTAATAATTAGAGGATAAATCAACAGTAGTAGCAGGATTATTAAATATTAGTGTTAAAATTGAATTATGGAACCATTGCAAGTTAAAAAAGCACTACAGCTTATGAGAAATGGCCCTTTGGATGATTACAGCAGTTACAAACATGCATTATTTCCCTTCATACTCTTCCCTTTTTCAGCTGAGAATGCAAAGCAAGCTTGGAGGTAGCAGATTTCCTCAAGGAGCTTTGTTGAGAGCATTATGTCCTGATTCTCTGTTATCCTGATAGCAACTGATTTTTCTGTCTGCTGCATAAAGATGAGCAATTTTCTTGTTTTATTTTAAAGTAAAAACCCTCTGATAATGCAAACTAATCCTTTAATCCTACAAGAGGAGAAATCCCATTGGTCTGTGACAGAGCTTGTTCTGTTTGCATGCTCTCTGTGCCTAATAGCACTAACCAGCTTTGACCTACAAAGCAGAACTCTGTCTTTATTGGCTGTGATCAGACAGCTGCCAATAGGGCAGAAACTTCACACAGCAGTTTGCTTCTTATCTGACCTGACACTGATTGACAGGAGGGAGAATCTCACTGGGGAAGTGTGGATTATAGAATCATCCCAGTTGGAAAGGACCTTCAAGATCATCAAATCCTCATCACCCTCTCCATCACCTCCATGTCCTTCCTAGACTGCAGTGCCCAAAACTGTGCACAGGATTCAAAGTGTGGCCTCACCAGTGCCAAATCCAGGGGCAAGATCACCTCCCTGTTCCTGCTCCAGGCCAGGATGCCATTGGCCTTCTTGTCCCCCTGGGCACACTGCTGGCTCCTGTTCAGCTGTCACTCAGCACCCCTAGGTCCCTGTGTGCCTGGCAGCTCTGCAGCCACTGCTCCCCAAGCCTAGAGCACTGCTGGGGGTTGTTGGGACCAAAATACAGGACCTGACATTTGGCCTTATTAAAACTCATCCAGTTGGCCTTTGCCCATCCATCAAGCCTGTCTAGGTGCCTCTGCAGAGCCTCTCTACCCTCAAGCAGCTCCACACTGCTACCCAGCTTAGTGTCACCTGCAAACTTCCAAAGGGTGCATGCACTCTATCCCTCCTCCAAGTCATCCCTCAAGAGGTTGAACAGGAGTGGTCCCAGCACTGAGCCCTGGGACACTGCGCTAGTGACTAACCACCAACTCCATTGGACTCCATGGAGCACAACTCCTTGCCCTCAGCCATCCAACCCAGTTGTTCAGCTATATGCAGAGAAAAGAGCTAAGAGGAGCTGTGATCACTAATGAACATTTCCCTCTTGCTGCTTTTACAGATGACAAATGTAACTAAAGAACACTGCTTGGAAATCATCAGCAAGTTTGAGCCATGCCTGGAGAACAAGAAGGAGGGAGCTCTGGGGATTGATGGTAAGCTGCCTGGGGTAGCTTTTAAGGAAAGAGGCAACCATTTAAATACTTGTGGGAAAATCACATTTGTTTGCATAAAATCCAGTCACAGAATTTTGGCATGGTGTATAGAATATGCTTTTCAAGTAGTGATAGTTTATAGTATCTGTTAGTTGCTGAGGAAGCTGAAGGGAAATCTGCTCTCTGGAAGAGTTTAAAAGGTCCCTGCCATGATGAAGCAGCAGCCATTGAAGGGCAGCTGGAGCTGGCTGTGCCTTTATTTCTGCTTTTGGAAGATCCAGTAGAATTTAGTTGCATCATTCCTAGAGATATTTTTGGAAAATCTTCAGGTTTTAGTTAAGAGGACTGATCTGAGCCAGAGTAAACATGGGGAGTGGGGTGAGAGATGCCATTTCTCTACAAGCTTGCCTTCATGACCTCTGCTGCTGAAGCCTTCACTCTGCATCTAATGATGCTGTACCATCAGGATGGTAGCTGTTATTTTGAGGACAGCTTCTGAATCTTTTCCTCTAAATAGTAAATCTTCTGCCACATCTTCTACACTCCCAAGATCAGAGTGCATTCCTCAGCAACTGGAGTCTGTGCAAAAGGTCTAGGATCTTCTGAAAATCATTCTAACCCCTTTCTGTGGAGTTGTTTCAGAGGCTCCCTAACAGTGGGGTGTGGAATTAATCCTGTAGCAGCTGAGGGCTTTGCAGTAAGAAGAAATGATTAATTTGCCAGGGTGATTAGCTGTCTGTTTTACTGACATACACTGTGCCCTATCAATTTTTCATGGGATCTGCATCTGACTGTGTGGGGTCACTAGAAACAGTCTCTAGGCAGTACAATTCCATCTATCTTTATCTCATGTCACTGAGGAGCAATGCCAGGATATGAGCACAGATCTCTGGAGGCTTTTACACACCATGCAACCTAATGGCCCAGCAGAGCCTTGGGACAAAAATTACAAGCCTAAAATGTCAGATTTGGATTAAATAGACATATTTTGTTATCTGAAAAGGCAGAGCAGGGAAATGTACAAAGCAACTAGATATTTCTTGAGAGCAGTAATCACAGTTGGGATGTAGTGGTGCTGTTTATTATTTACTTGACTTAGATGTTCCTGAATGTGTGTGGGAATGCAGGGATGCATCTTTGGGCTGGTGTTTAGGAAGGCTGCAGCAACAAGAAGGACAAAACTGTATTATTTCCAGTATTGTTTGTTTGCAGGTTTCACCAATTACATGAGGAGTCCATCAGGAGACATATTCAACCCAGAACACTACCAAGTGAACCAGGACATGAGTTATCCTTTGAGTCACTATTTCATTACCTCTTCACACAATACCTACCTCATGGGAGATCAGCTGATGTCCCAGTCCAGGGTGGACATGTATGCATGGGTGCTGCAGTCTGGCTGTCGCTGTGTGGAAGGTAAAGAGCAAACAAGAATCTTTAGGAGGCTCCCTAGCTTTGTTTCTTCTCTAGAAAGGAAGACTCATGACTTCTGCAGAAGGCATGGGAGTTGGATAGAGGAAAAAGTCTAGTAAAATGGTGTCTTCCCCTCATCATCTTGCCATATAATTGGCAAATTCTCTTAAGCATGGCAATAAGGCAGATGTTTGAAGAGTAGTGTTGTTGGCACTGCTGATGTTTCTAGTGCCTGTTCTGTAATCATCTTTACTGTCCTGACCACCACAGTGTTTTCACAGTTTCTCAGCAGGCTAATTCCATGGTTTGCTCAGGTTAGCTTGTGGATGCTTCAGAGGAATAAAACATAGGATTGTAAACAAGTATAAGGTTAGGCAAAGCCCAAGGAGGACTAGAGGTGACTAGGTCTTGGCTTTGCTTGGGGTGTGAGAAGCTTGCCTAAGAGTCTCTGCTTTCAAGTTCAACAGCAGCATAATGGAAGCAATGCTGTGTTATGTCATCTCTCTTCCTCTCATAATACTCCTCAGCCCTTGTGAGGAGAGCTCTTCTTTGCTTGAGGCTGTCTCACACAATGGGACAGTCAGGGTCAGGCAGTTCCTTCAGAGAAAGGACACTCAGCAGTGAGGAGGGAGAGAGCTGCAGGGTGGCAGTGAACCTGTCCCCTGCTCTGCTGGCTCCATGCCTGCCTGGGTTGCTGGAGGGAATTGCAGGGTCTCAGCTGGTCCTTGTCTGATGGCTGTCATTGTTTGTGTTCCACAGTTGACTGCTGGGATGGGCCTGATGGTGAGCCAATTGTCCACCATGGATACACTTTGACTTCCAAAATTCTCTTCAAGGATGTGATTGAAACTATCAACAAATATGCCTTTATCAAGAATGAGTAAGTATTCAGTCTGCCAGCTTGGGAGACTCAGGGCTGTGTTCTCTGGCATCCTCTATGACAGGAGGTGGAGGTCAGGACTGGGTAGTGTAGAAGGCAGAAAGTGTTCTCTGGGAGAGCATGTCTCAAATCAGATTGCAGGAGTTTCATTATCCTGTGGCTGTTAAGAAATCAACCATTCAGTTAGCAGGGAGAGGTGGGATATGAGTCCTGTTCCCACACGGATTCCTCTCAGCCCTGGGGATGCCAGTGCTGGTGATGCCTGCTACAGGAGTGGCTCAGGCAGCAGTAACTCTTACCTGTAAGGGCTCTCAAAGCTAAATTCACAGCTGATGATACTTGCTTATGTCCCTGCCAGGTACCCTGTTATCTTGTCACTTGAGAACCACTGCAGTGTCATTCAGCAGAAGAAGATGGCTCAGTATCTTACAGAAATCCTGGGAGACAAACTGGATCTGTCTTCAGTGCACAGTGAGGATTCTAGCAAGCTCCCTTCCCCAGCAAGTCTTAAAGGAAAGATACTGGTTAAGGTAAAAGTCTGCTTGGTGTCTTCCATCCCTCTTCTTGTTTGTGATGAGGATGATTTCTGCCTGGTTATCACTTACACCCAAACTGAAATCACTCCACACAAAGCACTCTGTAAGAACTTGGTACTTAAGGTTCTGAACACAAGTTTTCTCACTCAGTAAGAACCTGGTTGTAGGCTTTGAATGATTTTTCTTTTCTTCTTTATGTTTTTAAATGTGTGCTAGGAAGAGCTGCCTGCTGAGCTCCCTCTCTAATCATTCTATCTTCTAGGGGAAGAAACTGCCAGCCAACATCAGTGAGGATGCAGAGGAAGGGGAAGTGTCTGATGAGGACAGTGCTGATGAGATTGATGATGACTGTAAACTAATGAATGGAGATGTAAGTGTGTAGCATGATTTTTTTTTTTACTGCCTTGTAGTGTTCTTCCCTTCAAATGTGAGAAAGAAAGGAAAAAAATCTGCTTGTGGCAAACTGGTCATTGTTACAGAGGATCCCTTTGCTGAATGCTGGGTTTAGTTAATTTTTACTCTAAGGAGGTGTTAGAAAGGGAAAATACTTTATTTTCTGCTTGCTTTATTCTAGAAATCCCTCATTTCTTATCAAGGGTTAGGGCTGGGCTGGCCACTAAAGGAGTGACAAATGCTCTCTCAAAGCAGGACATTTCTATATCCCTTCTAGACCTTAAATTCTTTTGTCACTTTAATCTTCTGGCAAGTGCCACTGCATCTTACAGAAACAATACCAAATGCACAGCAGAACCTTTAACAATATAGAAGAGATTGCCTTGGAGAGAGATTGCATTTTCAGTCCTCTCTCCCTCAGGCTATCTCCTCCTTTTGTGTTATGGATTTGATCCTCTTCATCCTAAACTAAAAGAGAAGCTTCTTTATGAAGAAGTCTACCAGAGGGGAAAATAATTTGGGTTGCTTTGAAATGATTCTGTTTTAGCATATAATTTTCACCATTTTAAAGCTGAGCTCTGTCATGTTTCAATATTTCCTGGGGTTTGCCACTTGCTTGTTGCATGCTGCAGCTTTTCCAAGTGGAAGGTGTTGTAGAGGCAGTGGTGACACAGCTCAGCCCAGCTGCCTCCCCATCTCTGTAGGATCAGGCCCTTTGGAACAGGGAGAAGATGAAGCCAAAGGCAGCTTAGCCCACACATATGCTATTTATGAAGAGATGTCAAATAATGTTTAGTTTTCCTCCATTAAATAGATGGAGAAATTAATGCCAGTAAGAAGAGTGTCATCTCTCATAAGAAAATGAGGCAGTAACATGTTGTGGCTGAGTGTATCATCCTCACTGAAGGCTCAGTAGGCATTGCCTTGCTGGCCTCATTGTCTTTGTTACTAACAGCTCACTTTGCTGTGAGCTTTACTAATGCTTTACATCTGAGATTTGCTGTGCCTGCTTTGATTTCCAAGCCAAATGTTGAGGAGCTCAGAAAATCATACCTTGTTTCTTGAGAAATTTAACTGGGAGTTCTTAATGCCTGCTGAGAAAACACAATCTGTCACATCTTAAAAGACCTGGGATTGTGACTTTATGCCTCAGGGATGAAAAAGAACACTTCTGCATTTCTAAGTTTGTTTCCCCATTTCCTCACCTTGCACTGAGCCTGATTCCAAGCTCAGGTAACTGCTTCACATAAAGTAAATGAAGAAGAGCCTTTTTTGTTACGATTTCCTTTTTTACTTCCATAGAACATTTTAGTTTGCATTAATCCTGGCTGGAGTTACTAACACTTCTTTCATCACTGCCTGACTTAATGATTCTGTCTTGTTTGTAGGCATCTACTAATAGGAAAAGAGTGGAGAACATAGCAAAGAAGAAACTTGACTCCCTGATCAAAGAATCCAAAATCCGTGACTGTGAAGATCCAAACAATTTCACAGTGAGCACCCTGCCATCAGCAGGAAAGGCTGCTCTCAAGTCAGAGAGTAAGAAGGTGAACATGGTTTGCTGTACGCCTCTAGACCTGATTGTTGTTTTGTTTGTGTCTCTAGCTACACAGTACTGTTACTTCATAACAACAATGCTTGTTCTTTCAAAGGTCTCTGTCTGAAGTTGGGCTTTTAAATGTTTTAGGACTTGCCACTAGAGAGAGTTTACCCCAGGTGTCTGCAGCTCTCAGTACTAACAAAGCTAGAGAATGCTCAGTACTTCCCTTAAAAAAAGATAATGTGAGTCACACAATGAACTGTGCTGAGTATTTGCTCTTAGGTTCCTGTCTCCTGGCTAGGTTAGGCAGGATAATGCAACTCAAGAATAACCAGAGATCCAGAATGTCCACCTTGGGATGTGGGAGCTCCAGGTTCATGTCCACAGTCAGACTTAGGTGGAACTGGGATTTTGAAGCTGTGTTTTCCATTTTTGGATGTCTACCCTCACAGCCACTTACTGGGCTAGTTCATATAGAAAACCTGTTCCCTTCTTCTCAATAGTTAAAACACCTTAGGGAGGATTGCTTCCCACACTGTTTCAGCTATGCTGCCTGCAGCACTCAGCTTGCTGTGCTCCATGATTCTCTCTGTTTGTTGCTGTAGACTAAACTTGAGGATGATGTGGAGTCAGGGGAGGAGCTGAGCAGCAGCAAGAGGCACAGCAGGTCGCTGATGGGAAGCTTCTCTAAACGCAAGGTGAGCTCCCTGGCCCATGAGGGGCACACTGCAGAGTGTGTTCTTGCCTAGAGGCTTGCTTGCATGCAGTGCTGCACAGGAGTAGCATCACTGCACTGTCTGCAGAGGCTTGCTTGCATGCAGTGCTGCACAGGAGTAGCATCACTGCACTGTCTGCAGAGGCTTGCTCTTAGGCTGTTCACTGAATAGAGAAGCTGTTATAACTGGAGATTACAGGTTTAGTTTACATCAAGATCTTCAAGTATCCAAGATCTAATCTGAAAAAAAACCCATAGAAGTTGACTAGTGACTTTCCAGTACCTAAAGGGAACTTGCAAGCAGGCTGCAGAGGGCCTGTTTGCAAAGGCCTGCAGGGAAAGGACAAGGGGCAATGGTTTTAAATTGGAGAGGAGTAGATTTAAACTGGACATTAGAAAGAAGTTGCTCACCACAAGGGTGGTGGAACACTGGCCCAGGTTGCCCAGGGAGGTGGTTGAGTTGCCATCCCTGGAGGCATTGCAGGTGAGGCTTGCCAGGGCTCTGGGCAAGCTGCTCTAGTTGGGGATGTCCCTGGCCACTGCAGGGGGGTTGGACTAGATGAGCTCCAGAGCTCCCTTCCAACCCAAACCATTCTAGGATTCTATGATTTGCATCTTTTATCTAAGGATTTGTTGTTGTGTTACCAAAAGGCTCTGAGCTGGGGCTGAGTCTCCCCCACGTGCATGCATGTCCTTCTGCAGTGCTGCCTGTCACACTCTCTGCAAGGAACACTAGCATAACAAAGCAGAAACATATCCAGTTGGTGTTGATCAGATGGTTATGATCTTCTGGTTTTTCTTTCCTTGTGGCACAGAAAAAAGGAAGCAAATTGAAAAAGGCAACAAGTCTGGAAGAGGGTGAAGATGATTCAGATTCTCAAGGAAATGTAGCCAGGAGCTCTGTACATTACAGCAGGTTTGTCAACAAGGGATGCCTACAAAATATACTCATCAAAGAGAGATGCTTCAGGTCTAGAAGCTAGTTCATTAAAGGCTGCAGGAATGTGACAGGAATGGTATAAGAGTAAACCTGATGTCTGCCACAAGATCATCAGACTGATCTCGTGGTGCCATTCAGACTAATTAGCAGAGCACAGTGGACCTTGCATATGTTTTGAGGTCTAATCTCATCCAGCTGACATCCAGGCCATTTGACTGGGGATCCAGTGAATCCATTAAGATGAATTTGCACTCTATCAGGTCCCTAGCTGATTCTTAAAAATCATTTGCCAAATGAAGTTTCATCAACATTCAGGTGATGAATTTGATTTTTCTTTTGAAATTGCCTCTTCAAAAACCCTGACATCAAAGGTCCTTTGCAGAATGGTTTCTTAAGCTTCAGATTCAAAAGTAAGAAATCAGATAAAGCAGTTCTGTAGGATACTTTGGAGCTTTCCTTGGGAGGTTGGTAGATAAGCTGTTGCTGATAACCTGAAGCAAATGAGGAGGATCAGAGCATTAGTCTTTGGAATGTAAAAGATGTTTTTGTTAGCACTTAAGAAGTGAATATATATGTGAATAGATATTTCACCCTTTGGTCAAAGCAGTTGAGAGTCCTCCCCAGCAGATCTTAGCAGATGAATACTTACATCTGCCATTAGCATGTAAGAACAAGAACTTGCTTATTCTGCATGCTTGGTTCCACATCGTCTGTGCTTTGACAGTGAAGCTCTGTGTGCTGTAAAGCTATTAAGTGCCTTCTTGGTGGAAGAAAACCTTATTTCTTTAACCTGATTTATTCTTCAAGGTACAGAAGACAACATCTACTCCTTAATTAATAGGAACTGAATTTGTTTTACCTTGCTAGGATAAACCGACAGAAGAAAACAATGAAGCTGTCCAGGGCACTCTCAGACCTGGTGAAATACACAAAATCTGTTGGCATCCAGGATGTTGAAACTGAAAGTAGGTCAAACTAGTGTCTGCTGAAAGTAATTGCTACGCAAAGAAATGGAAAGGTTTATGTTCTTACCTATCTCCTTACTAAAAGCTGGATTTCTATTTTATTCTTCCCTGTCCTGAGAAGATTTTAACAGCAGGGCTGCACACAATATTCAGCTTTGTGTTCCCAACCAAAACTCCTCAATAAGCAAAGTGATTTTGCTGTAACATAAACTTCTAGTTCATTCTGGATGGGATGTATTCAAATGATGCTTGAGAGTTATGAGGAGCTAGTGCTGTGTAGTTTTGAATGTTTTCTCTAGATAGTAATTAAATAAATCCTGGATCTTCATTTGCGAAGCCTAGCCATGATGATGATGAATTAAATAAATAAGGGGATGAGCTCTAATCTCCTCCTCTTTGCTCTAGTCTCTTCCAGCTGGCAGGTTTCATCTTTCAGTGAGACAAAAGCCCACCAGATCCTGCAGCAGAAGGCAGCACAGTATCTGCGCTTCAACCAGCAGCAGCTGTCCCGCATCTACCCATCGTCCTACCGCGTGGACTCCAGCAACTACAACCCCCAGCCCTTCTGGAATGCTGGCTGCCAGCTTGGTGAGACAAACACCTCTGCCTTGGAGCTCTTTTGTCTGGGCAGGGAAGCTTCAATAGCAGCTCTGCAATCACCCCTTAAAATACTCTTTGAGTTCTGTGCTCGCCCCAACTTTCCTGACGCTTGAGTCATCTGTGTTACTCTTGTTACCTAGCTAGATTCCCTTGAGCATGTGACTTACATACAAGTAGCTGTGTGATGAATGGAAATAAATGAACTTCTCAAATGCAAGAAGTCTTCAGTACCTCTCCCTGAAGCTGGGATATATATCTCATGTAAAAGAATTAATATTCATAAAATAGGAGGTTTTGCATCCAGAAATCAAATGTGTTTAGGTGTCCTTCCTTTAACTTGGTTCTACAAACAAGTTAGTTGTTCTTGTACTCAGGAAGTAATATCACCTTTTCTATATTCAATAGTTGCACTAAACTACCAGTCTGAGGGGAGAATGCTGCAGCTGAACAGGGCCAAATTCAGTGCCAATGGCAATTGTGGCTATGTCCTCAAACCACACTGCATGTGTCAAGGTAAGGAAAACAAGGAAAGTGAGTGAATCACTTATTGCATGAGAGAGAGTGGGGGTGGATCCTTATTATAGTTTAAGAATGCATTTCTGGTGCTAGAAGCAAATGAGCCAGAAGGTTTGTAACTAAAGTCATCTTATTCTTACAGGTGTCTTTAATCCAAATTCTGAAGACCCACTGCCTGGTCAGTTGAAGAAACAGCTGGTTCTAAGAATTATCAGTGGTCAGCAGCTCCCCAAACCACGGGATTCCATGTTGGGAGACAGAGGAGAGGTAAGAGACAATCCGTGATTGTTCAAACCAATACAAACTTACTCCCCATGTCAGGAGCCAACAATATATAGGAACATAAACACTGTCAAGATAAAATGCCTAAATAATCTTTAGGATCAGTGTGCACCCAGTATCTGGATGATACCAAACTTGCAGTTAGTTTAACCCTGAGCAGGGGTTAGTTTAACCTCCAGCCAAGTACTTGTAGGTGGCTCATCCTACCCAATTTCCTGTGCTCCCTCATTTGATTGCTGTCAGTGTCTGAGCTAAGCCTACCCTGAGGAATAAAAGCCCTGTGAAAGCTACAGGAATTTAGGTGGTGTGTAACAACTTCATTATTGAGGCAGTAAGATACAATGCCCACCTTGTAAAAGTCTGTGCTTGAATTTCATCTTTCTTACTCTTTCTTTTCAATATTTGTTACTTCCTGTTTTCCAGATCATAGATCCATTTGTTGAAGTAGAAATTATAGGCTTACCTGTTGACTGCTTCAAAGAACAAACTAGGGTAGTTGATGATAATGGTAAGATTATGTGGGGTTTAGGGGTTTTGTGGCTGAAACATCCTCTCTCAGGCAAATTTTATTCATAAAGATATAAGTAGATGAAATTTGGAGCCTATTATAGCATTGAAAAACTGCTTTAAGCATTCTTGATGTTAATCAGACTTGAGTCTTGAATTGTTCAGCTGAGTTGATGCAGTGTTGTGCAAGTCTTGCTTTAAAGAAGTCATTTGCCTGACTTCCCACTGTACTACACGAGACTGTAGCTTGAGCTTGCTATGGTCTAAAGAAAGTCAGGTTGTCCAAACACCTGCTGAAAGCAGGGCCAAATTTAAGTAAGATTCAGCTCTGTTCCTTGCAAATTCTGGTGCTGTTGTCTCCTGCTGAAGTGAGTGGGAGCACTGGATTTTCCACCAATAAGCAGACTATTGGGAGAACGAGAATGCCACTGCTGTTTAACATTCCTCATGTAGGCAGTCTTCCTGCTTACATCTTGTGAATGAACTATGTCAATTCCTTGATTCCAAGGTTTTAACCCAATGTGGGAGGAGACCTTGGTGTTCACAGTGCACATGCCAGAGCTCGCCCTGGTTCGCTTCCTGGTGTGGGATCATGATCCCATCGGACGCGACTTCATCGGCCAGAGGACAATCTCCTTCAGCAGCATGCTGCCAGGTAAGGGCCCAATGGGGCAGCCCCACAGCAGCTGGCTGCCCCACTGCTGGGCTAGCTGAGCACACCCAGTCTCAAGAAAATCAGCTTGGTTGAAGTGTTTGCAATGTTAGCAATGGACTGCGTGTCCCCAGTGGTCAAGTTTAGGGCCTGAATTGCAAGCAGCAGTAATAGACACTGGAAGAAACAGGACAAGGCTTTTAATAAGCTAAAAGGAGCAAGAAGAAATGGCAGTTGGGTTTGTGAGTGAGGTGACTCAGGTAAGTGTGGCTTGGTGATGCACAAGCCTGGATGCTTATTGTGGGGAGAAGCTGGGAAAAAATGGTTCATTTCTTCTGCTGTTTATAAAAGGAAAGTCTCTAGATGCTCTTCCTGTCCTCTTTCAGCTCCTTGTCAGCTTTGTGCTCTCTGTTTCAGGTTACAGACATGTGTACCTGGAAGGTATAGAAGAGGCATCCATCTTTGTTCATGTGGCTATTAATGACATCTGTGGTAAGGTGAGTGCCTTCCATGTGCTGACAGGATGGTGGATCCCATGAGGGAAGCTCAGTGGGATTGGGGCCAAGCTCAATTATTGTTTAGCTAGAGTAAACTCCAGCTCTGGGATTGTCATGGCAGCCTGAGATCTTTCTGAATAGACATGGAGATAAAAGCAAATCATAAGGAAAGTTATGGAAGGAGATTCTTGCAGTGCTGCTTTGAGGGAGCCATAGGGGAAGTTTCTTTCATTGCAACATGCACACATGGATATAAAAAAGATAGCTTGTGTCCAATAGAGTAAGTGCACCTTGCAGCTCAACTGTGAGTCCTTGTTGCCTGAAAAGCTTATTCTAGGAAGGGTTTTGCATTTTAAATGTAATTTAAATTCCTAAGGGTTATTTGCTTTGGGTTTTTTCCCTAATAACTCTTAAAATGCAGTTTGCACCCACTAGCAGTGACAGGCTGTGTGCTCTGCAGTAGCAAGCTGCAGTTTAAGCACGGTGACAGCAGGAGGAGGCATTGAATAGGCTGCAATTCTGAGCTCATGGAAGAGGAATCAAACCAAGTTTTAGCAAGGAAAACTGCATTTTAAACTGCTAGATTTTAATCTGAACTTTTGTGGAATGAAACAGCGAGAAATCCCAGGAAAGCTTTGTTTTTCTTTCTAGGAAGAAGGGCTGTTTCTGGAAAGCATGTCACTTTAAGCTCAGTTCCTGCTTTTTTTTTTGATGTTTAATGCAAAACCTTTTGGTAGGTAAAGCTCCATCTTGACAGGAGTAGGAGCCTTGCCTAAAACTCCTTGTGGTGACATTATGAATCTGTTTGAATTTAGCTCTATTGAGCAAGAGGTTTCAGAAGATGTAGGTGAAAGAGAGCTGATTGGTGTTGGTCTGAGCAGGACAGAGCAACTGAGTAGTGTTTAATTTTGGACTTGTCACAGAAAAACTAGCCTCTAGGTCATGGGAAGAAGGTAATTTTTTCCAAGTGTAGCTATCCCAGCCACTCAGCAGCATGCTATTACTAAAGCAGAGTCTTCCATGGTGTTTCACCCTGAGCTCCGCTCAACTGAAAGCTCTTTTAGATTGCTCTGTTTCCTGGAGCTGCTTTTCTTTGTCTCTGTCTCTCCTGTAGTCTATGAATGTATTGCAGAATTTCTGGTGCTTTTCTCAATGTGCCTATCTCTGAGCTCCTCCCTCACTGTTCTTTGCCTTTCCTCTGTCTGTTTGTGATTTCAGTGGCTTCTCTATGTCCCAAAAGTCTCCTTTTAGCAGCAGAGCGTTGTTAGAAGCCTTGAAGGTACCCTGCTGGCTCAGGGAGGTGCAGTGACCACCACCACACACCTGCATGCCTCTCACTAGTTGCTTCATTAGCATCAGTGTTTCCTTATTAATATTTTGAAGCTCTTCAACTCATGTGACATGAACTGCAACATTTGACTTGGGTCATTGATCAGCCAGAGACCCCTCCATGTATGAAGCAGATCCAGGATAAATATCCTCCTATGCTCTCCCTTTCTCTCTCCTTTGAGTCTCTACCACTGCTGACTTTTCTCTGGTGTACTAAACACCACTTCTTTCACACATGGAAAAGAACATTCACAGTGAATTGTTTGCCAAATTGTGGAAAGCCTCTTGTGCTGTTTCTCAGCTCTGCTTTCAAGAGTGTCATGGCCCTGCAAAAGCTGGGCTGGAAGCTGAAAGCTCATGTTCTGGATCTCCCTCAAAATGGCTCACTTTTTTCCCTTTTTCTTTTCAACATTTTTCCTAAGTTAACCAATTTTCTCTTTGGGTTCTTGAATCACTGCACTGATTCAAGCCATGGTGGCTAGCTTGATAAAGATGCCCCAGATAAGCTAGAGTGACTCCTGGGGCCCTGCACTGTCACCCATCCCATCAGTGCTTCTCTTTCCTTTTGGTTGACTATGATTTGTGTGTGTGTTTGACAGTGTCTGCTGGGGTTGGCAAATATTGATATGGTCTGATTTTCACAGCAGTAAATTGGTGTACTTGCCAACTTGTATCCACTGGAGCAGGATGATTTTTTTCACCCTTTACTACTTAACAAATGCTTGGTCTTATTTTGAAGCTTTCTAGTGAATCCACAGTGATCCAAACAGGCTCTCATAGACCTTTATGAATGTTTAAATGACATTTTCTTTGCCTTATGTAAGAAAAATCAATCTCTACTTTCTTTATCCAACCCTATATGTACTTCTAAAGGCCATTTTATGTTTCTTTAATCATCTCCTCCTCACACTTGGCAGGCAAGAACTGAAATTCATCAATTATAAAAATAATACTCTGAATGTTTCCACTGGGCTTTGTGGCAGACAAACAAAGCTTGATCTCATAGGCCAGGTTGTGCAGGAAACTTAGGAATAAAAGCAGCTTTTAACCCAAACTTACTGTACAGTGCAGCTAATCTCTACCCATTAAGTCCTACAAAGCAAAATTTGAAATGCATGAGCATGCCCTCAGATATTTGGGGGTGAAAGGCAGGCCATTGTCATTAAAATGAGACATTTCTGTGCCATTGTTTGGCACTGCAGAAATGTGACCTTACATGGCAGCAAAGTGCCACCAAGCATGGATGCTGATCAAATTCCCTCATGGGTTTTGTACAGATCATTTCAATGAAAGGCTTCTGTACTCTGTTTCTATTCATTCTTTATGCTGCAGCTACTAAAGAGAGTCTCATCGAAGTGGGAAATGAAGGGAACAAAGGAGAAGTAGATTAGAAGGGAAATCTCTCTTTCTGTGCTGTGATTTATGTGTGTGAGGCTCTACAAATAGAGCAAAACCAAGATAGACTTTATCAGGCATCAGCCTTTGCCTTTGAAAGTTGGCAAGTACACCTGGAATGTTTACAGGAATGCTGAAACTCTGCTTCAATGAGATGTAAATCAGTTGTATGATGGTGGGAGATTTATGGTGGTGAATATAGATGTGTTTAATGTTTAAATAACTCCTGAAATACATGAAGTGCTGTATTATCACCCTGACTAACTTCACTTGTTTATAGTGTGTTTCTTCAGTGCTGAAAACATACATGAGTGTCTTTGGATAAGTGTTGTATGGTAGGAAATTATCCACATTATTTATGTTCATTTCCAAGTAGCAAATATTCCTTAAAGAAAAGACTTCAGTTTGCAACTCCAAGTCTCCACTTCCACTGGATTTCCTGTGCCTCCTTCAGCTTCTGCAGTATGGCATTGAACTGTTGGGGCACAAGTGTTTTAAATGTCCACATTGTGTTGGGAAACTGACCCACAGAGTTTTGTGTTTAAAAAGCCAGAAACAAACACCACAACCCTAGGCAGCTCTACTGCTAAAAACGAAGCACTCTGACTTTAAAGAGTCTGAAATGTGGCAGTAGGAATACTTCAAGCTACGTGACTTTTAACACACACTGAGAAACTCTTCAACTTTTAGAATGAGATCCTTGCAGGCCAAAGCATTTCCTTTTTGTGTCTTTTTCTTTTCAATATCTAATGTTTATGTTGTAAGTAACTATATACCAGTAAGAAAATCATGACAGATATAAGCCTGGTTGGAAAGTTTTACCTAAAATTAAGGGGTAAAAAACCCAAAAGGTGAGATTTTTGCAAAGCTGCTGTTACTGATTTCTTTCCTTTTTAATCTCCTATTTCTGGTTTAGTTTTCATGCTGATGGTAGGAAGGTGGCAGGAGCCTCTGTGTGTGGGAGTGTGAGTGCGTGCATACATGAACTGATTGTTTGTATGTATGTGAATTCCTCTGGCCGGAGGAGGAGACCTGCATTTTCTCTGAAGGACTTTGTTTTTGTTCCTTTTCCAGGCCAAACAAGCTCTAGGTCTAAAAGGGCTGTTTCTCAGAAATCCAAAGCAGGCCTCTCTGGACAGTCATGCTGCTGGGCAGCTCCACCGCAAACATTCCTTTAGCAGCCACCTCCTGAGACGAACAGCCAGTGCCCCCACCAAGAGCCAGAAGAAGAACAAGAAAGGCTTTCCTGAGATTGCTTTTGACACAAAAGACAACAGCTCTGAAGGAGCTGGTGAAGAGGCTCAAGTGGAAGCTGCCTCCCAGCCCCGCTTCGAGGCAGAAGGTGCCTCTCTGTGCCCAGCTCCCCGCGATGGTGCCAGTGGGGAGGTGCCTGGCAAGGGGTTGAAAGGTAAGGCCCATGGTTCTGGTAAAGGCAAGAGCCAGAGCTGTGCTCCTGGGGGTGCTGCTTTCAGTGAACCTTTGCAGAGGTCTAACAGGGTGCGGCTGCACGAGCAGCAGAGCGAGAAGCAGAGTGTCTTTGCACGCTGTGCCATCAACAGCTCTGGTAGGATTGGAGTGGCCACCAATTGTATGAAATGCATGATTGGTTCCAAAGAAAGCCCAGATTTAGAGAGCAAGTGGAGTGACCATCCTACCAGGCCTATTGCTAAAGATCTCCTTCACCACGAGCAGTATAGCAGTATAACTGGAGAAGAGAGGTTAGAGCTGCAGAGCTGGGCTGTGCAAGGTCAGCCCAAGCCCCAAGCCTCGCTGCAGCCTTGCAGCAGCCCCGGAACTGCCGATGACCTAAGGAGGAGCACTCAGCCTTTGGTGGCCCCAGGGAAGAGAAGTCTTGAACCTAAATGTCACGGAATAAAGGCTCATTCCCGGCAGCGCTGGCAGTGCCAAGCAGGTGGCAAGTATGGAAGCACTGTCAACCTGGTTGCAGCCAGCAATGGCTCTGTGTCCTCCAACTCCAGCAGTCTAGAAAGCCTTGGAAGCCCAGAGTTCCCCAAGCGCTGCTCTGAAAGCTCTCGGCGGCCAGTGGGCACCCTGCAGAGGGAAATGAACGCCTTGTTCCTTCAGAAACTGGAGGAAATTCGCAGTAAATCCCCTATATTCTTTACTGGTAAGACCAGATTTTCTTCACCCTTCTCCACCTTAGAGCACATCATTGTCTCAGCTTCTGTATAGCATCAACTTAGAGGCTCCTGTATGTTGTTTTGCTAGCAAGAGCTCTCGTTCTTTGTTTTTGGCAATGACAGACCAAAGCCTGCATCAGTATTTTTATTTTTGTGTTTTTCCTAGCTGTGTCTGGTTTAGATTAGTCCTTTCCATGCCTAGCTAACCATCTGCAGTAGTAAAGCTGTCAGTAGTCCAAGAATGTTTGGGTTGTTTGTTGAGGGTTTTTTGTTTCCATGGGGTTTTTATTTCACTGAATGTGGTATGATACTAAGTCAATTTTAAGATCCAAACCAGAGCATTAACTAGAGATTGAATATGGGAAACCTTTATTAACAGCCAAAATTTCCATTGTCAGTATTGATGGCTCACTGAGGGATAACCACAGCAGAAATGATCTCTAATGTGCACTCTGCTAGCAGTAAGACCAGCTCCTTCCTCAAAGAACTTGCAAGATTACTGCCATCAGCCCAGGGATTACTGGATGGAATTCTCTGGGCTGGGTTATTCAGGAGATGACATTTTATGGACAGAGCAGTCCATCCTGCTCCTAACTGTGCAAATCCCCAGTATGCAAACACTTCTGGATGTGCTTAGTGCTATGTATATGATTTGACTGTGACCTGAGGGCATGGTTGTGTAACACAGAGAGAGCAAGGTATGTGATCTGATGCTTCTTGACATCAGCCAAGCTAGGTGAGCTGTTAGCATTTCCCAATTGCAAGGTAAAATGTGTCCATTTAAAGGAAGACTGCTTAAGCTACAGCATTTTGTAGTTGTTTCAAGCCAAAAATACCCATGTGGTCACTGGGACCAGCTGACTGCATCTCTTCTCATGAGCTCTATGGCTGTAAAGAGCTGAGGCAATCAAGGTATATATTTTAATGAGGAAACTGGCTTTTTCCCCTCTCCTGATTTGGCAAGGAGGGGAGGGAAAAGAAGAGATTGACAAGATTTTCCCTGTTTCATAGAATTGTGAGAGGGAGTCTTCAGCTTTTGCCTAGGACTAAAAGAGATTCTCTTCAAATCCTTTCCCCTCTCCCTTGGTTCTCCAAGGAGTTTGGGCACTGATGGTTAACATTGTGAGAAACAGTTAAGTGACTTTGGTGCTTCTGAAGATGTAATCCTTTTTTTAGTAACAGATTCTGACTGCCCACTGGCCTTCTTTGAAAGCCTCATCCAGACATTTCAAATACTCTATTTGTTTGATCAATTTAACCTGGTTGCCTAAAATTTTTCTTTATTTCTCTTTTTAATTCTTCTTTTACATATTTTTTCCAATATCGCCTTTGAGCTTTTAGGAAAGTACCAGGACAATGAGAAAGGAAAAGGGAGAAGTTTGCTACTTCCCATGACTTGAAACTAATCCAAAGCAGCAGAACTCTTTCTATGCCTAAATCATTGGCATTAGGCTTTTCATAAGCTCTGAGTAGTGTGACACATGAGACCATTTCCCATTATCAGTGCCAGCTCCCCTGCCAGCCCCCCCCACAAGTCACTAAATAAACATTGTGATGTGCTTGAAATTTGATTAAATCCATCTGACTTCTCAAGCATGGAATCAGCAAGCCTTTAAAAGGGTGAAGCAGTCACTTGGGCTGGCTGCTGCTGCTCCAGAGCTGATCTTTGCACAAACAGCTTCCCCATCCTCCTGCTAGAGTGCTGCCTTGGGCCAAGAAACCAAGGCAACCAGTATCCTTAGCCTAATAGAGCTGCATTTCCTAATTAACATTCTGTTGATGGGGAGAGCCACAAGGGTGAGATAGGAAACTAGAGTCTGCAGTTGTCCCCTTTATGGCAACAGCATTGCAGTTCCCAGTATTCTGCCTCCTAAGTGTGCCTTAATCCTTGCTGCTAGGGTGGAGAGCTCAGCCTTTTGCCCTTTGCACCCTCCCAGCTAAGGCAGCACAGGCCCTTGAGCAGCTCTCTGTGTTGGTAAGCTTCTTACTGGGCTGGAAATACTGGTGCCAAAAGGAACAGTCCACTATCTCCTTGGCATGGTTTGGTAAGGCAGATGATCTTTTCCCATAGCATTAGGAGAGGCTTTGGAGAAGAGGAGGCTAGCTCCCATTCCCCAGTCCAGTGGAGTGTTTCTTCAACAGTAGCAAAAATTGCTTTTCATTCTTCTTTGACAAATTGATGCCCATCCATCAGTTCCTTAATGTCTTCCTGTCCATCCATTTGTGGATTCCCCTGAGTGCTCTGGTTGGTCAGAAATTCTTAGGATCCTACAAAAATGTGTCAATATTTCTGTTTCCCTTCCCTTCCTCAGCACTAATTTATCCTGTTAGCTGCACCTGCCTTCCCTACATTAACTGGATTTTTCCTCTGTTCTGTCCTATTATTCTACATGCACACTCTCTCTCTCTAGTTAAGAACTGAAAGGACAAGCAAGTCAAAGGTAACTGTCTGCTGAGTGTCAGTGCTTCAAGCATCCAATTGCCTGCAGTCCTGCTGTTGGTTTGTTTCCTGCCTTAGAATGATCTCCTCCTCTACTCTTCAGGTTGTTCTCTGGCTCAGTGGTGCTTTGCTAGTTCCCAAGTGCATGCTTCCCTTGTGGTTTGGAGATGTGGGAATAGTCTTGTTGGCATGATTGCTTTGGCTCTTAGGGCACAGGTTGTGCACACTGCAGAGGGATGGAGCATCTCCTGCAGCACTGTGCTGAGCCTGCTGTGCATCAGCCATGTGTCTGGGTAGCTTGTGACAAAGAAACCACAAACTGCTTGGGGAAAACTAAGTCTGTTTAAAGGTTTTTCTTTGTTTTTTAAAAGAGACATTGACTGCATTCCATTGTATGCTCACAGATCCTTTTATTTGTCATCTGCTTCTCTCCTGAGTAACTGGGGTCAGCTCTGTTGGATGGACAGTGGTGTTCTGGTTGTTACACATGGTCTGATACACTGAGTGCTGGAAGGAAGGAAAGGGCAATTCCAGAATGCTGGATGGTGGAGGAAGAAAAGTTAGTTTGTGAGAGGGGGCACAAAGGACACCAAGCAATGGATGGGGACACTTGTTGTTTGACTAAGATGATCAGAAAAGTGATGCTCCTGTGCCTGGACTGAGGTTATTTGAAAACAACAAGGCTTTTGGGCAGCTAAAACTAAAGGAGCAGAAGCTTTTGCTGCCTTTAGCCAGGCATTTAAAACCATAACTTTTAAAAAAATCATGGTTTATAAATGCAAGTGCTACCTGGAAACCAAAATTGGTAACACATAAAGAATAAATCTTCAGCTGAACTTGTTTGTAATAGCTAATTAACCTTGTATCTCTCTTTTTCTTGTTTCTTTTTCCTGTCTTTCCATGTCTCCTGAGCAGATGTCTGCCATTTCTCAATACAGAGGTCAGTCACTTCTTTATGCAGCCTAGAAACTATCACTGAGGAGCCTGTTGTTGCCAATGAAAACCATCATGCCAGCCTTTTCTTCCCTCTACCCATTGCTCCTTACAGTGATTCTGAAGAAGGCTCTGTGTCTGGTCATTCCACTGAATCTCAATCAGAAGCAAGCAGCACATCCAACCACCCTCCAGAATCTCTACTCACTAGAGAACAGAGAATAAATCTGGCTGCAGAAGGCCAAGGGCAGGGAGACCCAGGAGCAGCTGACCCAAGTGTAGTAGTCCAAGAGGATGAGAGGACAAGCCTGGCAGGATGTCTTAAACAAGAGCATGGTTGGACACAGGCATGCAGTAAAGCTGAAGATCAGTATGGATTGGCACAACATCCCCAGAAAGCCTGGCTGGGAGAGACAGCAGCTAGGACTGTTGGCCAACCTAGTGAAAACTGCCAGAAGCAGAATGAGCAAGCAGAGCAGGCGTTAACAGAGGTGAAAATCACCCTTGCATCCAAAGGGCACAAACTTGGTGCAGCAGCTGCTCTACTGCAGCAAAACAACAGCATTAACAGCACACAGAGAACTCTCCAGAAAGCCCAGGCTGCACAGGCTCTGCCTGCTCCTGTTTCTCAGACGAACTCTTACGTGTTAGTAAGAAGGCCAAAGAGTGAAGGACTGAAGAAGTCAGACTCCTCAGCCCTGCTCAAGCTGCCCAGCAGCCTGTCTCCAGCAGCAGAAGTGTACTTTGATGCCACCGTGAACGACCGGCTCTGGAGCAAGCTGGACTGTGGCAGCCCCCGGGACAGCATGTCCTCCTCTTCCAGCATGTCCTCCAGTGACACTGTCATCGACCTCTCTCTGCCCAACCTGGCTCGCAAGAGCCTGCCAGACCTGGGCCTCCGCCAGGAGCCCTTGGAGCCCCTTGCCATCAGGAAGGGGCTGCGGCCACGCTCTGCCACCACGGGTGCCAGCGAGATGCCCATGGTGAGCAAGAGCAAGTCCAACCCCAACCTCAGGGCTGGCCAGCTGCCAGCAGATGACTTGTGTCCCCGTCCTCTCGCCAGGAGCCCTCAAGATGCCTTCTCCTCCATTCCGAGAAGGCATACCTGGAGCAGGCTGTACATGGAAAGCCTCAGGCAGTCTGCTAACAAATCCAAAGCTCATGATACAGTTGGGAATAACCAGGCAAAATCCAAGAGTCTTGGAGACCTTACCTCTGATGACATCGTGTGCACTTTCGAGAGCAAGTACCGTAGCATCAGCAGGAGCTTCGTCACGCGCTCCATGCGGGAGCAGCGCCGCTCTTCAGGCCTCAGATCCTCCCTCAAATCCCAGGATGAGCTGACTGAGCAGCTGAAGAAGCTGACAGCCTTCCAGCAGGAAAATGACATCACTTCCCCTATCAGCCTCGATCCAACTGAGTCTGAGGAGGAAGGGGAGAGCTTGGGACTCCTTCGCAGGTCCTCGTCTCGCAGTCAGAGCAGGGTGCGCTACATTGCCAACAGGGCCAAGCAAGCTCAGGAGAGACAGAGGCTGCAGAGCCTAGGCCAGCTCAGTGGGAGCCCCATCGAGGAGAGAGGCAATCCAGAGGGAGCCTGCAGCGTGGCCAAAGCACTTTGTATGGATCTAGCTTCTCCTGCAGCGTTCCCAGCCCAGCCGAAGAACCAAACGGATTGTAACGCTGACACCGAGGTCTTCTTCATGCTGAAACTGTAGTGCTGGGCAGCACTGAATGAGGCAATGTTTACATCCCAGTCCAAGCAAAACACAGGCACCTGAGAGGCACACAAGAGCCTCATATTGCTCAGTGCTTCTTGGACTTCCCTTGGTGATAAAAGAAATGACTTTCAAAGAGCAGAGGAGTGTTAAATCTGTCAGCAGGTTGCAGAAATAGAGCAATCAAGTGAAATTGGAGACATAGTTTTGCAGTCCTAATGATCTGACCTCCTCCTGTCTTTTCACTCACACTCTTCCCAGCCTCAAATTTGGCCTCCTTTGTGTATGACTGCTTCTTGCACTTCTCTCTGTGCAGATCTCATGTTCTTTACTAATTTCAGGAACTGCTTTTCACAAGAGGTAAAACATCTATGTGATGTTAACCACAGCTAAGGTAAATTTTGCTCCTATAAATTGTGGATCCATGAAAAGTAGCTGGATTTACAATCCTGCTCCCCCTTCTGGTTTTTTCCTGGAAGTTTGAGGCCTCTGAGGGTATCCTCTCTGGGAAATACTCCAAACTGCAGTGTAATTGTTTCATGAATTAATAATATGGTAGATAAAGTCCTGATTTTCCTGTTCATTTCAGTGAAAATCCACGTTGCCTCAGTCTTGAAGACTGAGGAGTCTAGAAGAGTTCTCACCATGTCCCAGAGCAATGCTGTTAGAACCCAAGCTTGTTCCTATAGACAAATATATGGCTACACACACACCTCTGTGTGTATCAAATGTCTGCACATGTATGCACACAGGCATACACCTCAGCTGAACTGTGACTGCTCTTGGCTCAGAACGGGGAATGAGGCAGGAGAGAGAAGGGAATTGCTCAAACTAGACAGGAAATACCTTCTGACTTCCATTCAGAAATGGCTATAAAGCATGCAGATCTCTTGAACACTGCACTCTCCCTTCCCCATGGTATTTTAACAATGCTGCTGTACATAGCACTTTTTGGAGGAATTTTACTATTTCTGGATTGCACTGCCATGCAAAATTTTCAATATGTTTAAAAAAAAAAAGATATTTAATTTTTTTAGCTGGACATATTTAAAATTAAATACCAACCTACACAGAATAAGAATTGTTCTTCCTCATTGTTTTTGTTTTTTTACTTTTTATTTTTAGGGATGTCATTTGTGTGTCCCCCCCCCAGTTCTGTCATTTATTAGAGAGGTACATTTTGCCACTGATGGAGAACAATGTTTACTGAGAAAGAGAAACAGAGGTTTTTATTCTATTTCAGGCTGCATAGAGTCCCTGTTGTTGAGAGGATATTTTGCTTTTGTTTGTAATGATTCTTCTGTGTATATTGCAAGATCTAAACACTTGTTTGTAAAGCCACCTCACACTACTAAAATAAACATCTTTAACCTTCCAGCTGGTGACTCTGGAGCTGTGCTGCAACTCTTCTTCTAGGTTGTGGTGTACAAACATGATTAAATGCATCTGCCTTGGGTTAAAACTTCCTTAGTGTGGCTAACACTGAGCTTTCCTGTTTTTCAGAGTGGGAGCCATTTCAGAGGCAGCTCAGAGTTTCTCAGGTCCCCCAGAACTCCTGCAGGTATTGGTAGAGCTTGCTGTGAGCTCTTGGTGTTCAGCACAGGGATGAGTTCAGAGCAGGGTCTGTGTTTGGCAGCCAGTGCAGGTGAAAATTCTAGGGGAACTCAGGGAATTAGGAGCCAAACAGACATAATGCAAGGACCTAATGTGTTCAGTCACAGCTCTCCAGGTAAGATAGGTAGCCCTGTTCCATCACTGAGGTTCAAAAGTGTTGCTGTTCTCTTCCTCCCCCAGCAAAGTGCACAGTGATTTAGGTCATACTGTCTCCTGGAAGGGCTGTCTGCTTACTGGTGGCTTGTGGGGCTAAAAAGGAGTTGTTGCTTTCTAATTTTAGCATAATTTGTCCACAAGCATTTAAACTGTGAGATACCAAAGTGCAATGTTAAGTGTAGCTAATGATACCATCGTGGCATGGAGATGATACAGGGACTGGGAGGGCTTCATTCTCCACTTAAACCTTTCCAAATGTCTTCAGGATGGTTTGTCTTAAGATTTTCTCTGTTTTCCATGCTGCTTCAGCTCTTGCTTGCCTGTCTTCATGGTTTGGAAGAGAGAGACCCTAGAGGTTTGTGCAGCAGAGGTTTGGAGCATGCACTGCAGTGACCTGCAGTAGCATTGCAGTCTCTGAAGCAGAAGAAGGTAAATCAGCAGCAGTGTGTGATCTGCCAGAGTTAGACTCACACTGTGTCTTAACACAAAGCAAATGTCATTAACATTCTCCAGAGGAAAAGTCACTCTGGAATACTTTGGTTTGGGGCTGAAAAGCTGCAGGGAATGGCTGCTTTTTATCTTTAAAGCAAGCAGTAGGAGCTGGCACCTTCTGCAGAAGCCCCTGAGCCTGACTCCTCCCTCTCTTTGGTCTTTATAAGCGTGGGGAATGCCTGTGAGCATTCACTGGTGCAACCCTTGCACTGTGCCTGTGCCTTCAGCTCCTTCTGCAGCCCCAGGACCTAGGAGAGGCTGAAGGAATTGCTGTAAGTGAGCTGCTGCCTTCAATCCCTGCTCTTCTTGTTCTAGAGGACAAGGATCAAAGGCTGCCTGCAACAGGCTGCTTCATCTTCCCACTGCTCTCTTAACTCTGATGCCTTCCTCCAGTGCTGCCTCCAGAGGACTCCTGCAGGAGGGAACTTGGCTTTTTTGGTTGCATTTTGAGAGACTGAAAGCCTCCTGAGGAGCCAGAGCTGACTTGAGCAGAGCTGACAGAGCTTCTTTGATCCTTAGTTTGTTTTGCTGTAGAGCAGCATGAGAAAACCTTGTAGTAGCTGCTCAGGTAGATGGTGAGTGGCTCTTGCAGGGCTGCATTGAAGCAGTAGCTAAGAGCTCTTTGCACAGGGTGAGGCACTGAACCTCTCTGCCTGCTCCTACTCTCCAACTGATTCCATCTGTCTTTAAATGACTCTAGTACTAGATTGGGGGTAGGGAAGTGTATTAGCTTTTTTGCACATATTTACACTCTGTTTGTGCTTTCAGACAGTCAGCAGCCAGTCTGTTAACAGCTCTGGTAGTATGGACTGAATTGTGAGGGAAAAGTGGCAGGAATGTTCAATCTGCCAGGGCTGGGAGCAGCTGACAGCAGCCACCACATTCCCCTTTTGAAGTATTTTTTTTACAATGACAACAGAAAAGGCATTGCAATGGAACCCAGCAAGAATCTTGTGTGCAAATGTTACTCACTTCTCTTACTGGATGAGAGAGTGCAGGGCTGGGGACAGTGGCAGAGTTGAGGAGGTAAGAGGAACTGAAGGCAGAGCTTTCTGAGCACCACTCAGAAGCAACTAATACCATAAGGAGGATTTTTTTGCCTACAAAATCTCCTAATGCTGAGTTTTCTTGGTAATTTTTAGTATGTTTTTTCTAGTTTCTGGAATGATGATGTCCTGACCTTGGTTAGACACCATGACAACAAATACAATCCAAAACTCTGCAGCAGCTTGAGACTGAATCTAAGCTGGCCCTGGGTGGTTTGCATCATTCTGCTGCTGCTTCACCAGGACAAATGTACATTTCTTTCAAGCCATGCAGATATTCTGTTGGTGGAGTTTGAAATGAAAGAAGTTAATCAGATATGCTGGTTTCACCCTCCTCTCCCTTTTTCCTTGTCTAGTTAAGAGTGGGAGATTGAGACAGGAGAGGGCTGCAGAACCAATTTCTCCTGTCAGGAGCTGTGTCCCTCAGCTGCTTCCCTTCTCTTCCCTGTGAGCCCATGGCTGTGTGCCCCTTGACACTGCACAGAGCCAGAGCTGCCTCTCTCCAGAGCCCACACACCTCTCCTTCATGGAGAAACAGTGACACCACCAGTAGCTAAAGCCACTTCATACATTGGGCTCATCCTTTTTTTTTTTGCTGCACTGAAGTGTTCAGCAGGATCTTTAGTGCCTGTTGTGGCTGGCCTCAGTTTCTCCCCTGGAGACCTTTGTTTGAATTGAGACTCTTCAGAATGAGGAGCAGAAGATCCAGGACATAGTGATTTTAACCCAGTGATGAGGAAGCATAAATGCAGCTTTAACTGCTTGCCTTTCATCTCTAGCAGGAGCTTTCCTTTAGACAGTAGCTGTTTCTGCTCCAATGGACAAAGGTCTTCACTTCACCTTCTGCGTGATGACAGCCATGCTGCTCCTGAGAGAAACAAGCCAGACAGGTGAGAAGGAGCATCCCAAAATGCTGGGGTTGTTCTTCTTTACAGGGTGTTAATTCTTTTCTTCTCTAGCTGCTAGTGTTGACAGAATTGTCTTAATGTAAGCCTTTGCTTTCAAATTGGTTATTAAACATCCCCAGGGTTAGCAGCTTGTGGCATCACCTCTTTGGCTAGGTCAGAGCTCCCTCCTGCTCACAGAGAGTACACAAGGGAGGCTGCTGTCCTAGAGAAGGAGGATGGGTGGGCAATTGGGGTGAGGTAGCTAGTTTCCAACAGTGCTAGAAGGTTTTGGAGGAGAGGTGAAGGAGGGAGCCAGTTCCCATTGCTCAGAGCTGAAGGCTGATTTTCGCAGCCCCAGTCATTTCCTGCAGCCCCAGCCTGTGAGGAAGGAGGAAGATGGAGGGCTGAGCCTCTCTGCTTTATGCTTTTATAGACTCACAAAGGGTTCTCACAACGAGGACTTGGCTTCTGAGAAGTGTCACTGCAATGGACTTGGAGCTAGAGCTGGGAGTTGCTTCCTTGTGGCCCTTTCAGGGCTGCTGTCAATGGGACTGTGAACAGCTGCATCCAGTGCCACTGTGGGGGAGCTACAGACCATTTCCTTCCAAGAAACCCTAGCAGGTCTTCAAAAGGAAGCTCCAAAAGCTTTAATGTGTTTCTAAAAGGAGACAAGAGCACTCCTTTGTGAAGATTTCCAGCTCCCATGGAGAACTGTAGTGGAGAGGGGAAAAAACAGGTTTTGTTTTACAGTAGAGTTCAGCCCAGGGCCAGAAAATGCAAAACCAAAGGCTGAATAATGCATAATGAATGACTGTGTTGTTACATTTAGTGAGAAACTCACAGCTTTTGCTTTGAAAGAGTGAAAACACCCTATATTTTTTGTTTTATCCTGAGAGATTTTTGTGGAGGTTTTAATTTTCACAGCCATAAAAAGTCCAGGTGCTTATAATCTGAGGAGGGAGTGGTGGGGAAAGGTTTGTACCTCAGTGCTTGCAGCCCCTGTGACAGGAGGAAGCAGCATTAGTAGGGGAAGGGAAGGGAAACCTGGGGTCTTGGAACTTCTGGTTGTTTCCAGGGCTTTTCCTTAGGTTTTGCAGGAGTGGAGAAGAAATCTTTAGTTGTGTGAAGTAGCAGGAGATCTTGGTTTCACCTTGCCAGGAAGGGCAGTGAGAAATAAGGCAACTGATTCCTCAGTGTGTGTGTGTGTGTGCCAGCCAGCATTATTAAGTTCCAAGCAGAACCTTTTGCAGGCTCCTGCTCCTGCTTGTTTCACACCAATACTATGCTGGGAATGGGGAAAGCAAGAGCAGAGCTGCTGCAAGGCAGCTGCTAACTGTATCTAACTGCAATAGGAAAGGAACTATCAAACTTCACTCTAAATAAAGCCTGCAAGAAGTTGATTATTCTGTTGTGCTCTTTCTAGGAGCTACAAGGAATGCTGATGCTGTGAGGAAGGTATGTTTAAGGTCACTGGTGCAGAGCTGTCATGGAAGGTACATGTGCACAAGGTCTTACCTTTTCAGTTCAGAAGCAGATGTGGCCATGGTGTGCAGTGCTTGTCATCTGTGAACAGCTGGTATGGTCAATCCCTTTCCATAGCCAGTGACAGCCATGATTAGGTCAGCCTGTGTCTCTCCTTGTTTTTTTAACTCAATCTTTTGTCCAGAATTCAAAATGTAGTCATTCCCCTGGGAAGAATCTGCCCAGAGCCATGCTGCTTGTTGGAAGATGTGCTGATGCATTCAGCCTTCTGTGCAGCAGTGAATCCATGTTTTCTCTCCACCTTCTCCTCTCAGGTTTCCTACTGTTCTGTGTCTTCTGGAATTGCTCTCTAATGAGACCTTAATTGGCTGCTAACTGTTTTATCTGCAGCCTGAATTGAGCTCTTCGGGAGACTGTGTGCACTGTGTATCAGGGACAAAGCATGCTGGCAACAGCAAGAGAGGGAGATGCTGATGGATTGCTGCCAGGGAGCAGTGGTGGGGAGCTTGCAGGGGCAGGGTCATAGCTGCTTCCAGCCCAAGTTAGAAGCTAAAAGCCCTAGCTAAGTGGGGCCATGCCTGGGACTTGGAAATCCAATGATTTCTTTTTCATGTTCTGATTTGCAGGGCACTGACTCAAGGGCATCAGGAGAGGCTCTTCCAATTTTGACTGTCACAACCATCCTGGTAAGACAGTGGTGTAACACTGAGAGTGGCTGGCAGACAGCTGCAATTACACCTGGCTTTCTCTTTTTTTCCCCAGCCTTGTAGTGGCAGAAGGTTTTGGGGCTGGCTTTGACACTGCTATCCCTGTCCATCAGTGTTCTTGGAGCACTGGCTCAGTGCAAGCTGCCTGTAGTTTGCCACAGGAGGATCTGAGGGCTAGGGGAGTCAGGCCACTGCATACTGTGGGAGCATCTAACTGTGTTTTTCCCTCAATATGCAGGAAGATCCTTATGTGATGGTGAGAAGTGCAGAGCTGGAGGGATACTGCATTGATCTGCTGAAAGCCCTTGCTGCAATGCTTCACTTTGGCTACAGGGTGAAGGTGGTGGGTGATGGGCAGTATGGTGCTGTGTCTCCCAGTGGGAACTGGACTGGAATGGTTGGTGAAATTCTGAGACAGGTAATCTTCACTTTAGGTTTTTGACAAGGAAAGAAAGTGCTAGCAGCTCCTGGGCTGCATTAGGATTTACTCTGGGACTGAGTGATTGGAGTCATCCTGCCTGTTGTGTAGAACTAAGGAATAGCAAAACTTGTGCTTGGTTTTGGCCTACAGGTATGGAAAGTAAGGCAGAAAGAGACAGGAAATCATTGTTACCCCAAGGTATTGCTGGTGCAGTGCCTGTCCTGTCTCAGAGGCTACCCATTGCCTGGAGCCTGAGAGGCTGTAAGAGACCATAAACAGCTTAGCTCCCTAACCAAACAAAGAGAATGGCTTTGAGGAAACCTCAACCACTAGGTGAAACTTATCTCTTTCAGAATAGTAACCCCTTAGGCTCTTCAAGAAGGTGCTTGGTTGCAGATCTTAGCCCATCCTGGGCCATTCCCCATGGCTAGTGCTCTGCCATCTCTTGGTAACATTTGAGTGAAAACCTTCTTTGCTCCTCTGAACTCAGTGCTGTCAGTCATGGTGATGCTGCAGCCAGAAACAGAGCAACATGCCTCCTGCTTTTGGTGAGCAAAGCCATGGTGCACAGCCTCAGCTTGTGTGTGTCATGCTGTGCTGGGAACCCAGAAGCACCCCACTGTGAACTCTTGGAGCTGCCAGTCTAAGCTGATAGATGTCTTCTGATCCAGAGGAGGGATCTGCCCACTCAGCCTGGGAAACATCCCAGCTGAGTGACAGAAACCTTCAGGTGGGTTGGATGGGTGATTGTTTTTTATCTCCATGGTACAGGAAGCAGACATTGCAGTGGCTCCACTGACAGTCACCTCAGCAAGGGAAGAGGTGGTCTCCTTCACCACACCATTCCTGCAGACTGGCATTGGAATCCTGCTTCGAAAGGACACTGCCTCTCAGGAGATGTCCTTCTTCCACTTCCTGGCTCCTTTCAGTAAGGAGACCTGGACTGGCCTTTTATTTGCTTACCTGCTGACCTGCTTCTGCCTCTTTCTTGTTGCCAGGTATAAGTGCATTTGTTTCACAGATTTTGATCTACTACTTTCTTGGCTACAAAGAGATCTCAGTTTTAAAGACAGTTCCAGGGTGTGTTTTGCTTTGAGGAGCCTTCTGTATATTTATTTGTTTTCCCCCTAAATGCCTGGTTTTATCTTGTCATTTCCCCGCAGACTGAGCCCCTGTGAATGGAATGAACCAAAGAATGAAGAGAACCACTTTACCTTCTTAAATAGCCTCTGGTTTGGAGCAGGAGCACTTGCCCTGCAAGGTGAGCAGCAAAGCAGCTCTGGGAGCTGCCTGCAGGTGCAGCTCTCATCAGTCTGTAACACTGGTGATGGTGGAGGATGTGTTCAGGGACACTTGGCAGCACTAAAACTCCCACTTTGAGCAGTTTTGATGACAGGCTCATTGGAATTGTACAGGTGGCTGCCTTCAGTTGAGCAGTGTATTTTCTGCTCTAACAGTTGCTCTAGGGAATGGCAGGCTAACCATCCCAGTGATGCTTTGTGGAGTGGTGAGGTCTGGTGTTGTGTTTGGCCACTGTTGTTCCTCCAGCTCTGCACTGTGGCTAAACTAGCCACAGAAGGTCTGTTCAGGCTCACTCATGAAAGAGCTGAGGGACAGATTTTTCAGTTTGGCCTTTATTTGAAGGGACATCTTTAACCCAGGGTCATGTATCTAAAGTTCTTCCTCTCTCTCTCTCTCGCCTGTGTCCTGCTGGCTCCTCTGGTCCCCAGGTGTCACCCCTCGGCCCAAAGCGCTCTCGGTGCGAGTCATTGCCGCTGTCTGGTGGCTGTTCACCATCGCCTTGCTGGCAGCCTACATTGCCAACTTCACTGCTCTGCTCAGCTCCAGCACGGAGCAGCTCCCCATCCAGACTTTTGAAGATCTAGTGAAGCAAAGAAAGCTTGAGTTTGGGACACTGGAAGGCTCCTCTACTTTCTACTTCTTCAAGGTGCAGAGAAGCTTATTGCACATGTACACACATGCCCTAGAACTGCCAGCTGGGGCCAGGTTGTCTAGCTCACACCTAGAGGTCCTTACACCACCCTCATTGCTGTAGGCTCCATCAGTTTTCCTCTAATAGTTCAAATAATGTGATTGGTTTGTTCATCTCTTCCACCTTTTTTTACTGTATTTTAATAACGTATTCTCTCTGAAGGCAGCAGTGCTAGTCCTCAGGGGTTATCTGTGTACCTCCAATCTGAGGACTGATGTAGGTAGTTTCTGGCTATGTTAAGTGGATGCTGCAAAGATTGTTTTTGCCAGGTGGGAAATTTTGGATACTTGTCTCCCTCTGACACTGCATTAGAGAGGAAATTGGTGCTAGCTCTATGCTGCTTTTCAGCAGAGGGGGCTCAAAGGGCAATGCTTGAAGTACTCTCAGTCTCCAAATTGTTTTGCAACCATTGCACATCCATGCAGACTGTTTTACTCTTGTGTTTGTTGGGTTTTTGGGCTGCAGAACTCCAAGAATCCTATCCACCAGATGATCTATGAATACATGGACAAGAGACGAGACCGTGTCCTGGTCAAAACCTACCAGGAAGCAGTTCAGCGTGTGATGGAATCAAACTATGCCTTCATTGGGGAGTCCATCTCCCAGGACCTGGCAGCTGCCAGGCACTGCAACTTGATCAGGGCCCCAGAAGTGATTGGAGCCCGAGGATTTGGCATTGCCACTACCCAAGGTTAGTCATTGTGCACTTCTCCACTTGGATGTGTCATGGGTTGACTCCTGGAACTTGCCCACGTGCTCTGCATGGACACTAAGTCTAATATGAACAAAGTGCTAACCCTGCTCTGCAAGCTTTTCCTTCTGTAGATGAACTATCACTGACTCTTAGAACTGTAATACACAAACGGTAGCAACTCTTAGGGGTGTCACTGACTCCTGGGGGTGTTTCTGGCCTTGCCTTGCTCCCAGTAACACAGAGCTCCTGCTGTAGTTCACAGGGTGGACAGTTTGTTCGCTTGTGGAGTATGACTGCTTCTGTTTCCCAAAGTACCTTCACTTTGCCGTTATTCTGCACAGGACAAGAACAGTGGTTGTCTAAGAGAAGCTCTTGGCTTAGTCTGTTTGCAGAATGACCATCTGAGGGTTGGGAAGCAGCACCCAGCTAACCTTGCTTGGTAGTATAGCAGTGGGTTGCTTAAATACGTTACAGAGTGGCTGTGATCTCTCCCATGCTCCTCTCTCTCTCTCCCTCTCCTGCTGCCAGCATCCCCATGGACCAAGAAGCTCTCCATTGCTGTCCTCAAGCTGCGTGAGTTGGGTGACCTGGACTACCTGCGCAACAAGTGGTGGGAGAGCAGCTGCCTGCACAGGAGCAGGGACAGCTGGAGTCCGATGCAGCCCCAGGCTCTGGGGGGGCTCTTCCTCACCCTTGCAATTGGCCTTGCACTGGGAGTGATTGCAGCAGTGGTGGAGCTCTCAAATAAGAGCAGACATGCTGCTGGGCATGCAAAGGTAGGTGATGCCTAGTATCTCCTGGCTGACTTCCTTGTGTCCTTTCTCTTTAGCATGGACAAACCAGGTGCTGGTGCTCCACTGCTGGATTTCCATACTGAGCTTTCTTTGCCTAAGGAAAGCAATGTAGTGTGGGGAGGGGGAAGACATCCTTGTAAAGTGCTGAAATGCCATAGCTGGGCTATGTCTACAGCTACCTGAAAGGAGGTTGGAGTGAGGTGGGGCTCAGTCTCTTCTCGAAGTAAAAAGTGACAAGAGGGAATGGCTTCAAGTTGCACCAGGGGAGGTTCAGATTAGATATTAGGAATAAGTTCTTCCCTGACAGGGTTCTCAGGCATTGGCCTGGGAGGTGATAGAGTCATCATCCCTGGAAGTGTTCAAAAAACATGTAGATGTGGCAGCTGGGGACATAGTTTAGTGGTGAGCATGGCAGTGTTAGATGAACAGTTGGACTTTTGATCTCAGAGGTCTTTTGCAACCCAAACAAGTCTATGATTCTAGGTGTGGTAGCTGTGTAGCCTCAACAGGGTAACAGTAATAAAATAACCTCACCCTCCAAAAAAAAATATTGGGTAGCAACATTTACTGTCATTCCTGGGCAGCCACAGTGCTCTGCAGTGTGCTGAGTGTCTGCAGAGGGCAGGAAATCATCAAGTTTATTCTCAAGTAAGGCTCTTAAGGCATTTGACAAGCAGGAAAACTCAGGTAACTGAACCTGTCTAGTATCTGGTGGTGTTCTCCACCTGCTCCAGCAGATGGGATGGGTGTGATGGTGGATTCCATGACACAGAACAACTCCTCCCCTCCTTTGCTTCCCTTTTTGTCTTTCAGAAATCCTGTTGCTCTGTGTTCACAGAAGAGATGTGCGCTCGTCTGCGTATAAAGGAAAACACCAGGCAAAACCAGGAGACTTCAGGGAGGCCTTAATGCTTAGGAATCTCTTCCTTAAGGAGTGGGCATCCGTTAGGTTTATACCTTATCTATTTGATAGCAACTACAGCACTGTAGAAAGATGTTTTGTGCAAGGCTAGAGTGTTAGTTTTCTAGTTACACACACAGAGAGCACTTCTGGTGGTGGGGCTGGAGACAGAAGAAAAGGAAGTGGTGTGGAAGAATTGAAATTGACAAGCGCTAGAGAGTAACTGTTAAAAGTAAAGGAGGTTAACAACTCAGTAAAATAAAGTTGAGCTGGCCACCATGGTGGATCCATAGAGTTTAGAAGTCTGTAAGTATGTGAATGCTTGTAGGGGTAAGTGACTTGGGCTAGGTTAAGAGGAAGCCTCTGCTGACTAATGCACTATCAGCTACAGTCCTGAGAAGTTAAAGCTCTCATCTGGCTGTTCTCATCCAGAACAACTGCTTCTTAATTCAGTGATAAATAGCCTGTACTCTTCCCTTCTTCTAAACAGAAGATGCTGGTCACTGTGAAGGTCATTTCTGAATCACAAAGGACAGTACTGTGACATAAACCCCCCAAAGGCAGTTTAGGTAAGTTTAAAAGCTGATGTGGAAAATGCAATTCCAGATTCCCATAGCACATTAAAAGCTTATTTGGTATGTGCCATGCATTGCTGGCAGAGTAGGCAGAGAGAGGTATGAAGAGAGATTTCATTGACATTTAAATATATTTCTATATGAATGTCTCACAGAACAAAAAAATAAAGTCTTTTCATCACAAATACTGCAGCATTAAAATAAACACTTACCAAAATAAACAATGAGTGATATACATATATATATTTGGGTGTGTATACTATAGAGTGAATCATATTGTTGCTTTAAGTCACCAAAGCACAATATAAATATGGAATTTCCTGTGAACTCTTTTGTTTTTTTTCCCCCCTGTTGTAATAAAAATACATTCTTTACAGTTAAAGTAAAACTAGTGCAAGTCCAGTCTGCTGCTGCTCTCCCCCAGCTGAGCCCATCCTCCGCATCATTGACATGGCACTTCATACTTGAAGATGACACTGAAGATCTTGCCCCCGAGGCGATCAGCCAGCCAGGAGTTCTTGATGACAGCAAGCTTGAGGCTCTCACAGGTGAGGGCAGCATAGTAGTTGGTGTGGATGGCCCGGCCCATGCCCTCGATGATCACCAGGTCTGTCTGGCGCTCGCGCACCAGCCCCGCCAGCCCTTTGTCCAGGCGGCTGCAAGGAGAGCTCAGCTTCAGCACAGGCCCAGCCCCGGCTGCAGGGGGCTGGGGTACTCCTGATGCCAGCAACACTTGACAGCTAAACTGCATTTCAATCTCATTCCCTTCAACAGCTTCATTAAGGGCATGCAGAATGGGGATTTCCCAGGAAACACACACTAAGCTCTGGCTCCAGGAGAGAAACTAATTAGACATAAATAGGTTATCCATATGAAATGTTTCTTAGAGTCAAGTGGATTTCTGGGGCACAAGCAGGATTTTCTATCAGCTGTAACTAAGCTGCTCATGAAGCTGTGTGTCACTGCCAAACACAACTAGTCAACAATTAGTAAAGCATGAGCAGTATTTAAGTCTTAGAGTCAGACTAAGCAGCTCCTAAGAGTTGTGTGAAAGTGATTGCTAGCAGGAAGGGGGCTGAGAGCTCAGTCTCCAACCATCCTGCAGCTGACAAATAACAATATTTTGCCACTCTACCTTAGATCTAGACAGGGTGAACTGGAGCCAGTCTGAACCAAGAGCAGCTTCTCTTCCTTCAGTGCAGATCTTGAAATAAAGAGAAGATAAAACCATTAAGCAAACCTGGCACTAAGTCACATGACAAGGACTACCTAAGGCTTCTTTTACCTGCTAGGACTTCACCAACAAACATCATGTTTCCTTGAGCAAAAGGATTTAGTCAGCTCTATATCCTCCACTGAGGACACTATATGTGATAGGTAAGTATTTGCCTCTATTCTTTTTAACCTAGAAAAAGTATGTTTGAATAGCTCAAGTGTTCATCAGGGAAGACACAGACAAGAAATATAATAATGTTCATGAAAGATCTGATTATCTAATTTTTCACCTTAAAGAATGGAAATGATCTGCTTTAGCTTACTTCCAGCTTGCAGATTTCAAACACTACTAAACACAGTTACATATGGACTAAGAATGCAAGGAGGAGCTTCCTTTCCCCTTCTCTGTGCTGTGTGCCACAGCAGGAGCACTGCTTCTGTGCTTACTGGATGACTGGATCCATTGCTGCTATCCGTTCAGTGACGATCAGGGACTCGCTGTAGGTGACATCATTTAGGGCTGGGCCAGAGTTACAAGCCAATATAACCTGAGGGAGAGATGGCAGGAGAGGGCACTGATTAATGCAGCCCAGGGATGGTTTGCTTGTTTAAAATCTGCTGCCTCATGGCACAGAAGAGGGCAAGTGAGGAGTAAAAGGCTGGAGACCCAGTCCTTGTTTCCCTCAGTTAACAGCTACCCTTGTTCAGCAGACTTAGGTCTGACAGAGGCTCACTTGGCTTTGCTACCTTTCAGTTTTACTTAAAAGTTAGACTTCTGAGCTGCAGGGATTTGGATTATTCCCAAATTTAGAAGTTAGAAGCCAGAGTGGTAAAGTGCACTACTGCTGGTAGGTTGTTAGCAAAGCTTTCACCAATTACTAAAGCTCCATGATGTAGTGAATTCATCATGAAAAGCACTTACCTCTGTCCCTCTAGAAAGGAGCTCTCTGACAAAAGGAAAGACTCCTAAAATTATGTCTATTCCACTGTTATCTGCGAAAATTAAGGCACATTTATGAGGGGGACCCTCCTGTAAGAGAAAAACCAGTCTGTTCAGGATTGGGTTCACAATTCCCTTCAGTGACTAGTTTGTGTCATTTACAACTACTCCCTTTAGACCCCGCATTTTACACCCCTAAAGGACTGGTGATTTTAGTTGTCTGGTAGCAGCATAACTCATCAGAACATCACCTACCCTCCATCTCAGGAGAAATCAGCTTCCCTAACCTTGTCTTTGCACAACCTGGTTACTTGGGAAGAGCTCTGAGAGCAGCTGAGTTCCCAACACTGCAGTTCCTGAAGGAATTCAACTAAGAAGCTTGTTAAGTACTGAAATATCAGGCTAATTCCTTTTATTCCTTTCTCTATGGTTAAGGCAGCTGAATTACTGATACCAGAGTTTATTCTGAGTTGTCTGGAGGGAGTTCTGTTATAAAACCTTGAGGTTAATCAGTGGTTTAGTTGCTCAGTGGTTAGTAACAAGGAGTCAGTCATACCTTCAGCCGCTGTAGCCACTGACTGTAGGAATCCTCCAACCAGGGACGTTCTGTGGCACAGACAAAGCCAGGTTAGCATGTCTTTGAGGCAAAGAGGAATTCTGTACTTAAATCAAAGCAGGAGCTGTGTCTTTACAGATACTTATGCATTCAAGTATTGGAGCTCAGGTTTTGAATGTTAAATGTGTGGATTCAGAGTTCCTGAGCTCTCAGTTATGGGAAGAGCAATGAAGTCATGCAGGTTGGCTATCACAACAACTCATCCCAGGACACTACTGTCAGGGTTAGAACAGTTATGAAACAGCATAGGCAAGGCACTCTGCATATCAAGGTGGCTAAGGCTTCTGCTCAAGGAGAGAGCTTCTCAGATTTCAGTTCCCTTAGAACACAAACAGGAAGATGCTACTGAAACTCTGCAGCCTGTATTTCAGCTAAACCTAGTGAGTACTAAAGATTTCTTGCCATCTAGGCACCCAACCTGCCACAACAACACATTCACACTCTGCTCTCTTACTAACACAATATCCAGTTCCAACCACCACCACAGATCTCCCTATACCTTGTAGTTTTGACTTGGCTTCTTCAAATCCAAACTGTGGCTCAGATTCCAGAACACTGTATCAGAAGAGAAACAAAGGGTACACAGTTAAGCAACTTCAGCTCACATCAGTAGCATTCCAACATTTCTTTAGCAGGTGGGCAGCAATTTTACTGCATAGGTTATAATGGGGAGTGGGGATAGGTCTGCTGACAGATACACATACTTTGTGCTTGTCTTAAAAACAACACGCTCAGATCTACATTAGAGTTCTGATATGAAAAGGAAAAAGTTTCAGCAATATATAGATGTTTGCAGGCAAAACAGACATCTTGTGGTCTCTGCAGAATCATGTAGACATGATCTAAAATAGCTGCATGCTAAAACACTGCTTTACGAAGTTGATCTATGAAACTTTAAAGTTGTACCTGCATGGGAAAAAAAGGAATTAAAATAAGCAGAGAGAGAGGTTGTCAAAGCTCCTGCTGTTGGCTCTGTGTATAGTAGAGCAGCCCCAAGCATGTAGGTGGTGATGAGGATGTGCATAACGGGATGGCTAAGATGCTAGGTCAAATATTACACCACATGGGCTGTGCTTGCCAGTCAAGTCTCCTCAAGTTCCTCAGATCTAATACTAAGTGACATTTAACTCAGTCTGTATCTCTTAGATCCCTCCTTAAAGAGAATGAGAGCTCCAGTGGCAAGACTAACTGCTCTAACTGGTGCCAGTTCAGGTATCTGGTTGTGAGCAACATCAGAAGTAACACAAGACTCAGAATGCCCATGTAGCCTTCAATCAGCTTGGGTTTAATTGATTTTTCTTAATTCAGAGGGAAAACTTCTGAAGGATGTGGAAAGGGAAAGGATGTGATGAAAGTCAGCTTTAAAACCAGGCTCTTGGATGTGTGTTATCAGCCCCACAGAAAGGAAGCTCTAGAATTGAGAAATCAGAAATATTTCCAGCCTGTTGGCATTAATATTCCTAAATGAATCTGTGGCTGCTGACAGGATATCAGGAAAAAAAGCTCTCCAAATGGGACTAGAAACGTATATTGATCAAAAATAGCATTCAGTCATCAGGAGACTACCCAACCTAAGCTTGAGCTTACTGAACATGCACAGTGAGATCAGGACAACTGGAGGCTGTAGAAAAATAGCCCCTTTTCTATTCTGGGAACACAGGACAACACATACCCAAAAGCAGTACTAATAACAATGCTAGAAGCAAAGGAGCCAGGCTGGAACATGAAATGCTCTATCACTTAATCCAAACATTTGACAGTGACATGTCTGGCAGCCTTCCCCCAGCACAGCAATGCTCATCAGCAACAAACCAACATCTCAACAAGCTGAAATACAAACTGCAATGACAGTTAGAGTGGGCCAAGAGCAATGGGATAGGCTGTATCTCAAAAGGGTGCTTGGAAAACATTGAACACCTACTCTGAGACTGCTTTTGCTCCCCAGTCAAAGACGTTCCCAGCCAGAAGTCCTTTCACCAGAGCAAACTGCCTCTCCTCCCAGCCTAAGGAATCCAAAGATTCGATTACGCTCTGAAAACATTTTAAGGCTATGCCATTTTCTTTCTGCTTTACCTGTAAGAAAGACATCAAATGTTGGATTGATAGACTAAAATGTCTTACCCAGCACTGGTTATGTCAGTCCCAAGCCCACATTCAGGCATTCTCCTCTAGGTTCATGGCCTCTAATGGACCAACAAGTTACTGTTATCATCAGCAAGCTTAGTAACAACAAGAAAAAAGTTTCCTGGGATTCTACTAGAAAGCTTCCTTAGTGCTAGGGTATGATCTGCAGCCCAAGGATTACTTTTCTTTCTAAGTCAGGCGTGCAATAGATCTCCAGAAGACTGGGGAATGGGACAGTGGACACAAAACCCCTTTTTGGTAGTAACATGAGCCATCAAACCCAGGAAACTACACACACTGGAGAAGATTGGTTTGATTTTTGTATCCAGAGTTTCATCATCCCAGATCCTTACCAGCTCTTGACTTTTTTCCTTCTGTCTCCAGTGAGATCAGTGTAACATAGCTAAGTTACCTTAAATCTAGAAGTGATACTGACTACCACCTCTACATCAAGAGCTTTTCTTGGCAATATCTTGCCTGAATTATAAAGAAGCAACAGTAAGTAAAAGCCACCTCACAGATTTTTTACCTTTTCCTTGGAGTGAATGTTACACCTGACAACCCAGGTAGAGAGAACCTTCTAGACTGAAGGAAACACCTCAGTGAGGGAGCACAGTACAGTAGCACCTGATGACAGACACCATGCACTCACCAGGAACAGGACTGACACCAAGTCTCTTCTTGGGAGTATCAGACAACTAAAGCTGGTAATATTGTTGCTTATCCTCACCAAGAGCATGTTAGAGGTTTATATCCCACTACCCACTGCTGCTTCTCCTCAGAGAGAACCACCAGCTGGAAAAAGTTTACAGGTTGCTGTAAAGCAAGAGCAGCTTACCTTTGAGTAGGGATCTGGAAAGCTGAACTCGTTTAAACAGTGCTCCCTGGTATCCAAGAGACTTCTGACTGTTAGGGTACCATAGGCACTTCAAAAGAGAGAGAGGGGAAGAGAAAGAGATCAGCTCTTCAACAGAAGTACTTACACTTCAGTCTTTACATGCCATGTGTGCTAAACACTGGCTCCAAGTGGTAAATCTGCTAACAGCTTACCATACAGAGAGGGAAAGTGTTCAGAGCACAGCTAGATACTGGAATTAACATGCTACCATTTTTAGTAACCACATCACAACTTTTAGTAACAAGTTTTCTGCCAAGGGTTTCATTTTTCCGTTAAATTCCCATATGTAAGATCCAAAATTCTGTGCAGAGGAGCTGACATTTGGCACATCAACTTGCTATTGCCTTCAGCCTGCTTAGCTTTCAGTTTGCTCTGCTCCATAACCTCACTAGCTTTTAGTTAGTTAGCTTTTCATTTGCTCTGCTCAAGAGCAGCAAGTGATGGAGACAGAGACTTACAAAGGCTGCTGCCTGAGTGTCTGGAGCTTATTCCAGTACTTCTGGCGGAACTTCTCTGCTCTCTCCAGTGCATCCCCAGAGTCTGGCTGGCTGGCTGCGGCACGCTTGGCCACCTGTGACACAAGGAGGACTCAAGTCACCACAGGAATTCTTCCTCCATGTAGCCAAGCTGAAAAATAACCATCTGCCCACATACCATCTAGCCCCTCCCACACAGTATCTGGTCCACAGCAGATTAATTTGCTACATATCTGTGTCTCTCATATATGTGATGGTTTTGTGCCACTTACCCCATCCAGTGCCTCCTCAAAGCAGGTGAGCCAGTATTTTCTGGCCATGGCATCATCTGTGAGGTCAACAGTGTCTGGAATATAGGTTGAAGGGTCTTTCAGCAGGGGTAGGTTAACAAGTGGTCTCTCCAACCTATCCATTTCAAGCATGTCAAACTAGGTGAAAAACAGAAGAGATCTATTAGAACTTACTCAGGAATTAGCTCATAACAAATTAAACTAGTACAAGGGCTACAGAAGTCCATCCTCAGTTAAGACTGACAAACTTGTAGACAACTATATTAAGAGTATGTGTCACCATAAATAACCCACAGACCCCATCATCTGCAGCTCACAGTGGACTTAGATTAAGGCTTGGTCTGGAAAACTATTCAGCAAGAGTTCAAAACTCTGAGGCACAGTACTTGTGCTGTGCCTTCCTTCAGAGAAAGGGCAAGAGGTGACTGTTCCCCCTTTGCTTTGCTGCAGGAGAGGAAGACAGAGCAGCAGCCACAATCTCTTTTTATGAGACATGACATCGAACCATCACACAAGACACAAGACAACATCACACATGGCACAGGACACCATGTTAGTCACTTCTTTTGGTAAGCAGGAGTCACAGAAGCAACTAGCTTGAGAAGAATAATCATCTATTTTCAAATCACTCTTAGTAAGAGAAGGTACTTAGTTAGGAAAGCCAAGCACATACTGTACCACTCCTTGTTCTCTGCATGGGGTAAATGTCAGGTGATGTGCTCATAAGCCCAGAACTCCCAGCATAATTCTCTCCCCAGCTATACTGATTGGGATCTAGAAAAGAGAAAGAGAGAGACACACATAATCTGAAAATAAAACTGAAAACACTCCCATGAGCAAGGCTAGAGTTAGCATCCCTCCAGAGAAGCTGCTTCACTACAAAAGCCATCTTCCCTTGCCTTGATAAGCAAAGATCATTCTCCCCTCTAATCCCCAAAAGGTTTCAAGCACTCAGTGAATTACCAAGCTCTCAAGAGCTTCAACCTGAGTGAGACATAAGACCATTAAAGGTCTAAAATCATGCCTTTTCTGAAACCCCTTCCCCTTGTCATTAACAGCTATAAACCAGCATGCTTTCACAGCACTAAACAGAATTCATTTCTAAATCTAGATTCACTATTAACAAAATACAATTAAAAAACTTTCAAAGCACAATCTAAGTTTCATATAAACATTGAAGTTACTTCTGGAATTTTGGTTTTATTTAAGCCAAAGCTTACTCAAGTTCAGATGCACAGTGTATGCTGCAGAAGCAACAGCTTTAACTCCTCAGTAGCTGGTTCCTTGTCTAGATGTATAAGATGGTTATGAAAGTCATTCCACATCCATTATTCTGAGATAAGTTTGACACTTACTAAGATTAAATACCATTACCAACCTCACTAGGTGTTCCATTATACCTGTTACATTAACTGGCTTGCTAGTCAACAAAAATCATGAGGATTAAAATGGCAGAGTTCAACCAAAGCACCCTAACCCCAAAGAATGCTCAAGTGTCTCATCCTTGATGTCTGTCTGTGAGGCTTTTCACTCTCAAACCAACACAGTTTTGAGATGCTGGTCATCTTCAGCACATGAGCTGAATTCAGAAGCTGGCCTCTTGAAGAGGGGAAAGTTCTCAGAAGGCACATTTCCCCAGCTGGATTTAGAGCTATGACTGCTCTTTGCAGAAAGGAGAGCCAAATCCTGCTGGCTTTTCAAAGGTGAGAAATTAAGATGTCCCTGCCAGAATATATAAAACCAAAGCCCAGCATCTGTGTTTGTTAGTGCCAAATGTGTTCATGTGGCAACAGCTTACATGCAGCCTCTTAAGAGAAACTTGGACATTACACTGACATTTCAGAACACAGCATATACAGAACATAGCAGTGCTGTACTTACTGTCTTGTTCAGCTCCTTTTAAAAATGCCCCAATGGCTCCCAGGTAGCCTTCATGTCTCAGGAACAATGCCTGAACCTCTCCCTGCCACAATATGAAACATTGCAATTGGATGGTCCCTGATGGCTAAGATATACTTCTTTGTCACTAGTTTTACACTTAAATTTAATAGAAACAACTAGAAGATGGTAATATTCATTTCTGCTACATTCTAACACATTTAGAAACTTTACTGGTGCCTCTGAAACACAGCTTCAGGAGGAACTGCTTACATACATCATTCCACAATTATTTTAACAGCTGGGGAAAAAAAAACCCAACATGCAGAAGTAGTGTGTATTGTGAGCCTGCACAACCCCAGCTGCAGAGGGAAGCCAGGGCCTTCACTACAAAAGACCACTGCATCATTCCATCAATATTCAACTCCTCTTGCTTGAACAGGCTGGAAATACAAGGTTGTCTGACTTCTAGGTCATCAACATTAAGTGTGTGCCACTGTGCATCCAACACATTTGAGACACTGCTCATTATTACACTGATACTCAACATTCAACAACATGCAGACACTGTATATTAGCCACAGGCAAGTACTTCCCCCACCAGATTAACTGTTCATAGAATATATGAATGCCAGGGAGAATAAGAACACTCTCCATCCTAGCAGCAGGCTCCTAGGCAAAGCTGGGGGAGACAGTGCTTTCTCTAAAGGAAAATCAGCTAAGGCTGCAGCAGGGACTGCAGGAACAGCTAGCACTGAGCTAGGTGAGAGCAAAAGATTAGCCACAACTCAGGGTGAGAGCTGGATTGGAATCACTGATAAAGGAATTCTTAGGAAAAGCTAAAGCTGCACCTTTGCAATAGTTTTCTTGAAACCCAACAAAGTTTTACAGAAAGGGACTGCAATGGTGAAATAACAGGGAAGCTCCACTGGGGAGTCTCCTGCCTGAAGCACTGAGATGAGGGGGGAAAAAACCAAACAAAACAACGAAGTGTCATCTGTTCTATGAACAGGCAAAAGTGCAGGAACTAATCTACCTGTAACAAGCATTAAGTGAGCTCTGGGATATTTTCCACAGCTTCAGAACCTGCGAAGAACTATAGCTTCATTGGTTCTGGGGGTTTATTTTTGAACAACAACCAACCTACAGAACCCCTCTACTGACACTAGCTGCTAACTACCTCTGCAGAACAATCCCACATTGCATAGCCTAGGGGGTGAAAAGAAATAGATGCAAGTCAGCAAGAGGAATTGAATAACAATGGTAGCTAGCTAAGAAATTAGTGAAAACTCTTTACTTGGCAGCTACAAGACTGACTGTCAATCAAAAGATAATAATAAAGAGAGAGAGGGAGGGATGGAGAGACAGAGAGAGTGAGAGAGAGAAGCCAGACAGAACTCCCAGGCATTTCACATGGATTTTATCCCTCCCACAACAGATCTTTCCAGCCCTGCCTTACCCTACCTAAAGCACAGCCCTCTAAGCTTACTTGGTCTGCAAATTAATGCAATAAAGTCTCCCAACAAGCTCGAGAGATGCCTAAATGTGACTGTGCTGTTAGGAAGCTCTCTGCTTTCATTACCTTGGAGAAGAAGTTGATGCTGTAGGTGATGGTGCGCATGGTCACAGGGTGACCCCGAATGAAGAAGCCTCCAAAGTAGATTTTATCCAAGTGGTGGAGTTTGGCATAGAGGCAGGCAAGCTGACCAATGTCATTGCTGATCATGTGCAGTAAGCTTTTTGCCATATCTTCTTTGGAAAAGTCTTGAAGGAAAGACATGGTAAAGCAAATCAGACACAGCTGAAGGATGCTCAGATGGACTGTACTTTTCTAAGAGCCTACTGCTGGAGGAGGGAGAAACAGGGAGTTTGAGCAGTCTCTTTGGATGTGGAGAAAAAAGCTGTTCCCCCACCAAAAGTCTTTTATAGAAGCAGTACTTCAAACCACAAAGAGTGTGCATTTGACTGAAGAGATCATGAAAAACAGCACCAAGCCTCTGTGAAATATTGCTTGAAAAAAAAACCTGCTTGAAAGGCCACCAGCAAATGGCAAGAACTCCATTTCTTCTCTCTAGGAACCAGGGGGGGTGTTCATCTCTCCAGCTTGACCTGAGATGCACCACAAGCATTTTATTGTAATACTGCAAATAAAATGGCAAATTCTAGTAAATCACTGCCATGGGTCCTCTTCTGGACTGAGAAAGACAGAGGAATGAACTGACATTGGACTAACCAGACAGCTACTTTGGTCACTTGCCTGGACTCAGGCAATCCCAAACTGAAAACCTGCAAGCCTTCTGGCAGGGCAGTGCATTTTCAATCAACAAAATACTCTGCAGGCCAAACACATGGAGGCAAGATCAGGGAAAGAAGTGGTTATTTTCCAGCTCTGCTTGCTAGATCATTATAAACACCAGACTCCCAAGGGCCAGAGGAGATGGTTGCCTTTCTTCTCCTCATTAGTTTCAGACAATAACTCCAAACAACTGGAGCAAGTCAAGCAGTGCTCCAAGCCACCTCTCAGCCAGCATGCATATCACAGGGAAATGGATAAGGCAAGGCATGTTTATGCTGATGAAGCTGGCAGTTATTTTCCATCCATTTGGATGTTCACAGGAAGCTAGCACAAGCAGCAAAGCCATGCTGACAGGCAACGTAAAGCATTAACTGTAGAGCAAATCTCAGGTAGCTCTTTCAGACACCAATACCTTTATCTGCTGTGGTAGACTTCCCAAAGCTGCTAGCTATCAGATTTCCACTTAGCCCCAGGGTCTGGTAGGCTCCTCCATACACATCTTTCACCAGCATGTCTACATTTGTGTGCTGTCCCTTTGAAGCCAGTTGTAGCAATTCATCAAATTTCTGAGGATGAGAAGCAGAGTTACTCTAGCTTTCCTGGACAGCCAGAGAACCTTGCCCATACAGCAGTTCTGCAGCACCTTTACTGACCCAAACCAGAGTGTGTGGAGTCAGAAACACAGTAGCTAAGAGCAAATAGAACTATGTCCCTCTTGAAGTGAGGAAAAAAACGTTTAAAACCCAATTACTAAGTCTGCCATTACTGTTAGAGAACTGCATTATGAGCCTGAAATTAAACCTGCACTCAATCTGCATTATCCCAGTGCTTAATCTGTGTCTGTTAGCTCTAATTTCTTCTATAAAATCAGAGAGAATTAAGAGCAGACACTGCCATGTTCTGAGATTTCTGTCTTAAAAGCATCAAATAAAACACTGCAAGTATGGGTCTTCCCTTTGACATTTTCTTATTCAGTGTATCTGTAACTCTAGCTTTTTCTGTGCTGCTGACATTTAGTGACACCTCTGTAAGCCACGTGGATCTGAGAGAAGAAAACACCAGCATGGTTGAAGAGCCAAGTTAGGCCAGGCAGCACTAAATCAGGCCTTGTTCTGGCAGATCCCCAGCCTGGGATTTCAGTGAGGAACCCCTGAAACCATAGTGTGTACAACAAGAGTGAGAATTCCTCCTCTCTACTCTCAGACATTTGGCAGGATCTTTTTGCACTGAAACTTTTCTTTACTAGATCAGAAGTGTTGAAAATATGAACTCAGCCTTGATCTAACAGTCAAGGCTCACAAGCACCTAACTCAGGGTATGAAAGTTGTCCTGAACATTGCAGAACTGCCTGTTCTGTTTCTGCACAAGGGCAGCAATTCTTGGAATGAAAGTTAATTGTTTCTCCCTATTTAAAGGGTTTGGCATTCCAAGATTCAAGCTTCCTCTCAGCACCTCATTTAATCCTACACCCCTTAAAACTGACACTTCAATACCTTTGTTTTTGTGAGCAGTGCTCCAAGACCCCAGAAGGTTCCACCTCCAATTGAGCTCCCTCCAATCCATTCAAATTTGTCTTCTGTTTCTACCTGGCAACAAAAAACCACACAGATTTGTCTAGAAAGTCCTATTATAACTATAAAACACACAGTTAGATAGGAGAGCATGTGGGGTTCTCTGAACAGTGGAATTAGTGTAGGTGGAACCATTTAATGCTGTAAATAGCAGGTGAGGAGCTCTCCAGTGATGCATGTTCCACAAACTTACACCACAAGAGCTTTCTGAAATCTTTGTATTTAATTCTTGGCTAAACACCACAAAATGTGAACCCTTCAACAGTGTACCAAAACAAACAAAATGTGAAAAATCACTGTGATCTGACAGCCTTTGTCCTCATCAGTTCATGTAACTACTTCTCCAAACACCAAATGTGATCAGAAAGAAACTCTGGTAGTGAACAGCAAAGCATTCATAATCATTATTTGCTTTCTAAACTTTGTATTAGCCAAACCAAAACAGCTATAAATCTAAACCAGTAAGATGTTTCAGACAATAAACCCTTCCAGCAATGACTCACCTTCACTATAGAAACTCCTGAGCCAATATTCACCAGCAAATAAGGGAAAATGTTGGGGTGGTTGCTCTGGAATCGGAACTCCGTGTCGGAGTCTTTCTGGTAAGCAAACACCTCATGGGGGATGTTCCTTAGCACAAAGTTGCATCCTTTAATTAGGCAGGTCATTACATCTTCTTTATCTACTCTAAGGGAAAGGGGGAGAAGAAAATTCTTTAGATCAATTTCACAGTGCTAGTGATAAGCAAGTATGCTTTTAGAGCAGCAATGCTTAAGAGGAGATCTTTTAAGACAGGAAACCTCCACAACTTCTGATGTTCATCTTCCACACCAGAACATCCAGCCCCAAGTCAGATTGTAGTTATACAGTAACTTTAATCTTACATTAATCATGCTGTCATTACAAACAATCCTGCTCTCCTGTTTGCTTGTTTACACTGCCTCTTTAGTGCCCTGGTGCTGCACAAGTAACTGTGCACCCAAGCAATAAAGTAGGTCAGGAAACTTATCTGGAAATTAATCTAGCAAAACAATTTCCTAATGTGAAATAATTTTCTATTGCTCTTCCCCTTCCTTCTCAAGAAAGGAAAAAAGCTTCCCTCACCATTTTAGCACTTGTTTATGACAGATTAACCTGTGATAAGCCTGCTACTGAGACTACCAAACATAGGAAAAACAGGACTCATAGGATTCACCACAGTACATATCCTGAGTTGGGAGTCTGACTATTCAGTGCTTGATTTCAAATACGACTTCACATGCCCACTGCAGGCCTTGAGTATTTGTAGTTCAACAGCATGTCCAAAGCATGCTCTTGACAGCTTGGATACCACCCCTGAAATGCTACTAGTGTAGGGGTGAGAAGTAAAAACCATTAGCATAAGCATGGGAGAGACTGATTTAACTTAAAAATAGAGTAACTGCAAGCTAAACCCTCTATAGAAAAAAGCTGGGATAATACCATGCTTCTCTCTTCTTACTGTTGTTTTCCTGAAGCCTGTGCTCCTGTCTGGCTCTGTTCCTGCACCTCTGCTGTGTCAGTTCATGATACACTTATCTCTCTGCAGCTCTCACAAGTCAACTCAGCCTGCTCTGACCCACATGCACACATGTTCTCCCCCTTCACTCCTGCAGTGCAGATGGCTTTGGAGGGAGGATGGGCAAAGTGGAAAGTTAGCCCACCAAAATCTCTTCAGAGAAGAAATACACACCTAGAACTAAGTTTAAACAGTTCCACTTACTTCAACCCCAATTTCTTCTCAATAAGATCTTTGAATTTATAGGCACCACCACCTGTAGCTTTGATGACTTTTGTCTCTGTATTGACAAGATGGTCTTTGATGAAATCTAGGCAGGTTTCAATGTAAGTGTTTTCAAACTTAATGAAGTGAAGTCGAGCTGTGATCTCCTCCTGAACTGATATTTCATACAAAGGTTCATTTTCTATGTCCTTTAAAAAGAGAAAAGACTTTCTTACAGATCATTCACAATCCTCCCTAGAGAAACAAGATTATATGCTGAACTACTGACCATCAATACCTGTGCTTCCTTTGCCTTCAAACTGTGTTAATGCCATTAAAAACATAACATCCCAAGCTACTTTCAGAAAAGAATGCTTTTAACAGATGTATTTACTTGTCTAGAAAACAACCATTTCAAACACTAACTGGCAATACAAGCACTTCCAAGAAGGCAAGGAATTTAAGTGAGTTTGCCTGTGCATGGGCTGCACAGCTCTGAAGCAGTCAGCCTTTCAGTAAGGAGAAAATGCATGATGTATCATTGCATGAATTTAGATGTAGACCTACATTAAGCTTACAAAGCAAAAATAACTGCCAAACCCATGATAACAGCTAATTCCCCTGGAACAGAGCAAAGGGTTATGAACAGGAGCCACAGGCTCCTCCAAGGTGCAGTACAAATGCCTAGGGATGGCTCTGTCAGTAACATTCCAGCTGTGCCAACTTCAGACATTACAGAAGGTCATACTTCCTCTGGAACTTTCTTCCAGCTGAAGTTTTATATAGAACAAGGTGCTAGATGGGTTTGAGATGAAATTTCTATTCCACTCTGAGAAGCCAGCCCAGTACTTCACTCTTAGGACTCAGTTGTTTGCTACTGATGAAAGAAACAACTCTCACCTTTCCAGAATGATCAAAGGATCTCACTCTTGCCACTTTGTGCTGCACTGTTGAATAATAAGCCAACTTAGTTAATGAACCACCTGTGAACAAAAGGATGACAAGTTGTGATTAATGCCTCACCTCAGAGCAAGCAATATAATTTATATTGATGCATGCTTTACCTAGGAGTTCTTGAGGTTTAAGATCTCCTCAGCTAAAGCCAGATATAATTAAGCAAGTGCATAATGCAGTGAGCCCAAGACCCCTTGTCTAGGAACTGATTTGGCATGGTCAACTCCAAACACACTACTTACAGGAACAGCTCCACAGGCTCAGCTTCTGCTCAACAAAACAGAACTTAACCTCTTGCCCTATCTGTGCTATCTTTGCATCTGACCTGTAAAAGTGAATTTATGAAGTCTGACTGAATAACTTCACTGATTCTCCTTAGGACAAACCAGTACCTGCTGGTGCTTCTGATTAAGAACAATCTTAACCAAGTAGATCTTTGAGCCTGAAAGTAGGAGGCTGGCAAAGCCTGCTTATTTTTGTTAAAACAAGTTTTCATTTATTTCCTAGGTCAACTTAGAGTGATCTCTGACAGATGCTTATAGTAACAAAAGCAGTAAAGCTCTCCTGACATCAGATCTTTTTTTGGGGTACTAGCCAATGCTTTAAAGTTTCTGCTAAACAAAATTCAAGCTCCATTCTGCCAGCTCACTGCTTAAAGGTGGGGATTTTCTTAGCTTTTTTATAAAACTAAACTCAGCAGCTCTGTGCTCTGAGGAAAAGCTTCCTTCCAAACCTCTCAGTAAAGGAATCTTGAAGCTTGTGTTGGAATGCCATACTGTTTGTACAACACTGATAACGATACGAGTGCTTCAGCAATTAATTTATCACTAGATAAATGGAATGTCAAGAGCTATGCTTTATACATTATCCCCTTCCTCTCCCAATTTTTTAAGGCTTAAATCCATCCAGAACACCAGCTGAGACATGTAACCAGGCTTTATAACTAATCCCACAACTCTAATTCCAGTCTGACCCACAGAAGGGACCGATTCCAGCTGTTACTTTAACAGGCATGAAACAAGTAGCTTCTGAAGCAGTCAAGCAGATTTGTGATACAAGACTGTATATTATGGTGCATATATTCTCCCCACTAGACAGTAAGTCTACACCACTCAGAGCAGTGTTAACCAGAGGACTAATGGAGGCTTGCACACAGCACTGTGGCTGTAGGTTACTTTCCTGGCTTTCCTACTGAACAGTTCCACCAAGCTAGAAACTGGAAACCAGAAGGAAAATGTGAGAACTGGCATTTTTGGTTTGGCAGATCACTACAGAATGAATGCTAATCCCTGCACAGGTGAAGCTGTTGTTAACCAGCTTAGCTGGGCTGTGTCCCAGCATGCTCCCCCCTCCCCAGCACCACTCGGATGTCACTTTGATGTGCAGTGCTCCATCTGTCCCTTGGTGCAGGCTGTGTACACCCAGCAACGTCATGTTCTCAGGCTTATAACACGACAACAGCAAACAGCCTCCAATTGTGCCAGGGCAGGTTTAGGTTGGACATCAGGATCTGTTTCTTCCCTGAAAGGGTTGTCAAGGCCTGAAATTGGCTGCCCAGGACAGTGGAGGAGTCACCATCCCTGAAGGGGTTTAAAAGACATGTAGATGTCGTGCTGAGAGGCATGACTTAGTGGTGACCTGGCAGTGTAAGGTTAATGGTTGAACCTGGTGATCTTAAAGGTCTTTTCCAAGCTCAAGGATTCTATGCCAGGGAGCGTTTCTGAGGGTGGCTGAGGAAGCGCGTGCAGCCAGCTATTGTGACAGCTCCCCAGCCCCCTCATCCCTGCAGCCACCCTGCTTTGCCAAGCAGGTGGCATCGCAGCTTCCCCCAGCCCCCTTCCTCCCTCAAGGTACGTGTCAGGAGCACGGCGGAGGGCAGGCAGTGCCCAGGGGCTCGCCGCGGCCAGGGACGAGAGTCCCGCGGGCAGGAGGATCCGCAGCGCTCGATCGGGCCTAGGGCTGCCGGTCCCGGTGCACCCGGGAGGCTGGGGCGCAGTTCGCGGGCCTCACTGCCCTCTCCGGGCCCCTGCTGGGTTCACTCTCCCCTCTCGCCACCAAGGGCAGCCCCAGGCTGTCCCTAGCCCTGGCCCGTTACCATCGGCGGGCAGGCTGCACGCCGGGGCTTGTAGTGCTGCTTCCCACCTCCGTCTGGCCTCTGCCGGGCCGCCGGACTCCCGCTCCCGCCGTGCCCCGCATCACTGCCACTCCGAGGGGGCTTGCCGGGAGCTGTAGTGCGCCTGCGGCTTCCCGGCCCGGCCCGGTGGCCTGAGGGGACTGCGGTTCCCAGCGTGCCGCCTGGCCCCGGCCCCTCAGCGGGCCAAAGCCGCCGCCCGTGCCTGGGCCACCGCCACCTCCTCTCTCCTATCCCCGCCAGCCCCCTCCTCCTCTTTCTCGTCCTCCTCCCCGCCGCTCCCGCGCGGTTACCGATGTCTATGGCGAAGCGTTTGGCGTTCTCCAGGTTGCGAAAGATTTCGTCGGGCGGGAGGGTGATGCTCTTGTCCAAACTCCCGCCGTGACCGCCGCTCCCTCGCCCGCCCCGCTCCGCCATTTTGAACGCGACCCACTCTTCGGCTGGCCTCATCGGCATGCAAATGTATGCGCATACATCTACATACTGAGCAGGGGCGGTGCGGGGAACAGGGCGGGAAATGGCGCAGGCGCGACGCTGAGCGCGGGCAGGAAGGGGACAGCCAGCTCCCCCTCAGCAGCGAACACTGCTGGGGCACGGTTAGGCCCCACCCAAAGCTTTAGAGCCTGTGATCCCCTGGCTCTTGTGTCAAACTCAGAAGGGAAGAGCTGCTTTTGACATCAGCTGTGTGGCTCCTGCCTCATACGTACCTGAACACACACATCTATGGCGCTGTGGTGTTTTGTCTCCCTTCAGACAAGTAAGTAGATTGAAATTGCCTGTGTTTCAGAGGGGTTTGTGACTCAGATACATGCCACAAAACCATGAAATGCCTCAGCAAACTTTTTATCTGTTAATCAGAAGTCTGTTTAGGAATACAGCATGAATCTTCCCAAGCTCAGCACGGACTGATGTGACTTTTCCTGACAAGTATCTTGGCTCTGAATTTCCCAAGGATTTGTGGGTTGGGCCTGCCTCTGTTTTTGCCTCACACTGAGTCTGATGTTTTGGAGCTATCTATAATCTCTGCTGTGGAAAACAGCATCATGTCGGTCCCAAAGAACAGAAAACTGGTGAGGCAATTAAATACCAATTCTGACTATCTTTGCTTCTACTGAAATCTTTGTCTCATGCCCTTTAACCCCAGGGCCCACAGGGGAATCAGAAATGCAAACTACTCAAGAAAGAATAACTTACTGCATTTATTAATTAGATTTTTATTTATTTTGGCATTGTTACGTTTCTGTGACTTCTGAAGTTCAAGATAATTGCAGGCACAAGCTGTACAACTGGTGCAACTCACACATAACATGACATAGCATCCTCCAAGGACAGTATTGAATTCATATTCTCCCCTATGGTAGGGTACCAAAGAGTAAATATAATTTCTACACCTGCCTTTCATGAAAGACTTTGATAAATATCCCTTTCAAAATCGACAACACAGCCGTAACTTTCTATCCTATGAGGATATAAAAATGAGCTTTGGCCTTTATAAAAGGCATACACATCCTGAACCTCACAAACCATACTCTGGTTTTGTGAGCAAGACATCCTGAGGAATTTCCTCTACATAGTTTGAGTTATGGTTTAACCATTTTCAGAGCATGCTCAGTGCAATCTACAAGCATTGTAGAACCCATCAGACACCTGTAGGAAAGCCAGGTTTTTCAAAAGTGTCCAGTTAGACCTGCTGTTCTGCTTGAGACACCTTGGGCCCCCCTGGCTACAGCCACAGCCAGGCATGGATAGGTTGGGGCACTTGGGAGTCTCAATTGGAGCAGGTCAGAGGAAAGGAACTCCTCCTGAACGGACACTTTTGAAAATGCTAGCCTGAACATCTTAGAAGTTACTGCTTTCTCAACAGATGTACACATACAACCTCACTAAGGTTAAGAACAAGTCAGTGTTCCTCTCTGAACAACTCCTCTCAGTCCTCCTAGCAGGAGGATTACATCTCATATTCTTTTAGAATAACTTCTCTCCACATGGTGGGATCATTTTAGTCCTTCTGGAAGAAGGGAAGCAGACATCCATGCATAGTAATGCTCTGCAAAAGGAAAACATTCTTCCCTACTCAGGAGAGGAGTGGGGGGACTTGTAGAGCAAGTCACAATCTCCTCTGGAATACAAGCAAATGTCCAGGAAACACATAAGTGTACTCTTGGCCTACCAAGGCCTCCAGAGGCTGCAGGAGGGTTTCAGTGCTGCTTGTTTTGCAGGGGGCTGGTGAGTGGAAGCTGGTGCAGAACAACCAGAGTCCTTGGGCACTGCTGGTGACCTCTGGAAATGGCAGATGAGCTTCATCCGGGTTTCTGTGTTCGGTGAATGAAGAGACAGGAATTGCAGGGCTTCCTTGAGGCACCAGGCATACCCTTCACAGTAATCCTGCTGGAGACTTTTGGCAGATGCTGCGAAAGCTGCAAGGGCAGAAGAGAAGTGTTAGAGAGGGAGACTTGGGCTGGAGTTCTGCCTAAGAGTTAAGGGCAGCATGCTTGATGGGGAGATGTGCTCACCTCGGCTGTATTTCAGGTAGCTGACAGTCATCTCCAGGATGTCAGCTTTCTCCAGCTTGGAGTTGGGCTGGTGCCTCTGAAACTCCTTCTCCAGCAGCACCTTGAGCTGCTCGATGCTGCTGTTAATCCTGTCACGACGTAGTTTCTCTACGATGGGTTTCCTGAGCTGGAACACAAAGTGGGAAGAGGCCAGTTAGCAGTGAGACTTTCCCCTTCCCGTCCCTCTATCACCTGTTGCTCTCACCTCTTTGCCCTGGCAGTCACAGAGACAGCTGATACTTACTCTGTTCTTCTCTTTGGGTGTTAGGATTTCCAGGGAGAGAGCAGTGGGTGCCATGATCCTAAGTGCAGGTTTGGGCTGGGAGCTGGCTGGTTAGCGGCTGGAGAAGGGAGTGGGGAGTTCCTCTATTTATACGCGGTGGCTGCATACAAATGTATGGGTCCTAAGCGACTTTGAGTTTCCCACAGTCGATAGCCAATCCATGTGTGCCCCGGGACAATAGAGAAAGCATCTATTACAGCATGGCAAATTGACTGTGAATTGCCTGGGGATAATACCCTGCTCCCAAAGGAGCAGGTGGACTGGGGAGTGTGTGACACAATAGGGCTTGGCATTACGGCGCTGGGGTAGGAACGTGGGAAAGCGTTGGCCGTCATTATAATCCAACTTCTGCCTGATGTTGGGAACGGTCAACATCTCAATGTGCTGCCTTTTCCCAGGCTGTGGTGAAATTAAGCACAGAAGACTGATCCCAGGAAGAGATAATGCTCTGTGCCCATGACCAAAAGAGAGGTTGAAAAGGAAAAGATGCAGAATTAGAGGGCCTAAACCCTTTCATTGACATTAAACCGTGCTTAGATGAATACAGTACCAGATAATTTTGGGGCAAGTAGAGACTAAAATCGAGGAAAGAACTCTTAAAACAACTTGTGCTAAGCAGTTAGCTTGAAATATTTTCCTCTCCATTGTTTAAATGCTTGAAGTCCCTCTATAAGTTATATTGGGAGCTCTTCCTTGCTTTTGTTTGGGTAATCTGTGCTTTCCTACAGCAGCCCGTGACATGTAATGATTATGATGCCCTTCCCAAACATGTCCTATTTAATTTCATGCCGCTTTGTAAATGCCTTACTGTTCCCTTGGCCCTGAGTATCCCCATAAAGCATCTAAATATATTTTCCCTTTGCAAACCACTGAGATGCAGTGAGAAGTCAATTCTTGTCTATGACTTTGCCTATATTATCCCACCTGCAGAATGTAAGTACAGGTGCTAGGATATCCTGTGACTGTGTCAAATCTTGGGCTTTCTCAGTGCATGTGCCACATGTGTAGCAATGAACACAGGCAATGAAATGGAGAGGAGCAGACAGGATCCAGGATTATAGCAGGCTTTTTGAGATCTTTTTTCCAGGCTGTTCTAGGTTGCCTGCTCAGGTCTGCTACCAAGCACAAGCCAGTACCAAGCCAGTCACATTTAAGATGTGTCAGTCAGGCATGTGAGGCCTCATAGTGACCAATTCCCAGTTATGGTGCATCTCTTTCAGCTGTAGCATGTGGAGCTCTGTGGGTTTAGGGGAGTTGTGCATGGGTGTAATTTTCTTTTCCCTTATTGCCTGTTTCACAGAGGCTAAAGCAGGGAGTAAAGCTAAATTGTCACTGATAGGCTAGCAGGTTGGGGATGTTAGGATTTGAATACTTGTTTCTTACTCCAACAACATTGATGAAAACCCTACCTGTTTCTTGTCTCTGCCTTTCAAAACCACTTTCGTTTGACTGTCAGCTGCAGTCAGTTTATATCACCTGCCCTCAGCATCCCTGTGATAATCCAAGGCCGAAACCTGTGCCTGTAGGTACATAGATAGCAACATGTTCCAGCACACATAGGGTTGTTGCATAAAAGGATATGGTCCTGCAAAGGATCATCCTGTAACTAGTTACTAACCTGAGGCTTACAAAGCCCCTTCTTCCAGGCTTCTAGAGGCAGTGATGTCCATGGGTCAGCCATCCTCCCCTCCTCTCCGCCCAGCCCAGAGGCATGTTACATTTAGATGGGTCACATAGGGTGTAACAATTTTAATTGCTGATGGTTGTCAGAAACCTAGAATTGAACGGGGCCTCTGGGTTCTATTCAAAATCAGTTCCCTGAATTATTTTGTCAGCTTGTAATCAGCAGTATGACTGGCAGCCAGGGCAGTCCCTGCCTGTGTGTGCTTGTGCCATTATTGGAGCTTGAAGTGGAGCACAGGGCTTTGTGCCTGCCTCTCAGGGCTCGCATGGGCTGCAGTGGACAGCAGGTCCTGCCATGCACTGTAGGGGAGGGAACATGTTTGCAGCAGCAGCAGAGGGCACAGGGAGCTGGGAGGGAAGCTTTGACCCACTTTCCAGTTCTGGAAATATGAAATGAGTGGTTTGAAAGGACGCCATCCTATCCCCAGCACAATGCCCCTGGACTCCAAAGGGCTAAACCAACTCCCACTGATTAAAGCATTATCCCTCCCTTGAAGTGCTGGGCAGATGGTGCAGCAGGCGTTAGCTTTCTTCTGGGGACCCGCAGAGGCACACTTCTTTTGTTGGCAGTGTAACAGGGTGAATGGGGCAATGTGGGAACTCCTTGGAGCAGTGGACTCACACCATCTGATGTGAATGGTGAACCAGGCATGCTGCCTTGCAGCCAGCACACAAACAACAGCTTCTCACAGCTCCCAGCTTCTCTCCCCACCCCCCCACTCTCTCTGTCAGGTGAAAAGATGGCAAATCTTCAGTTCCCTCCCTTGCCTGCTTCTCCTACCCTCTGTATACTGCTGATGGATGAAAGAGAATATTCCCCCTTTCACCCCATTTGGATTGAACATTATGGCCCGAAAACTTAATGGCAGTGATATTTCCCAGCTGATGCTTCAGAGGCTAAGGCTGTCCCTACAATATATTTGCTATGGAACTGGGTGCAGCATGTGCTGTTGGTAAGGATTTCAGGAGAGAAAAAAATCCAGTGCTGTAGGCAGTCCAGTTATTGTTTGTTAAAAATCTGTAACTGGTTTGCTCAGTTTGGGCTTTCTTAAACCTCAGCTGTTAGTGGAATAGTCTATTCCACTGAAACATTTGTGATTGAAATCCTTGTTCCTGTCCTTCATATCCATGGGAGGAGCTTGTGCCTCTGACTGTCACTGCAGAGCCAGAATGAAAGACTGATTCTCTGTTTTTGGAATGAAGGATTAAAAGAAACAATCCCCCAAAACTGCCAAACACGTGGAGCTGAGTAAACAATGTGACACAGTAATTCCCTTCTTTGGAGGATGGTGTGAAATCTGGACCTGCTCTTGGGAGATGACAGCTATGCTGTGGACAGAGGCTTGCTTTCTGAGTGGCCTTGTTTCTCTGTAAATCAGATCACAGTCCTGAGTTGCATCATGAAGATGCAGTCTTCAAAATCATGCATGACAGCAGAGAGCTGTCTCCACTCTCACTTGGTATGTAGCTATTGAAGTCTCTAAGGTGAAACAGGGATCTGCAAACAATTGTCAGTGACTGTGCTTGCAGACCTCATGTCAGGCAGGAGTTGTAGCTTAAGGCAAAAACCACCACCCCGTTAATTGTCACCAAGTGTAGCTCTCAGCATTTGGCCCTGACTTGTGGTGTGCAAACTGTGTGCCATAGATAGCTTTGAGTTGAGGAAGACCCACAGAGGATCCAGCCAACCCCAAGACTCTCATCAGTAATCCATTATAGTCCATAAATCAAAGCTGCTGGAGGACCTCTAGCTTAGGAAACTGGTACTGATCCATGGAGCTTTCTGCTTCTTGTTCGTAGGTTGTGATTTCAGCTCAGGTGCAGGCTTAAAATAGACACTTTTCACAAAAGCTGCTACTACTTGTAGGACCAATTGACAACATCTGTGGCTGCACATAACCTGATGGCTTGAAGCTTTCCTTTCTATACCACTTCTAGAGCATTTTTCCTTCAGACTGTTTCCTACCTTCGTGCCAGCCTGTCTCACAAATGCTGTTGGTGGGGTTTAATATTAAAGAAAGCATTCCAATTTTGATTTTTCCCGTGCCTCCCCTAACTGGTTTCAAATCTTTCTGACAAGCCCTCTGGAGACACCTCTTTAGTGTCAAAGAGCATCACGTTCCCAAGTTTTTAAAAGGGCTCTGGGATAATGCTGATGGATCAGTGTGCTCCTTGGGAACAGAGCTCTCCAGATGGTCCATCGGGACAGGAATTGCTGGTGCTGACAATGGCAGCCGAGGAGCGGCACTAATGGGCGCTGTTGTGAGGCACGCTTCCTTTGTGCTCCCGCTGAATGGCAGCAGCGGGGAAGAAAGTGTGGGAAACTCCGAGAAACTCAGGCCCACACTCTGAGGTTAATAGGGGCTTTGTCAGGGGTCTATTCCTGGCCTGTGGGATCAGCATAATAAACAACATCTTCCCGAAGGGTGGGAATGTGTTGGAGCAGGGGAGAGTCACCCCCGGGGGGATAAGGAGCAATAAGAAGCTTTGCCATCAGTTATTAGAAGGGATAATAATTAATAAATTGTAAACATAACCTTTGCTGTGCTAAGGATGGTGAGACCAGAGTGTTGGCTTTTAGCTCATAAATAATTGGTGAAGTAGAGCCCAGAGGGGCAAGTCTTTGGCTGGTGAAAAAGCAAAGTGGTACACTTGCACCAGCTGAGGATCTGACTCCCTGGAGTGAGCAGAGGCTTTCTGGTGGGGTTTGGCTTTCCCCTGCCCAGAAAGGATGTGCTTACTGTTATACCACTCTGCAAACAGTGGTTCCTTTTGGTTGGGAAAGAGCTCTAGGATCGTCAAGTCCAACTGTTAACCCAACACTGCCAAGTCACCACTAAACTGTGTCCCTAAGTGCAACATTTACATGGTTTTTAAACATTTGCAGGGATGATGACTCCACCACTGCCCTGGGCAGCCTGGGCCAATGCTTAACCACTCTGTCAGTGAAGAAACTTTTCCTAATATCCAACCTAACAGCTAAACATGATCAACTCCCTGACTACAGCCACAGTAATGTATAACAGCTACGGTGTAAATGAGAATCAGCCCTTGTGGTTTGAGTCTAGCTTTGTCTCTCCAGATTTAGGCCAATATGAGTGGCAGGAGTTCTGGGCTTAGTGATCTCACCTGAGTTTTGCACAGTTGTCATTTCTACAGCCTGTTCCTCTGTTAGCCTAGGAGCAGAGGGCCTGGGTTCAAATCCAACAGGCTTCAGTTTGTGCAGCTGTTCTTCAGTTTCGTTTTTTCTCTTCTGTCTACACTGTCAGCTTCAAACAAACTGCAGTGCTGCTGCCAGCAGCACAGTGTGGTTTACTTGGGTGGTAAGAGGTTAGCTGCAGAAGGCACCTGTCCACACAGGAGCAGCTGACCTCTCCATGCCATGTGGGACTCTGTTCCTCCTCCCTGTGGTACACAGTCAGGTTGTGGTGTACTTTGGGGCATGCTGCATTTTGACTAAGTCTGAACTCCCCAAACTTCCTACCCACAAGCTGCTTTAATTAGGCTTGATTTAAAAATGCACAGGCATGGATGAACAGCTTGAGTCTTGCTGGGATTCAGAAGCTTGTACTAATTGACAAAGACAAGTTGAGCACAGCTAGGTGAAGTGACTTCTTCAAGATCACTAAGCAACCACAAAATCTAAAAATACCTCTTCTGAATTATTTAGTAGTTCATTTGAAAGAACTGGTCTGTCTGCAGCTTTGCTATCAGCCCCTGATGAGTAACCACAGTGACCCATACAGCAGTGCTGAGGTAGAGAAGTTATGTTCTTGACCTGCCTGGATGGCTTCTTGGCCCTTTCCAAACCTATAACAGAGAGTTTCGTCACCAATCAAGGGAGAACTGGCCAAGTACAGTTAGTGGTGCTCAAATGCAGTTTGATCTTGTCAGCTTAGCAGGCCTGAGTTTGCTTAGTGCGTAACTAAATAGCCACTTGACAAGATCAGAGAGCCTAGCTTTCTTTTTGTTTAAGGAAAAAATCCAGTGCTAGAAATGAAGCTTTTCAAGGACCTTTCCCCCAATGGTGTTTCATGCTGTTCCTGTATCTCTGGAAGATATATATATCATATACCCAAATCAATGTGTTACTCTGGGTAGATAAGTTTTGTGAACTAATTATTTAGAATCATAGAAAGGTTGGAGTTGGAAGGGATAACTTTAGAGGTTATCTAGTCCAACCCCCCTGCTGCAAGCAGGGACACCTATAACTAGATCAGGTTGCTCAGATCTGTGCAGGTTATTTTCCTTTGAAGAGAAGGGAGAGTAAAAGGTGATCAGTCCTCACTAAGCAATGAATGGGAACTCTGCTAAGGAGGAGTGAGTGAATGTTATTGGGGAAATTGCTGTGTTTTGGAGAGGCTCTTGGTGTTTAAGGTGCTCAGGGGTGGCTTTAGGATCCTCTTGTGTTTTTTTCTTCCTGCTTCCATAAATACATTCTGAATCTTCTTTTGCTTGTTGACCTCCTCTATTCCCTCCATAGCTGTGTAGGAGGTTGCTGCTTTGATCTGAAATCCTGTTCAATTCACAAGTGTAAACTATGTCGTGAGTGAAGGGCTCAGAAATATGACATCCCCACTGCAGGAGTCTGCGTGCAACACTTAGTCCAGGAGTATTAGCCATTTTAATCATTTCAAACCAAAGGATTAACGACTAAAGCTATTTTTATTGTACCGTACAGTAAAGACACCAAAGCTGAACATCACACAGGATGAATACATCACAACTTTATAAAAGCTTTTTTAGCTCTTTAGCATCTTCAGTGAATTATTATAAAGTACTTACTGCCTCCCTTCCTCCCCCTTTTCCTTAAGGTAGATCACAGGTATTTCCTTTACAAAAGGCATCAATTATCCCTCAACTGAGAGCAGCACATACTGACATGAAGAGAGTTTTCCCTAGAGCTATCTGTTACCATCCTAACTTTCTGTAAGAAGGTGTACTACAAATAGCATGGGGACTGCAGAAGAATCAGCATTTCTTAATAACATCTTTCACTCAAAAGGTAAAGGCTCAGTACTCTTTGTGATACAAAATACATTCTTCAAAGTGCTCCTTCGTTTAGATCAATCCATTCTCTAGAGACAATGGAGCACTTGAACCACTGACCCAGGGAGTTGCTAGAAGATTGCTACTGACAGCCACTGACTCAACAGCCTTGCCAAGCAGGATGGAAACTGAAGGGTGTTTGGCACTCTAAATCACTGCAGAACTTGCTCCTCTCTTGGGCTAGGAGCCACCAATAAAAGCAGCAAATGTGCTGCAAGATACACACACAGTCCTTCACTATGAAGGGAAACTACTCAGCAACCCTCATTTCTTGTGACAGAAAAACAATAACCACCCCTCTCCCACCTTTGGAAAGCAATGTTTCCTACTTTAAAGAGGAACTCTTAAACCACAAGTTCCTCTAGTTTTTGTAGCAAAACATAGGAATAAAGCAAAGTTCAGCAGGTCTACCAGGGTCTCCAGATGGTAGGAGCAGCAGGCACAGTCTTCTGGGCAGGTTGCTTTCTGGGGAACAGAGCAGGTGATAGAGGTGAGCTGCGGAGAGCAGGAGAGTGTGTGACGTCTGCAGCCAGCCGAGCTTTGCAGAAGTGCTTGATCAGCTGCACTTGAGTTTCCTTCCTGGGTTCACAGTAGGACAGAAAGTGCATGGCTTCCCTGAGGCACCGCAGGTAGCCACTGTTAAACTCCTGCTCTGCACTCTTGGGACTGAATGCTGCAAGAGAAAGAGAGAAGCACATGCAGGGGGTTAAGTTCATGACCAAAACATGGGACAGTGGCGAGTCAGTGATTCATGCATTAAGCTTCTTTCAAGAGCCTGAGTCCCTGAGCCTTGCTCTTGGGGCTAGACCTGGTGTGTTACAGCCCCTGCATGCTTTGGGGCCGGGGCTGCACGGGAGGGCAAAGGCCTGCGGGAGCAGACTCTCTGTGGTAAGCAACACATGCTCCACACTCACTTTGGTCCTGCAGCTGGCTCTGCTGCTTCAGGTAGCTGACAGCCACTTCCAGGATGTCAGCTTTCTCCAGCTTGGAGTTGGGCTGGTGCCTCTGAAACTCCTTCTCCAGCAGCAGCTTGAGCTGCTCGATGCTGCTGTTAATCCTGTCACGACGCATCTTCTCCACCACTGGCTTCCTCAGCTGGAAGAGAGATCAAGCAGATCTTAAGGCTAGTCTGACCTACTTTCCCCTTTTGATGCCTGATACACACGTTCAAAGATGCTTTATTTTGGTAGGAGAGCTTTGAGGTGCTGCCTACCTGTTCCCTGCTCAATTTCATTAAAAACAACAATCTGCATAGCCTCCATTATCTCTCTTTAACCTATTTGCCTTCTCCCAGACTACTTCCCTCTCCTTATCTCATCTTTGCCCATTGCACAGAGCACAGGCCAGCCTTTTCAATCCTACCAAGGGCTCTACTTACTTTATTCTTTTCTTTTGGCAGCAGTTTCTCTTCCATGTGGATCATGAGAGTGTTGTTGGGAGCCATTCTGAGTGCTCTCAGTCCTGGGCACAGACCTCCAATGTCAGGCTGCTATGCTGAGTGTATGACTATGCTTTGGTAGTGACAGTCTGCCTCTATTTATACATCAGGGAGCTTCAGCAGGTCTGTGAGTCTGGGGATTGCTGGTGTTTCCCACAGCCCTTCAGCCAATCCAGGCATCCAGCTGAACAATAGAGGAAGCATCTATTAGTGCATGGTACATTGATTGCAAATGCCCTGGAGAGAATAACCTTCTGCCCACTCTGACTGGTGGAGTGTGCAGCATGGCTCTTCAGGGCTGCCCAGGGATCTGGGAAAACACTGACCCTCCAGCTGGTTGTCTGGGATCAGTTGCATTCCTGAGTCCTTGCATGTGCCAGTCACATTTGTGGCATGGAGGAGGCATGCTTTTGGAGGGGACAGAGGGAGAAGAAGAAGGGAAGAACTCTTAGGGTCAAAATCAACAGCACCAAGGACATCTCTGCTCTTTCTAGAGAGGGCCCTTCCCAGCCAGCCTCCTCTTTGCCAGTGTGGGTCTATTTGTGCTTGTCTATACAGTCATTACACCTTTAATGGGTTTGCCTTCACTCTAGGGACAGCCACACACTTCCCAGCAGGACTGGGCCCATGCCTAGACACTCTGTAGCTCTTTCTTTTCCCTTTTCTACTCTCTTTCATACAGACATTTACAAGAATGGGCTAAAGAACAGCATCAGATTCAACCCAGAAGCCAGAGGAAGATCAGGATTTAGTAGCTGAGGCCCATCTCTGGACCTCAGCAAGGAGGTCAGTTCAGCTTCTTGTCTGAGGTTCCTGATACCTGAGATCTTCTCTGTTCTCTCCTGACCGTGGGGCATGATGTTATCCCTGCCCCAGTTTGCTGAACATGAGATCTCAGAGACCTTGGAACTGCTTCCCTGTGTAACCTTTAGCTTGTCATCTCTGCTTTTTATCTGGAAAATGGGGATAGTGCCACTTGCTTCAATCTGCATCAAAAGTTGTGTGGACACGTTAGGTCAGTTCTAATTTCATCTTATGAGAAAAATCTCTGTCTGGATACAGTCCTTGAGGTAGCACCCAAAATAACCCAGAAGCTACCTGAGACAAGCTGTGCTGCATCCTGCCATCTGCAGGTCTAGCCTGTAGTGCCTGAGGCAGAGGGGTGCTGCTCTCCTCCCAGAGCACTGTGTGTGCACAGGAGTGTGACTGAGACTCTGGAGATGGAAGTGGTGGAGGGAAGTGTGCTGTGAGGTGAGAGAGCTAAAGACAATTCCTGACATGGAAATCCTGAAGTGAAGCTGGAGTGTAATGGGCAGTTGACAGGGAGGTGTCACTCGAGTGGCCAGCTTGGTGGTTTTCATTGTATGGGCCTGAATGGGCTTAGCCCTTTGTGAAGGGCAGATGTTGTCCTTGGAGCCCTTTATTCCCTGTCTTGTGGGAAAGCCAAGAGGCAAGACATCTCATGAGCACTTTGATGCAGCCAAAGGATTATGATACAAAACAAGATACAGAGACCATGCCCTAGCTCTTGCCAGCTATAAGGTGTTGCCCTTTTTCCTGTACTTTTTTCACTGCCCTTCCTCTAGAGGTTGGTGTCCTGTGTTATCCGTTTCCTAGGGATAGGGAGCAATGGTGGGAGGCCTTGAAGCTAGGAGGTGACAGGTAGGCATGTACCAAGCAGGTTGAAGAGATTCTTCAGTGTCAAAGCCCATCTTTTTCCCAGCTCCTGAGAAGCAGCCCTGACCTTTATTGCTGTATTCTAACTGATAGCCAGATGGCCTTTTGGGAGTTGGATTCTTTCCCTTGACATCATTCAGGCTCAGGCAGCGTCACTAATGTTGGGAGTAGTTGCAAGGCACGCTTCTATTGTCCCAGCAAGAAATGCTATCAATAGGGGAAAAGGATGGGAAACACAGAGAAATTCAAACCCACACAGCCTGCTGCTAATAACTCCTTTGTGGAGTCTGCACTCCTGTCAAGGCACGATGAACTCTCATGGCTCTGTCACCCAGTGAGCCTCTTTGGCCATGCAGGCAGGGCTTTCCCAGCTCTCTGATCACCAGGGGAAAGGGCCAACGTGGGCCAAGGGGGCAGAGACACCAGTTCATACAGCAGGGGTGGCCAGCAGGAACACAGGCTGCTGCTTGGCTTTCCTGGGGGCTGCTGCTTTGCTTCACCATGCCTCAGTTTGCTCTCCTGGGAAATGGGAGTGGTGCTGCTAGACTCTTGCACAGAGCCCTCTTGGAATGGGGAGTTGAGCTCCTGTCTGTGCTGGGATTTGCTGACACTTCTGTGCAGAAATGATTATCTTTGAATGCTTGATGAAAGTACTGAGTCTGTTTGCTGTGCCACAGTCCTCCTTTACTATAGCTAAGTGGCTGTGTCCTAATGTTTAACGTCCCTGGATTTTAGTGCATCCCTTCATCATCCTCATACTCTTATGATTTGCTCTGTGGAGGTTTCTTGGGTAAGCTTTGAAAGGACAGGGTACTACCTATTTGAGGTGAACATTAACAATCCTCTGACAGTTAACTAATGAGCCACTGCTTACTGTGGTGTCACAGAGGCAGATCCCTTCTCCTAGCCCCCTCAGTGCCCCTAACCCTGCCTAGCCTGTTCTCCTCAGGGTGTTTCAGTGAGGTTACATTCTACACAGGAAAATGGTTTAAAAAAAACCTGGTAAAGATTTATATTTATATACATATTATAAAGCAAAACTTGCTCCTCAGAACTGGCTGCTTCTGCTCTCCCAAGCCAAATAATTCTGCTGTGTGAACCCACAAGTGGAAGAGTAGTGAAATCTCCCTCTTTCAGGGGAAAAGGTAATGTTGTTATTAGACCTGTTGTATAAAATACTCCATTAAATGTCATCAGCATGGCATTATCTTGCCTTCTTTAGGCATTAGAACCCTGGCAAAAAGGGCTCTTTTATTACTGTAAAGTACATTCTTCCTAGGTTTAATCTTTTTTGATTAGTTTTTCTTCAGATGAAGAATGCTTCACGTGCTGCCATTCCCAGGTGCATAAGTGAAGGGAAGTGGGCTTTGATCATTAAGAAACATCTGAGACAATTTGATCAGCATTTTCAGGGCTCTTGGAAGCAAAGGCAATTTCTCTAGCTGCTTGTGTGAGTAACCCTGGAATAGTCATGCACCAATGCCATGGTCTCTCTGCAGTGAGTATTGCAAGTAATTAAAAATTAAGGAGAATTTATTATTTTGCTGCCCAGCTGAAATTCCCACAAGTCACCTCTCAGCATATTCAAGAGTGCACAAGAGGGATTTATTATTTCCTGGTATATTGACTCTGAAAGGTCTGGGGATTACAGCTGCTTTGCACATGAATAGCTGGAGTGTGTTGTACAAAAGGCATGGTCTGTGGGATAATGGGGTTGGATGTGGGAAAGCTCTGACCCTGGGGGAGAGCAGGCTGGTGCCTGATGGCAGGAATCAATTATAGCTCAAAGGAACACATTGCCCTGGGAGCAGGCTTGGCAGGAGCCACCATGTTATGTGTTTACCACCCTCCTCCTTCACAAACCCACATAAACAACCACAGAATGTCTCCTGGCCTCCTGCTCTATTTGAGGAGGCTCAGCTACACCTTGCTCTGGAGTTACACCACTCAGAGCTGGTGAGTTATGCTCCCACTAACTAACTGCTCCCTGTCTCAGCAGCAGTGCTGAGCCCCAGCAGCTCTCTCACACCTGCTACCAGGTGCTTTTGAGTTGTGCTCTAAAGCACTGCAGATGCTGCTGACTCCCCAAAACTCTTCTGAAACACGCAGACCCCATCAGTCAGTCACCCCCTCAGCTCTGGCCCTGACAGTGGAGTGGAGGGAGCAAGCCCAGGAGCTGCTGGGTTCGTGCACTTCTTCATTGTTCTGGGTGGGTTTCTTGGCACTGAGTGGTATTCAGTTCTTACAAGGGACTCAGCATTGCTGAGGATCTGGTGTTACTGCCAACCTTTCACATGTCAACATTTAGGCCTCAAGAAACCAAGAAAACGGTTGAAAGTAATAGGAATTTAACAAAAAATGAAAGATCTAAGTAATTTGATAGTGGGTTTTTTTTATTGTTGAGCGTTGGGACTTTGTTTGGATTGATGTGCTGAATTTTCTCTCTTTATGGAATCATGACTCTTGGACACAAAGTCTTACTGAAGGCCATAAGTATGAGGAGTCTCAAAAATCACCAGACTCACCAAAAAGTGTTGCCAAGCACTTTGGCAAGGAGAAGGTATCCTGCAGAGAGACTATTGCAGAGGAGCAGGTTGAGACCTGGGAGTGTGGTTTCTGAGGTCTGGCCTCAAGCACCACTTGCTGTCACTGGCAAGATGGAAGTGCTGTGTTGGGGCCAGATAGCAGAGCAGCCACCTCTCCCCTTAGGAGAGCACCAACCAATCCTGTCTGCTTCTGTCAGATATTTAATCACTCAGCTCTAGCTAGGGCAGCAGTGGAGAGGGAAATAGTAGTCACAGACTTGCCCTGAGCCTTGTTTGATTGTTGCCTACCTTGGGAACAAGTTTGCAACCTGAAGCTGCCTCTCCCTTATGTCCCAAGGAATACCTCTCTCCCCCTGAGCTCAGCCTGAGTTTTGGGATGCAGGCTCCCACTGGAATCCACTTTCTCATGCTTGGTGGCTGTTGGTCACCACTTGGCAGAGCACAATGGATATGTGTCTGGTGGAAGTGTCTTGGGGCTCAGTGTCAGGTCCTGCTCTGCCAGGCAGGTGGACTTGGGAGCACTGAGGAACATCTTTGCTATGTTCATCTGGCAGTGGAATGAAGAGGTCTGCTAAAAGCAGGCTCCTGCCTTGCAGACAAGAACATTTTGTCAAAAGCTAGATAACCTCTTTATCCAGACCAAGTGTCTAGGGCCTGAAATTCCCTTACAAACACAGAGTTCATGCAATTCAGGGCACTCTGCATCCTCTCCTCCAAGGAGCTCCAAGCCCAGAATAACCATAACTTCTGGCAGGCAGCTGGTCAAAATTAGACAGTGCTGACAGACAGATTTGCAGAAAGACTAAGAACAGCTGCAGCTAAAGACTGAGGTTTTGATAGGTCTTCAGGAGCATGAATAAACCGATGAAAACTTAGTTTTCTTTCTAGAGAGAGCTGTTGAACAGATCACTAAGTATTTCCTGATCAAGGGTTTGAGTGCATCTTCCTTTCCAGCCATTTCTTGGCCTTACCCAGGCTGTACTAAATAACCATTTCAGAAGCCAGTGCTGACCTTGAGTGCAAAGGAGAACTTCTGCATCTGCTTCTCTAGGTGGTATGTGACTGCCAGTGTGGTCCAGGCCAGGCAGCCACACTCTCCTACAAGCTTGGGAGCTGGCTCCTTTTCAGAGATGCCAGAGCTAATTAAAACAAAAGTGAGTGTTGAGCATCTTTGTGAAGCAGATGTCTCCAACAGCCATTTGGCAATTGCAGCACTGCAACCTCTATCTGAAATATTGCAGTTTGGATTTTTCTCCTCTCTGCCTCATTTGTCTTCCTTTGTAAAACATTACCAGTAATACATCCTTATCTCACAGAGGAGGCTGCTGAGAATTCATTAGCTGCTATTTCTAAAGCACTTTGAAAATGCAAAGCCCACTGCATTATTCTTAGTCCTCTGGATGCTTTCCATGTTATTAAAATCAGGATTTCAGAAAGGCTTATCAGGGGATCAAAACAGCATCCCAAACTTGAAAGGAAGCAAGACTGTTAAACCATCAACGGTTGCCTCCCCCTCCAGCCAGATGTTAAGCCCTAAAGAACTGAAGTGGCACAAGGAATTACTTTCCCAAGTTCCCCCAGCTGGGCTGACAGGCCTTGATCAATGCTTTTCTCCCCAGTGAGTGCTATGCAGATGGTCTACCCAGAGCAAGGTTTCTGTGGAGTACAAAGGGAAGTCAAACACCATTTCTAATTCAGCTTGTAGCATGGCACACTTCCTTTATCCTCCCCTGAATGCAGTGAATGGGAGAGCAGTGTGGGAAACTGGAAGGAACTCCAAACTCACACACTCTGTAAGACACTCCTGTCCTCCAGCCACATCTGCCTGTGACAGACAGAGGGACAGAGAGTGGCAGAACGAAAAATCAGATTATAAAAACTGCAGGGAGGGAAGATAAACCCCAAGGAAAAGGGAAAAAAGTGAAGGAAGCTCTGAAGGCAAACAGAAATTGCACCAGGCTCAAACAAGGGAATGCCCAGGAGCACAGCAAGGAGGAAATGGCAAGGAGAGGAGCTGCAGGAGCAGAATCTTGCTCCTCTACCAGTAAGGCTGAGGAAAATTGTCCCACTGAAGGTGGCAGAGGTTGTTTCAGCCCACACTAGGACTTCTGAGCCACATCCTCTGTTTGCCTCTTCAATTCCCCAGCTTTGTTTAATAAGTCTTGGGAAACACAGATCCTTGACATTAGTCAAGCTGCTTGTAAGCAGAAAGAAAGAGGAAACAATAGACCAGAGCCTGGTATTGGTATTTGGCAGGTGAAGATTTAGGCTCAGATTTTGCTGCTGATGATTTTGATAAATTCCAGTGTAGGCATAGAGGTAATTTTTATTTATGCTAGTTTACCAGAAATGAGGAAATAGCTCTAGGGTACAAAAGCTGCAGGCCAAATCCATCAGTCTGCTTCACTCTCCAGGGAATCCAGAGTTTCTGTTGGCTTCAGTGAGGATCCAGGTATTCACTTAGGGTTGACCCCATTTTATTCTCCACCCCTGGCTGGTCTGTAGGTGCTAAGTGTGTCTCCTGCATTTTGCTCTCTCTTCAGAAGCATTGCCCTGGCCCTGCTCCCAAGCATTTCTCTTTCTAAATGACTTCCTAACATAAGGCTCTGGAAGTTGGTGTGCTTCTGAGTTTCCCACACCATTTCTTCCCTATATTCATTCCTGACACAAAGGAAGTGTGCCTGACTACAAACCACATTAGCAACGCTGCTTGCCTCTGCTTTGTCTGCCCTGGGAATCCCTGCTCCCAAAAGGCCATCTGGGCAGCATGGATTGGGAGAGGAGCAATGGGGGCAAGGAGCATCTCTCAAGACCTGGGAAAGCAGCAGCATCTTGAAGTCTTCCTAAAGAGCTAACATCTGGCAGAGCTGCTGCAGGAAGGCTGTTGCTAATGCTGGATTTCAAACATGTTATCCTGATCCAGTGTCTTGGGATCCTAGTCAGTTTTCTGTGCAAGGTTGTGTATGTTTGGAGCCATAGCAGAAGGTCTGTAATCCACAATTCCTTCTCCTCAGTGTAAACTCCACTGAATGCTAACTTTATACTAGGGAGGAGTTTTTGCTATCACTTTTCTTTAGGCTTTGCAACCACATCTGTTTTGGGTAGTTGAGCACCTAATATGAGTAACTCTTCCAGCATGTTCAGTAAGTAGCTAATTTTTCCCCTGCGAAGCCAAAGAGAGGATAAAAATCTATTTAAAGATGTATTTTTATTTCAGATGCTCTAAAATTCCTGTGTGACACAGAATGAGGAAGCAGGAACCTCATTGGATTTATCACCTGGGGGAGATTCTACTACTTTCACCTCACAAAAATAGATTGAATATTGTCATTTTGATTATCACACACACTCTAAATGTGTGAAGTCTCCAGACTCTATAGTTAAGTGAATTTCTCAAGGCCAGAGAAGGTTGTTTAGCATTCAGCCTGCTCAGTAGCAGCCTTTGGGGCAGTTTGGATGCTAATGGAGAAGCAATTTGAGCAGTGACCACTGTCTCCTCCTTTCTGTTCAGCTTTGGACTGGCCCAGTGTGGGGCAGTGGAGCTGTTCTGGAATCCCTGCTAGGAAAGCTGCTGCTGCCTTTGGATTTTTGTAAGGGACTGAGTCAGTGGCAGAGTTCAAGGCAAGAAGCCTAAAGGCTTGGGTTACAGTGACAGTGCCTAAGCATGTAGATACTAAGCAGCAGGAGACAAAAAAAGGTCCTTCACATCTCAAGCACCCACAGGAAACAGACATGGAACAGGGCTTGATGCTTGGGGTGCTGGGAAAAAAATCAAGTTGTTGTATTTATGCCTTATAATTCATTCCATCAAGAAGGCATATGGAAGTTACTTTCTTGGAGCAAGAAAGGAGATAGAGGTTTTCATTCTCTTTTAATCTGAGCTAAAAGTGGGCTTAGTTTCTTGTGTGCTGTGGGTAATTGCAGGGAAAGCATCTGACATGTTAAACAGCTTTGTTGGGCTAAAGCCTGTTTATGTGACTTGTACTGGAAGGGGAAATTATTCCTGTTCTTAGAGCAGCTTATTAGTGAATTAATCTGGAAAACAGAAGCTGTCTCTAGCAGACCTAGGAGTGGACCCTGGACCCTGCTGCTCACAGGATAGGCACTTTCTTTCTTCATGCACTCCATTAAGGAGCTCAAGGAATGAGTTAGTGCTCAGGAGTTCCTGCTTCAGAGAAGCTCCCCAAGTGGGATGCAGAGAGCAAAAGATTGGACTCCGAGGTGGCATTACGTGGGCTCAGAGATAATCCACAAGCTTTGAGGAGAACATGTGAGATGGTGCCACAAAAGCTTTCCCACCACTTGACATAAAAGCCTCTGAGCTCAACAGCTGCTGCTCTGTAGGGAAAGAAGGGAGCCTATTCAGGAGCAGGACAATAGGGATGGAAAAGCAGATCCTGGAAGAGGTCATTTAAGCCTTACCTGGCCTGACAAATAATGAGCTGCAGAGGGAGAGAGAAATGTGCCTGTGTTTGTGTGTTCAGATTAAAAGGCATGTGTGAGCACACACATTAATATAGACATGAACACATATATTAATGTCAATACAAACAATATTTACTTACTGCAGCAAGAGATTCCCAAGCATAAGCCCTAACATAACAGTAATTGCTCTGATTATTATATTCCTTATTGGATCCTCACAGAGAAGTGTGTTGAACTCATTAGGTCACAGCACATTTGGAGTAAATCTAAGACCAGAACTCGTGGTCACTATAAAGTGCTTGTGGCATGACTACAGAGGGGCACAAGATACCAAAGGAGGAGAGCAAAGATGAACCAGAAATGTCTCCAGTAACTGAGTGTGCTTACAATTAAATGTATTTGTTAGCAGCAAGCCAAACTGGAAACGCTGTTTTGTGTTCCACCTGGGCAGAACCAGTGTCACAGTCACCTGGGAGAAGAACAGCTGGCTCTGGCTTACTGAGAGAGCAAGGCTGAAGGGCATTCTGCTCTGTCTCAGAGGGCCAGCAGTGGCTGCTGGTGTCCCCAGAGGGGCAGGCAGCTCGCACAGCTCCCTTGCCGCCATCCCCACCTCCTTCTCTCTCCCCACATGTGAGGCTGCCTCTGGAATGCTATTGATGGGCGGCATTAGTCAGCAGCCTCCTCCTCCTGCTCCCGCTGAGGACCAGCTCTGCCCCAGCTCCTGACGCGCAGCTCTGCTCGCAGCCCTTCGCCCACCGCACTGCCCACCTGCTCCTGCGGGAGAAGGTCATTATCCCCGCGCTATTCACTGCCAGTGGAGCATGCAGCAATAGCAGCTTCTCCTTTTGTGCTGCCCCGCTCCCGGATTGGCTCGGGACTGTGGGAAACGGCACCGAGCCGGAGACCCACAGGCTCTCCAGGAGGCTCTGCACTATAAATACCAGCCAGAGGCAGCTTCCAGCAACATATTTCTCCTGGACTTCCACTCCAAGCCCTTCTCCTTCCTCAGGACAGATGGCTCCCAGCACTGTTTTCATGGAGCCTGACAACCTGCTGACACCAAAGGAGAAAAACAAAGTAAGTGGAGGCACAGCAAGGCAGCTCCTAGCCAGGCTCTCAGCTGTGCTCAGAGTTTACAGCAGCTGAGAAGCTGGTCCACGTTGTTTAGGAACAGTGATGGGCCACAGCCAGCCCTGTGGAATGGCAGGGAGAGGATCCTTCTAATCACAGCTCTCTTTGCCTTTGCTTTTTACAGCTGAGGAAGCCAGTGGTGGAGAAGATGCGTCGTGACAGGATTAACAGCAGCATCGAGCAGCTCAAGCTGCTGCTGGAGAAGGAGTTTCAGAGGCACCAGCCCAACTCCAAGCTGGAGAAAGCTGACATCCTGGAGATGACTGTCAGCTACCTGAAGCAGCAGAGCCAGCTGCAGATAAAGAGTGAGTACTGAATTCTGTTTCAGTCTCTGGCTTACTGCAAATCTGTGACAGTTTTGTGAGTCTCTAGCCATGAACAACTGCTCTAAACTATTCTCTCTTCCCCCTCCCTCTTTTCTTCTTTTCCCCAGCTGCAGGATGCTTCCATAAAAGCTCTCAGTTTGACTTCAGAGAGGGCTACTCTAGGTGTTTGCAAGAAGCTTTCCATTTCCTCTCGCTTCATAAAGTCCGAACAGAAACACAGACCAAGCTGCTAAGCCACTTCCAGAAGAGCCAGTCAGCTGCTACAGAGGTCACCTTTCCCCCTGGCAACCCCAGCAGCCTGAAGCAAGCATCTCCAAAAGAGGCCAGTACTCTCTGGAGGCCCTGGTAGGCAGGGGACTCCGCACTCCATGGACCTTTGTCTTTTACAGTCCAGAGGAAGGATCTGACTGCACCTCACAGTCCAGCTCCCATCCTCTCTTCTGTAGGGAATTTTGTCTCCCTGTCTTATTTATGTGTTTAAAGAATGACATACTTTTGACTTTGATGGCATCCTTTGGCAAAAGTTGAGGCATTCTGTGAGTGATGCTGCAGCTGTGTAGAAGCTGCACAGTGTAGTGCCCATCAGGGGCTGCTGCCCAGTCAGGGTGGATGTCTGCAGAGTTGTGAGGGTTACAGTTGTGACACAATTCCTGTAGGAGAGATTTCTCTCTATCACTTGTAGGAGCCATCAGCTTCCCTCTGCCTTGGGTCTGCCCAGGCACTCCAGAGGATAAAGGTACTCCCCTTGGGATCATGGACAGTTGATCAAATCAGTTTCCCTCCCTTTGCTTGTAACTTGTACAGCATCAGAGATGGGGTTTGGATCTTTCCCCAGTGACCTTTTCATAGTCCTAGTATCTAAAGTGTGATGATCAGCAGAAGCTAGGGAATGATGTGGAATATTTCTACTCTCTTGCTGCTTTTTTTCAATTTAGAAAAAGACTCTGGTACTGCTTTATGTTAAAGAGAAGGTAGTAGGTAAAAGGCTTGATCTGTCAATGTTATACATTCTGGGTGTAAGCTATGCTGTTTGTAGCAATTTCATTATAATAATGATTTTTGTCTGTACTGAGTGGTTTCATTCCTGGTGGATAGTGTTTCTCCCACTCCTGGGACAGCCTCTGGCTTATGTGCATACTGTGTATGCATCTCTGTGTTTGTAGAGAGCAATAAAATGCATTTGTGTGCAACTTCTGCCTGGGTTCTGTCTCTCTCTGAGGGATATGCAGCCACTTGTGCCCCTGAAAGAGATGAACATAGAATAATAGAATGTCCTGAGTGGGGAGGGATCCACAGGGATCATCAAATCCAACTCCTGTCTATGCAGAGGACAACCCCCAAAATCACACCATGTGCCTGAGGGGTTGTCCAAGTGCTGCTGGAACTCTGTCAGCATGCAGGTCTCCTAAGGAGATGAGATGTTTCATAAAGCAAAAGTGAGTAGAGAGGGAGATTCAAATTTGCTAGTCCCGTAAGGGAAAGACAGCAGCAGGAACTCACATTTGTTGTTGTGTGCTGAAGATCTGAGAGATGAGAAGTGTTACAAGTCTTGCCACCACAAGACATGTTTTGATCAGAGCTTGTACCCTGTCAGGCACAGAATAGCTTGAGTGTGAGACATAGAGCTAGAGGAAACTTGTCTGTCTAGCTTGTTGCACTGTTCAAAGGCATGTTTGATCACAAGAAACATACCTCTTTTCATTCCTTTTTTTCTTCCCTAGTAGAGACATTTGCACGTAAAAAGCAGAGCTGTCATAGTCAGTCCAAGAAAGCAGACTGACTGATAACATTGTAAGTGGTTAAAACCCCCTGAAAGCATAGGAAAACTGCTGCTACCTTAACTGCCAGGCTCCCAGTATCTTCCCCCAGTCACAACAAAACTAAGGAATCTGACTGGTGGTTTTGAACCTCCTGAGAAGTGGTCAGGGGCACAGCTCTGGGACACCTTTGAACATTAGCTCTGTACGTGGTATATGGAATGGGAATTGCTGGGCTAAGGATGCTGGCGTGTGCCTGTGTGTGTGTGGAGGATGAGATAATGGTGGGAAGAAGGGGGAGAGAGTCTCTGCCCTCCTCATAGGCCTAAAAGGCTTCTCTCAGTGCCTGTAATTTGTTAGGTCCTGTAAATCAGTGTGAAATCAGTGGAAGACAATAGCTGCTGTCCTTCAGCTGACCAGAGCAGCATTTCTGTACCTTAACACCCAGCAAAGTCCTTCTGCTTGTGAAGAACCAGGCCCAACACATCTGTGCTTGTTGGGGTCTGATGGAAGCTGGTCTGAAGCCACACCAGGCTCAGGGGTTTGGTATTCTGAAATGGTGACAGGGACATGCTAAAATCCCAACATCTTGGTCTGCAGTTAGGGAGACAAGTCCTGAGTGTCCTGATTACAGGAACACTGCTGAGCTGAATAGGTACTTCTCACCCAGCTAGGAACTGTGCTCTAAGTAGGACAGCCCCTTGCTTTTGCCAGCTGCTCTCAGGTCACAGGGGCAGACAGCACTGCTGATTTCTTGTGCTCTATTAGCTCTGAGGGCTGGCCACAGCCTGAGAGGATTCTAGCAGTGAAAATCCTGTTGCAAATGTGATAATACCAATGAGTTTTGACTTGTCAAACCATTCCAGGGCAAGGCCAGGCAAGCTCAGACCTTCCTGTCACATGAGCAGCAGTTGTCCTTTGTCAGAGAAGAGTGTCAGTGAAACCTGAAGCAGTGGAAAAGAAGTGATGATGTGCAGGGAACAGAGGTTCATGTCAAGAGATTGCCTGTGATCACTGTACAGTGGAGAGAAGTGAGTAACTCTGTCCCCCAGCCACCAAACCTAGGCATCCTCAAGCTTTGTCATGAGGAGAACAGGAAGTTTGACATTCCTGTTCCACACTTGTATTTTCCTACTTGTCATGTCACTTTCTTTCAGCCTATTTTGTCCATCCCAAACAGCTATCATTAAAGTTAGCATAATGGCCTCAAAAGCAGAAGAGAAGTTAAGCAGACTCCATGCATGGTGCAGCATCAACACAGGTAAGAGACAGGCCACAGTGCCACTAGGTGTGTGCCTTATGTCCCATACACTCTGTATGCTGGAGCTCACCATCCCCAGCTTCTGCTCTGTTTCAGCAGCTGGAGCCCGAGTGGGCACCAGGTGGCAGCATGGGCGAAGGAAACAGCTTCCCCTCACTCCGGAAAGCATCAGAGCATCCCTTGTTTTCCTGAGTCTCTAATAAAGCTTCTCTGATGCTTAATTGCCTCCGAGTCGAAAATGCAATCAGATCTGCACCAAAACACCTCTGGGGGCAGAATTTTCTTGAGAATGCAATTCTCAAGGGCAAAAATAAGCTAGCAGCTAAAGCCTCTTAATACTTCTAGTCCCTTCTGTACCCTCCAGCTTTGAGGGGCACACAAGTGGTTAACCCCTGGTTCTCTCTGAAAGTTCTCCTCCAAGATAACTTTGAAGAGAGAGCTAAACCAGAATGGAACTAGATATTCTTAGCTCCAGTAAAAGCAGCAATCTAGCTGGAGACAGATTTCACTTTATCCAGCAGAAATCAGGAGGCTTTCAGTCAGTGATTTCACTGCCTGATGGCCAGAACAATTCAGTGGCTCAGCTCTTGTGGCAAAGCAGCTCCTGGTAAGTGATTTTCATTTCCTCCCCCGTCCTTTAGATAATCAAACCTCTTGCTAGTGGTGCTCTGGCATCTGTGAAGCAAATGAGTGGTGTGTTTGGCACTTTGGAAGGGAAGCACTCAGAGTTGCTGCCTTGCTTTCCAGTGATTTCTGGGCTAGAGAGAAAAGCATTTGCTGGAAGAGCATTTAAAATTCACCATTATTGCATTATTATCATTCTCTCAGAGTGCTTCCTGAGGAAAGCCACCCGAAACCTGCTGCAGTACAACTCTTGATCAATTGGCTACCATCATTTCTCTTTTATTTCTTATTAAAAATGAATACTTGTTACATTTTCAAGTGTGAATATTGAAAAATAGCCTATGGCCAAATGAAAAGGCACAGGATTCAAACCAGCTGCATTGTTCCCATGGGTATAGGTTTGCTGTTTGGCCCAAAGTACTTGATACACTTCCTACAAGAATAAGCATCATTTTAGCTCTGTCTCTGAAGGGAGACCCTGGCATCTTAACCATAACAACAGGATTTCTTCTGCTAAAAATGTGACCTAAGTCATACCTCACTGGAAGGTCTTGTTGCAGTTGTTCTTTGGAGCAGAGGAACTCAAGTGCAGCCAACAGCTCACTTTGTAACAGCTCAGGACACAGAGCAATCTCTTACAACAAAGCAGGAATACAGACAGCACGAGAGTGGAAACTAGCTCTACCTGACCTGGGGAAGATGCACCAGAAACAGGAGCAGAACACTGGGAAACAGGTCAGTGGAACATCTCAGCCAGGTTTGCTGAGTCTCAGGAGGTTGTAAGACATGTTAAAATCATTGTTCCTCTCTGAAAAATAGAGTTGTTGGTTTTGTTTGTTTGTTTTATTTAAGAACTAGTCTTTGTAACCCTGATGCAGTAGCTTGATAACAGTCAGGATGTCAGTGGGAACAGTCATCTCTGTCCTGGCACCTCCTGTGCCTCTCAGCACAGCCCCAGAGCTGCACTGCCCAGGGGAGCCAACCCTCAGAGCTCAGTGCCATCAGCTCCTTCCTTCTCACTGCAGCAGCTGCACCAGGCCCCTGGGCTGGGACTGAGTGCAGAACATCAGGCACATCATTGGCAAGAACTGGCTGTTGTATCACCAGAGTAGGTGTCACTCTCACCAGAGTCCTTTTTGGTTACCACACTCTGCACTTCTCTGCAGGGTGCATGGCTGAGCCTTTTGTGCAGTGGAACACCTCTGAGAATGCTTCAAAGTTCTGCAGAGACCCCATCACCCTGCAGAAAGAGAAGGAACTTAGTTACATGGATAAATCAGATGGAGATTGCTGCTCTGGAAAACAGAGCCATGTCCATGAAGTGATTTAGTGTCTCCTAGCTCAGTCACAGGATGCTTTAGGCAAGAAAAAGACAGCTACTCTGACTAATGAAATGCCTTGAAATGCAGAAGGTTGCACCAGTTTAGTTATCACTGAGTAAACAGGTCAGTGAAACCCACCTGTATTTCAGAGGGCTGTGAACATCTGTCTTGATGGACTGGCTAGCATATTCTGGTCTGTAGGAACCACACCAAACCTAGACAAGGAGGAGTCAGGATTAGTTGGGTCAGTATTAAAGGGTATTCCATCTGGGGAGCTTCCCAGGAGCCATCCCAGTTTGTTCCATACAGTTGGAGGATGTAGGTAAATCATTAGTCAGTGGTTTATCAAGTTCTGAAGCTTGGATGATGCCCTGGTTCTCTGTAGCCTCACTCCAGCAGCCATCAGAGGTGTCCTCAGAAAAGTGCTTGAGAAGCTCATCACTAAACCATGTTTCCCGTGTCTGTTTTGAGGACCTCTTGCTGAGTGTAGTCCAGCTGGAGCTTGGGATTGATTTTTCTCTCTAACCTATGGAGTAGCCAATGGATACTTCCCCACAGCATGTGGTGGCTGCAAGCAAGTGTTCTTACCTGGGCAAAGTTGAGAAAGAAGAGCTGTTTGTGGGACAGGTTCAGTCCTGGCAACTTTGGCTCCTTCCCTTCCTGTTCCAGCCATTTTAGGTAGGCCTAGAAATGACCAGAGAATCAGTTCAGAGAAGCAGCAGGATGAAGCTGTTCAGGCATAAGGAGGATCTGGGCTGAGAGATTCCAATCACAATGTGTGTGAACATAACACATCTTCCCTTCTGAGGTTTGTAGTTTTTCTCTCCCCAATACAAACAGCTCAGCTCACTCCATGAAAGATCTGTCACAGAATTACTCTGGTGACTCTCTGAGCAAGAAAATGACATGCAAAGAGAATCTGCATTCAGCTTAGGTAACCTCTGAACTGAAAACTGCCATGAAACAGCAAAAAGAGCAAACTGGAGTGGCAGTGGAGTTGTAGAGCAGCAGCTGTTGCTGGCCAGACCTGCACTGCAAGGAGCTCTGCCTGCTCCTGCCCATCTGTTCTGAGTGTCCTCAGAGGTGCAGGGAAAGGTTTGCCACTGCCCCATGGGCTCTTAGCTTGCTGTTGTGTCACAGCAAGAGTGACAAAGTGTCACTGCTGAGACCATGGTTAAATACAGCTGCTGATATATAATCAGTAACCAAGAATGCTACAGAGACTGAGTGCCCACAACTGCAGCTGGAATCTAATCATCAGCTTGCACTGACTCTTCCTATAGGAATTTGTCTCTGGAAATAAAGTGTTAAGTCTTCTCCACAGTTCTGTGGTAATGATTTTTCTCTCTTCAGGTAACTGCTCATAAAATAGCAGATAATAACCTTGCTCAAAGTTAAATCCATTACCTGTTACTGTTACACATTAATTGGCCAATTTTCCTTTTTTTAGCTCTATTGACATAATGGAGACAAGTTAACATGTCCTCATGCTGCTTAATTTCCAACCTTTTATCACCTTATCCTCTTCATTACTGAGATAGTCCCAGAGCACACAAACCAGCAAGGCAGAGCTGAGGGGAAAGCTACCTTCAGCTCCTCAGAGCAGCAGGGGATTCAGTGTGCAGGCAGCTCATGTCATACCACACTGCTCTTCCACATAATAACTCTTAGAAGCAAGTACATCTTTACTTTAACCAAGTAATTAATTTTAATGATCTCCCTCAGAGGCAGAATTGTCAGTTTAGATGTCTGAAAATTCAGGATGTTCTTCTACAAACACCCTGAGCTGTTGCCACATTCAAAACACCAGAGAGAAGAAGTTTTCCCATGACATTTGTTAGGATTATTGGTAGAGAAGAACATTCTGTGCTCACACTTGAGCTCCACGTGGCAGGAGCCTTGGTGCTGCTAACTACTGCACTCCTCTTCCTAAACCTGGAGGATTAAAGATGCTGCCCTTTCCTGGGATTAGATCTATAGGCTTCTAGGTAGATAACTGAGGCTCTGAGGTTTTGAATATGGCAATATGGTAATTGTTAGACTTTTTAATGACCAGAGGTAAGCCCTGGCTGGATCCCAGGGGAAGTTAGCTCACTCTCTTTCCAAGTTACCTTATAAGCCTGTCGGATTCCTCCATTGTCTGCTATATTTTCTCCTAGTGTGCTTACTCCACTGACCTGTAAAGGAACAATCAGCCATTATCTCCACAGCCAGCCCTGGGATCCACAGGCTGGAGCACAGCCAGAGATCACAGACAGACACTTGTGTCTGCAACAGAAGGAAGCAGTGACTTTGTGCTAGGGCAAAGAAAGGAGAGGAGGAAAGTCATCATGTGAATAGAGAGGATAATAGAGGAGTATAACATGAGCAGCACATGGGCTGCTGGGCAGAACACAGCAGCAAACAGCACATTCCCCCCACTCCTTGCACAAAGCACCTCAGAGGCTCTGGCAGCAGCAGCACACAAGGGCCCAGCTCACCATTAGCCCAACTGCACACAGATTCCTATCCCTGCTTTCCTAGGCTACCCTCATACCTTATTTCCAGCACAATCAGCCTGTGGTATGTGTGGCTTGATTCTGTAGGGATTGTCCCTTTACATGACTTCTTTTTCTGTGGGAATGGCTCATTGTCACTTACATTTTGTCCCCCAGCCAGCTCCCAGGTGTAGTTGCCATACTGATAAACCATGCAGCCAGACTGCTCCTTGAAATGCATGGCAGAGAAGTTGCTCCACCAGTCCAGCATATTCCCATCTTTATCAAAATTCCTACCTGTAGGAAAAAATCCATGAGAAAAAGGAAGTTTGGAGTGAGAGTATGTTACAGGAATTTTGGAGTGAGAGTATGTTAGAGCTGCAAACTGAGGGTTTGCCCCAGCATTCTAGAAAACTAACAAAGCCAATTTATTTCAAAGGTTGTGTTGAAATAAAGAAGTCTCCTGTGATTTCTAGACACTCCTGAGAGCTCTCCTCTCCTGAGAACATAGTTCCCATTTCACTTCAGGAGCCAGGAGATCTGCCTGCACTCTCTTTCTGAGCTGATGATGCTGTAAAAGTCACAGCTTTCCCCCCAGAATTGGCTTGGACTCAATGAATGTTTAACATCTGCTTACTCCTTGTTTGACTTGCTTAGCTCATGGAACATTCACTGCAAAAAGCTCAGCACAATGTTCCTAGTGTTTGCCTTGCTCCCAGCAGCAGGAATGTGGCTGTGTGTGTGCATGGACACCTCAGGCACAGCAGTGTGTGTCCCTTTCACTGCTGACAGTCTAACGAGTTGCAGTTTCCTCTGTTATCTCCTCACCATTGTCATCGAAGCCATGGGTGATTTCATGGCCAATCACCATCCCAATCCCTCCAAAGTTCAGGGCTTGTGGCTGCTGTTTGCTGAAGAAGGGAGGCTGCAGAATCCCAGCAGGAAAAACTGTAGAGAGGAGAGGGAGGAGACACTGTAAGGCAGCTTCATTTCTGCATACATTGGACAGATTGTTGGCTTGCTTTAGGCATTAGGACAGAAGATAAACTATAGAATGATTAGAAACAACCTCCTGCCTCCCCACATGAGACTGTTTCCTCTCTTAATAAATGCAAAATAAGTTAATACAGGTATAATCGAGCACATCTGCAACTACACTAGCTCCTGGTTTGAGAAGCAAGCATCATTTACATTCCAACTTGAGCCCAATTTTGGTCTGGATTCTGGGCTTGTATCTCCAAGTTTCTAATGCAGTTACTTCCATGTTACTTAAAGGACAGAGCTGTAGAGGAACTAGTCTCCTTTAGGACCCAAGTTCCGTGCCTGGAGAGCTGGCTCCCAGCTGATCACCAAGAGCATAAAAGCACTGTGGCTAATCAGGGAGCCTGCCCACAAGCAGAGTTCCAGGATGATGTGCACCTGGGAGCTGAGGAAGTGTCCTGCTCTGCCTGAGGGACTGGACCCACACCATGAAGGTATGCAAAGAGAGAACAGCTTGGGGTGGTTGGGGTTGGTTTTTAGCAGGCTAAAATGATGAGCAGTTCTGATGCTTTTGCTGTTAGCAATTAGCTAAGGTTTCCCTTGTGGTTTGTTGGCTGTTGGTTTCTTTAGTCTGTTTCTGGCCTTTGTCCTGTGAGCAGGGTAGAGTTGTTTCTGGCAACTTGTGGTGTTTGGTAATATTTTATAGTAGATCTTCCTGCCAGTCTGGGAATTTGAATTAGCATTATTAAAAGTGATATGGTTCCTCTGCTGTTCAGAGTGCTCGGGATCCAGCCAAGACTCCACAGCATCTTTAGGCTTAACCTGAACCTCTGTTCCCCATGCAGCAGCTCAAGATCAGGGAGTATGAGGGCCAGAGAGGTTCCCTGTGGTTTCAATGTGAAGGCTTTCTCTGCTCAGAACAAGAGAAGTCAGCCTAGCATCTGTGCCAGAAGTGCCCAGCCTGACATTCTGGAAGCAGAAGCAGGCTTCTCCTGTGCCTCTTCTCAGGATCATTTCTGTACCATGTGTGCAGATAGCAAGCTGGAGAGCTGCCCATGTGGCACTGAGCACAAACAGCCCACAGTGCCCTGGGAGCAGCCTCTGGGCTCTGAAGCTGCCACTCCTCTAGCAGCACTTACTGTCTGAGGCTTTCAAACACAAAGCTGTTCCGAGTGCAGTGTAGAAGCTGTGTCTGGAGCTGAACACTCAGCAGCAACGCAACTGCTGGAAGAGAACAACTCTGTCTACCAGAGTTTCCCTAAGGGCACAGGCAGGTTTGCCTCTGCCTAGCAGAACTGCACCCTGGAGGCACAAACAAACAAGTGAGTTGGTTCCCTGGAGCTGCTGAAAGGTGTTGTGAGCCTTACCTATCTGATTCCTATTGGGAGAGTAGAAGGCATTGACCACTGCAGCTCCAATGATCCACCTACAGAGAGATGTTGCACACAGAGTTAGGCATCACTTCCTTAGACATTCTTTTAACTGAATTATTACTGTTTAAAAATGCAGGGTGCATATAAGGAAAGAGTTGAGGGAGGGAAGAAGGGTGCCCCTGAACACAGCTGTAAAGAAATAACTGGTGTCTCATGTATGGGCATCTCACATCTCAAACAGGGCCAAGTTGAAGTGAGAAATACTTTTGCTCTTGAATGTGGTAACCATTTCCCAGCTCATCTCAATGTTAGCTGAGCTTGAGAAGAAATGAGCAGCTTGCATTCCAAAGAAACTGGGCATGTTGAACAGCAGAAGGCAGATACTGACATTGGAAGTTAAGAGCAAACTGAAAAATTACCTGGCTGTGCTGCTTCATCTCTGAATGTCCAATATTTCACAGACAAAAGAAGCAATTTTTAAGAAGGCTACTTTTGGAAAGTCTCTCCATCACCTTGATAATTTTTATCCTTTGTATTTCTTTCTCCATCTCTTCTGCCTCTGACACACACTTCCAGTCAGCCTCCTCTAAGAACCATGCAGTAATGAGCTGAGGTCACAAAGGAGCTTTAAAGCCTCCTTGGAATGAGCAGAGCCATTGGGAAGTTTGGCTAAAGGGCTACCATCTGTGTGCAGACACTGTGAAAGGCAGCAGTGATCTGCAACACAGCTTGTGAGCTCAGAACACCAAGTCTCCCTCATGGATTCCTCCAGAAATGAGGAAGCAGGGAAAAGGCTCTGTTCATTAGCTGACTGATCAGAAGTCTCCCCTGGTGAGTTATTCATCAGTAAATCACTAGAGGTTTGCAAGTGTCTGCACTGTGTGCTCATTTTTTGAGTTAGGGACAGAAAAAGGGAATAGGCTTTGCAACAATTAATTGGAGAGTTTGCCTTTGGAGAGTTTGTTTGCTTATTAATAACTCTGTTATGTTTTGTGAAGATATCCTTATTGGAATCTCCTCTCCTTTGTCTCAAGGCATTATCTTCCAGCATCACCCCACACCAAGCTGGCATTAGCTTCCTTACTTGTGCTCTCCATTCCAGTGTTCTGTGTCACTAATGTATTCAGCAGAAGCTTTGCCAGATTAGCTGTGCTGGAGGTGTCCAGCTCCAGGAGCTAACTGGGCTATTCCAAGGTCAGATTGGCTAGCTCATTGCTCTGGAAATCAGGTCATATTCCAAGGCATTTGTTGCTGAACATGCAAGCCAGGGCTTCTGGGATGTCTCCATGGCATGGACTTGGCAGGAACTCATCTCATCTTGAAGGACTGGAGGGGTTGTCCTGGTGATGGTGTGTGGTAATGCTTCTCACTGGTTAGTGATGCCAACTGCTCACCTTGGAGCTGTTAGTAACACTTTCTGAACCTGCTGCTTTAAGATTAGCACTAGCTGAGGATTTGCCTGAGAGAGGAGAGCTGTGAGCTAACAGCTAGGGCTGCTCCAGGTGAAGACCTGACACCTCCTCAGGATGCCTTCATGCAGTTAAGGAAGGGATCAAGCAGCAGCCAAACATGCATCTAGGACAGGAGGTTCCTGAAGAATACATTCCTCCTTCCCTAGGTGCAGTCTGGAGTACTTAGCTAGGAAAGGGCAGGAATGAGATGTGCTGCTCAACTTGCCCAAGACTGGGTATATTTCCAACAGAATTCTGGCCACAACACTTCAAGCTTTTTTCCCCCAAGATAAACTTCCAGAAGCCCCATGATAGTTTATCTCCTCTCCTCTTGCTGAGTTGCAGGAGGATCAGCCACTGCTTTGGGGTTGCAATGTCATAGCTGAATGTGAAGCAGCTTGAGGAAGGATTAGAGAGATTCTAAGAGAAATGGATTACTTCCTACCCTAAGAAGCAATGAACTACTTGTTTAGCTCCAGGAAATACCTTGTAGGATCTCAGACAGAAGCATTCTCAGCTCTCCACAGCCCAGGAGTTCAACACAATAACCATTATGTCAGAATTGAGACTGTCTGCAGCATGCAGTCTGGAAACTTACACATCTTGGTCAACTCTCTCTCTCAGTTTTTTCAGGCTCTTTTGGGCTCCTGCTCTCAGGTTTTCCAGAATGTTTTCAAAGTAATTGTGTTCACTGAAGTTTAACTAAAGAAAGAGAGAGCCAAATATATCAGTGAGCTATGCAGAAAGAGGAATTCCTCCTACTACTAAGCATATCTTCTACAAATGTTTTGCTTGCAAGGTATCACTTCACACTTAGCTCTCTGCATGCATTTAGGATGTTCAACACAATCCATTTTGTGTACAGGTGTAAGAATTCCAAGTGGCAAGAAAAGAAGTGTAGGCTTTTATATTGAGATACTTATTGGCTACTTACATTGGCATATTCCTGATCTAGTTTTTCATTCTGATCTTCCAAAATATAATCTGGATAGCCAATTTGTTCTTTGATTGCCATTGCCTGGAAGAAAAGAGTTAATGTTTCTTCTTAATTGTGGTTTTGGTTGGTATGGTGTTTTTACAGTTTGAGAACATAAAATAGTTCACATTCTTTATTGTCCATCTGTTTGTGAGGAGCTTGAGGCAAATATTTAAAGCCCTGTAGCCTAGTAAGGCTTTTTTGGTATAGAACATGCAGTGTTCCAGCCACTATGGCAGACCCTAAAGCACCATCTGACAGGGATTGGGCTTAACCCTCTTTTAGTGTTTTGTTAGGGTGTTTTTTGTGTGTGTGTTGTTGGGTTTTTTTGGGTGCTGATGGCCTTAAAGTCAACAAAAAGGTTTCTTTAGTGGGGAACTGCATCGTACTAAGTTGTCACTAGCTGATGCATCTGCTGCCATCTTCTCTCCTCATTTATAACCCAGTTCACAAGGCTCATTAAAGGCAATCAGAATGTATGTGAGCTAACAAAGGATGAAACAGGACAATGGAGCAGGATAATGAGGACCACAACAGTGAACATCAAAGTTTCTCCTCTCATTTGGAGAGGAACTGGGAATAGTGGTGCTACCGAATTCCCAAGATGCCATAGTGATGATGGAGTGCTGCAGCTCCCTGTTCTCTCTGACCTTCTCCCTAGCTTTCTCCTTGGATGCCTCATCCATCCACTGCAGCTCCTCCAGACTCTGGATGAATGCCTCCCGGAGCTTGTCTATCAAATCTCGCACCTGGAAGAGAGGCAGCAGGAGATGAGTGCTGGACCTGCTCCCACAGCTCAGGAGGGGACAATCATCCCACTGACAGATGATGTCCCCACATTCTATGCTCTAAAATATGCTTCTCAGCAATTATGAGGCTTTATGCCTTGTGGCTGATGGGGATCTTTAACAGACAGAGCAGGTTAGGAGATGAGGTGGAGGGGAAGGGGCAGTGCAGGCACTGTAGATGTACAGTAGTATGAAGGGTAATCTACATACCATCCTCTTGCTCTCACCAGCAAATGCCTCCCTCACATACATTGCCCCCACAGCGTTCTCCATGTTGTTGTTGACATAGCTGACACACTCTCTCCAGCGAGCTTCTTCCAGGCTGGTGCCATACAGTGCCTGCAACACAACCAGCACAGCATCACCTCTGCCAACCACTGCCTGCAGAACTACAGTCTGCCTTGCTGTCATTGCTGCTCTCAGCTTTGTCTGGGCACATGCTATAACAGCCCTGTGCTGGTAAGGAGCTGCTCTGGTGGCTCTGGCAGCCCTGTGCTCCATGCTCTCCTCAGGCAGAGAGGCAATCCCTTCCCTCTGTCAGCCCTGTGCTCATGCTCTCCTCAGGCAGAGAGGCAATCCTTTCCCTGTGTCAGCCCTGTGCTCCATGCTCTCCTCAGGCAGAGAGGCAATCCCTTCCCTCTGTCAGCCCTGTGCTCATGCTCTCCTCAGGCAGAGAGGCACTCCCTTCCCTGTGTGAGCCCTGTGCTTATGCTCTCCCGAGGGCCAGAGGCAATACCTTCCTGTAGCTGGCCCGGGTGTCCTTGAAGCGGCGGCTGAGGCTGCTGACGCGGTCGAGCACCAGGCGCCAGATGAGGTAGTTCTGGATGGTGCTGTGGGGGAAGAGAGCAGAGCTGAGCCCAGGCTCCTGTGCCAAGCAACTCTAGCACAGACAGAGAGCTGAGTTCTGAATGGACATGGCATACCAACTGATTGATTGCTGCCACTCCTGAGTTTCACAGTAGCTGCAGGTGCCTGCTCTTGTTTACCAGCCTGGCTGAGGCAGCCACACTGAGGACTCCACTAGGGTGTCTGCTCTGAGATTCAGTTCTTATTTCTTCTAAAGTGTAAGTTTGTGGTGGTGGGGTTTTTTTTCTTCCCATTTAACCTCTTCTGAGGAGGTGAGATGTGGGAGCCCAGGACCTTAGGCATCTCTGTTTTACCCTGAAGTGATGTCATTTTTCTCAGAGAAGCTCTGTCAGAACTAGCAAGTGACCTAATCATTTGGATCTTCTCCAGTTTCTTTACCTTGCTGAGTATTTGGAGAGAATTGCTTTCAGCTCTTGCAGGTAGGGAATGCCATAGACAACCACCTCCTCTTCTGGGTCAACCTGGACACTTACTGAAGACATGACACCTTGGATAAAGAAGGTCCAGTTGAATCCCTAGACAGACAGAAAGACACATAGTAATGCCAGGTGTTTCAGTGCCTTGGGAAGCACCTGGATCTTCTCCAGTCCATGGGATTGAATGTAGTCATAGTGTTCTTCAGTAGAAAAATGCTTTTTAAGAGACTCTGAAGGCAAGATTAAGAACAGATATTATTTTATACCTCTTTGTTGCATCACTGATAAATGTACAAAGCCATTTCCAACTGGCATGGTGATAAAGAGGAGGCTGAGAGGTATTATAGACAGCTCATTAAACACTTACGTTCAAGGGAAACTTTTCCTGCAGCTCTTTTAAGGTCATTTTGTTGTACAACAAGGTTACATCATGCCTTTCTTCTGCTAGGGTAGTTGCCTGAAGACATTCACAAGGTTATTTACTAGAATCAACTGACACAGATGTTAACAGCTGAAATCACATGCATGCAAGTCCACATAAAGCTACTGAAGTAATATGTAAAAAAACCAGTTTATTTTGGATAAGAAAGCTCATTTGAGCTGCTATTAAACTCTCACTACAAGAGCTCAGGTCCCCCCTACTCAATAATAGCTCAGTAATATGTTGAGCCAGGTGGTTCCTTCTAGCCTCTTGAAGCTCTTACTGATTCTTAGGGTGCTGTAAGCTTTTAAGGATGCAAGGGAGCTAGCCCAGCTGTTATCATAGTGTATGTTTAGCAGAGGATAGATTATCCTGCTTTAGGAGGCTTCCAGAAATAAATATGGCTAGGACTAGAGCAGACACAGCAGCAGCAGTGTATCCAGCAGACACAATTATACACACAGAGGCTCTGACTTCTGGGCTGCTCACGTCCCCTTGCTTTCTCCTAGGCCATGGAAACTGCTGCACAAAACAGCAAGGGAACTCTTCCCCTCAACATCCTGAGAAGTTCTTGATTCTTGTACTCACATTTGCAATCTCTGTTTCAAGCTCCATAACCTTTGCCATTTCCTCCTGGACAAAGGAATCATCCCTAGACACATTGTTGTCTTCCCGGATCATTTTGGCAATGGTGCTCATGAACTGCAGGTAAGCTGCTCTCACCTGCACACAACAACAGAGCACATCTCCAGCACCAGGAAGGAAAGCTTTGCTGTCTATCATTTCTCAATCAGCAAGCAACTCTTTTTTGTTGTTGTTGTTGCTTTAGCTTCACAGTGTGCTGTGAGAAAGCTGGAGCCAGGAGCACAGTCTCCCTCAGCTCCAGAGCAACCTTTCCCCCTCTAGTTTCTCAGTGCTGCAGAACCCAGGACCTCCATCTGTCCTGGAATAGCTTGCAGTGGAGTTGCCAGTCTCAAAATATGTAGAGAAAGCAACACTTTGTGCTTCCCTGTGCAATCCAACTCTCTGGCATTACTCCTTGAGCAAAGAGCAAGCCCGAGTTACACTGTGGGAACAGTGATCCCTACTAGGCAAAACACCAGGGTAAACATGGAAGGTAATACTATAAATCTTCTCCACTGTGTGTTTACTGAGGGAAAAGCTTTGTCTCAGATGGTTCCTAGTGATACCTTTGCTTCCTTTCTAATAGAAGGGTATGGCTGTGATTTATGCCTCTGAATGGAGCTTGGAAAGATCTTGGCTGCTGAGGGTTACTGATGTCTGAGACAGGAAAGCTAAATGCTGCAGACTCTTCTTCCTCCATAGACCTTGGAAACCAGAGCAATACAGTAGCTGCTGTGAAATTGAGTCTGGGCACTTACAGGAAGATGATGCTTTGTGTTTTTTAGGCTGAATGCTGAGGCCTTAATCAGGCCAGAGTCCCCCAGGCCTCTGCAGGAGTTTTGCCAAAAGATGCTGGACTAAGCAGAGGGGGAGTTTGGGTCATCAGTTTGGGTCATTGTCTGTGGGAAGTGAGCTGTTAAATAGCAAATAAAAAGGGGTTGTGTCTCCTCCTTATTCATTAAGATTGAAAACACAGCCTTAGCCCTGCTTCTTTATAGCTTCAAATTAAAACTGTATTAAGCAGTAGTGGTTTTCTTTTGCTAATTTGGGATTGTCTATGTGGTGTACCTGGTTTTTCTACCTCCTACAAGTCAATCTAAGTCTGACTTCCATGGTTTTCTATATCATGAGACTGTTGGTAGTTTATAAAGGTATCCAGGAGGATATATTTTAGACTGTATCATATAGAAGAACATAGTTAAATACACAGAAGTAAGAAGGAAGCTAGTCCCACTGATGTTTTCATCTGCCTTTACAACCATGAGACAAGAGTCTAAAATGCTGATTGTTTTCTCTCTGTTTTCCCTTCCATTTGCATTAGGAAAATGAGTTTGATGTTGGGCTGCAAGTACTCTTTGTTAGTGGGAGATAACTGAGGGAAATAAAATGTACTAGAGCAGTGTTTTCATTTTAAACTGACAAATTATCTGGCTATATATCTGTATATTTACAGAAACCCTCAGGTTTTTGCTCTGAGCACTGGCAGAGAAAAGCAGCTAGACAATCATCTCAATTTTCATGTAGTTTTGGGGAAAGAGGGCTAGATTCTTCCTAGCTCAGTCTCTGCAGCTTTGCTGCTCCATGTCAAGCACAATGAATGTCACAGTTTCATTCTGATTGTTGCACAACTTGATAAGTCATTGCTTTGTTTCATTAGCAAGCAGTAAATAGAGTACAAGGAATACTTACTCTCTGATAGTTGCCCCCATTGAAGTAGTAATCCCTGGATGGCATTCCTAAACTTGGCTGGTCAATCTGAAGGAAATCAGATGTTTCTTTAGTTAGTGATGAACAGGAACTGGAATTGACCCAAAAAGGTCACACAAAGTGCTGCAGGAGCTTCCTTTCAGTGCTGGAATGACACTAGCACACTCTTAGCAAACACCTTTAGCTTTCTAGGCCCTGGGTGAGATGGAAGGTGCTTTAGCCTCTGGATTTCTGGATAGTGACAGGCTGGGTATTTAGTGGAGGATTATTAAACAAAATCTTTCAGTAGCCACTGAGATCCAAGAATAAATTTAAGCCACGTACCAAAGAAGCTGCTTGACTTGAGAGCTAGACTTCATGCACGAGCATACTTGGAAATCTTATTTACATGTTTTAAAAACATGGTTTCCTGCTATATATCAAACCTCACCATCACTGTGGAAGTCCCAAGAATGAACCACCCTGCAATACTGTAAATCAGCCAAGGTCCATTGGTTTTTATTTCTTGAACTGCAACACCAATGATCCTGCTCTAAGCTGTTTCCCAACAGGACTCTGATCTGCCACTGGGGTACAGGACTGCTGCAGACATTGTGGCAGTGTTGTGCACACTTGCTGCCTTCTGGAAAGCTAATCTGTATGCAGTGTAAATAACTCTTCCCTAATGCTTCTGGCAGAGCAAAATTGCCTGCAGTGTTTTCCTTACATAAATGATGTGTCTGCTGGAATCTCTGTCATCATTCCACACAAACATGTCGATGAGGACACGCTTGTTAAATCTGGAGTTCATGATGGAGAGGTTCTCTTCTAGGCTCCAGTGGGGCTCTGGGGGAGAAACAGAACATTAGCAATATGTAGGAAGATTAATTGTACAGTTTGCAAGCTGAAATTGTTCAGGGCCAGATGGGGCATGCTGGGAGAATGTTTGTTTGTACAGCACATTCCTAGAGTGGCTAGAAACTGCTAGGCTCTTCTGGCTGTCTTGGTGATATCCAGTAATCAATAAGTGGTTAATACATACATGGTTTCATATGTAATTGCCTAGGAATAGTATAAATCACCATGCCCTTGGCCTAGTGATGCTCCAAACCCTAATTAACACACACAGCTCTACTGCTTATATTGCTCTTGTTTGCATTAGTCATGTTGGGCTTTTAGAATTGTCTCCAAGCAGAGAAGATCTTCTAATACTGGCATTAAATTGATCTTATTTCTACAGATAACTGTGCTAAATATGTAAGATAGCCTGACTTCCTTTTCCAGGAAGAAAAGGTTAGAAGAGAGGATCTAATTCACTGCCAGCAGTGTCCCTAGTGCAGTAAATGATGCTGACATAGCAGGCCCAAGCATTACCTTTGGTCTCACTCCAGTCTGCAGAAGCAACTGGCCAATCTCCAAGCATCCTCAAGGCCTCCAGGAGGGGCAAGGAATCTCTTTGCTCTATGAGACCTTAGAGAGGGGGAGGGAAAATACTAGGTTGTCTTCACCATAAACAAAACCAATCAAAAGCACAAGCATGAAGAAAAACAGGTCATGGGCCTAACAGGTTAGGTCTGAAACTGAATTTGGCCTAGCAGAAAAGAGGAGATACCATGAAATCACCTGCCTCCTGCATTAGTCTTCAGCAAAGTCATGGAAATACTTGTGTTGGCTTCAGGACTGAATCAGCTTGGCAGGGAAGAACTGGGACATGGTTTGGCATTCTGAAGGGAAGGCTCTGCACTGATAGCAGAGGCAGGGAACCAACATCTGTCCTTCCTACATCCCTGAATGTCTATATTAAGCCTTCATGATGGACCAAGGCATCTTCCTTCCTATGCAGCTTAGCTTTGCAGGCAAGCCTGTGGGGGTTAGACAGCTTCAAAGCACCTGGCTACTTCAGGACATTTGGGGTGGAACAAGAAGAGACTCACTCTCATTCATGCATGACTTGTAAAGTATCTTAGCTTTCTGAAATGCTGCTCTGTCCCCTGGATGGGAAGTCTCCAGCACACCTGGGGAAGGAACCATTGCAGTGAGTTGTTTTTTTGCCCTGGAAAGCTTTGATCTTTTCACAGAAATGAGTGAGGCTTCAGGGGGATGACAAATGGTGCTTATTGTAGGCTTCAATTAACTGTGGAACTCGAGTGCTCTTGAGCACTGCTCAGGAGCTATTAATGGCAGAAGGGGCAGGAAGGAGGACATGCAAGCAGCTTGTCTTGCTCCTTTTGAAGTTAGCACCAAACCACCTAGGACTAATTTTTAGTGGGAACAGGATGTCCTCACAGAGTAGGTCTAGGAAGAGATGTAGAGATTAAAGGGCTACAGGGGAAAAAAACCCCACAATCCACACTTTTCTGGCAGTTTCTCTCTCTGGACAATAACATCTGAAACTCAACACAAGTGCATCATCAAGCACAGAGTTCCTACCTTTTAGGATGATCTCCAGCTCATCTCTCAGGATGTCAAAAATGCTGTATCTGGAGCTGGTTTCTGGGATGACATGCCTGGCCAGCCAGCCCCCACAGGCATACTGGTAGAAATCCTTGCAAGGGTCAGCTGTTGGGTCCATATTCTGAATTATTCTAGCAGCTAGGTATCAAAATTGGAGAGAATGATACTTGTGGTGACAAAATATTCAACAGAATTAAGAATAGGGAGTTCTGGCTCAGTATGCACACAGGGAGCTCTTTTTGAGGACAGCTCTACTTGCTGCCTTTGACACTATTAGCAAGGGGTATCTAGCCCAAGGGGAAATTTCACTTCTCTTCAACTTCTCCAGCCTTAAAGCCTGAGCTCCTGTTTATTCAGGTTCAGTAGAACTAACAGCATGTAAAACATCACATTCCCAGCAGCAATCTTTACCTGCTGTCACACACCCAGGTGTGGTACAGATGTTGCCTGAATTGGTGCCATAGTGAGTGTCTGCAGGGAGAGGAACAAGAAAGCACAATTAGTTCTTTTGGAAAGGAATGGCTCTCAATATTGCTTGCTTCTCATGCCATGAGATCACCTCCCCAGTAAAACAGGATTTCTGTTCCACTCACACCTTGCTAGCACTCTCCTCTGAAGTCTGAAAGCAATCCAACTTGGGACCTTCCTGACTTGCTGCTTTCAGCCCAGGGAGCAGCAGTGATGTGTGACAAGGAATGGGAGAGGAGGCAATGAGACCTTAGCAGCAGTGCTTTGCTGTGAGCCCTAGAAGGGAAGAATGGCATGTGTAGCTCTCCATGGGCAACTAGGGCTGGGTGCTCAGTCCAGCAGCAGCTGGCAAGGCTCACTCTTGGCTATTAACCTTCTCCTTTTAACCACTTAGTCTGTGAACTTCTTCCAGTGAAGAAGAGCCACAAAACACTTGTAATGCACTGGTGGTGAGCAGAGATTGAAACTGGAGCAGTTCCTAGCTCTTATTACCTGGTGCTCTACACTGAATGTGCTGCTAGGAGTCTGATGGCAGGGACTGCAGAGTCTTGATGGGCATTCAGTGCCCTAAGCTCTGCTGCAGTCTTACACTGAAGCCTTTCTCCTCATCTTCTCCATGCTGAGTCCTACAGTGAGTGTTTGGGATGCTTCCCATGTCACTTGTGTGCTGGTCCCTCCAAAAGTGGAATGGGAGGGATCTGAGCTCCCCAGCTTGGCTCTGGGCACAAGAAAGCAAATTCTGCTGGTTTAATTTCCCATTTTTGAAACTGGACTAGCTCAGGACCTAGTTATGTTCAACAGACACTGGGCAAGAAAAGCTTTACACCCTTGCTTTCCAACAGCTTCAGCCATGGTTTTAAACTCTATTTTTTGATCCTTACACTAGGATATTTGCAGAGAAAAAAAGTCACTAAATGGTTTCCAATGCAAGCAAAGTGTTTTACAGGAGAGCAAACAAGCTTACAGTAATTCAGAGAGAAATAAAACAGTAGGGGAGAAGAGAGGGCTTTGAAGTTCATCAGATGGAAGCAACATAAAAAGCCCCCACTGTGCTAGGGAATGGGAGAGCCAGGCTGCAGCTGAGTGCTGTACAACAACTGATGCCTTACTTGGGGCTTAGTAGCTAGCAAGCTGAACACATCTCCCAGTGGGAAGCTTCCCACAGACTGTTGGCTTTTTTTGTGGCACCAGAGGAGGCAAGGCCCAATTTTTTGAGTTTAGTAAGCTCTAACTTATGAAAAAATAACCCCCCCTGCAAGTCCAGGATATTTCCAAGGGGAAAGAATCCTCCTGGGGGAAAAGCAACTAGGCATGTGGGAAATGTCCCCAAAAGAGAGTTAGGGCAAGGTGAGCAAGAGCATGCTGCACTTCATCCTTCCTCAGGGACCAGGCAGGGCTCTAATGAAGCTTTGCTCTTTCATCAAAGCTCCTCTATTTAATACAACTTGACAATGTCTAACTTCACTTTCCAGAACCCAACTCCTTTCAACGAGATTCTAACTGCCCACATTCAAACAGCCCTTGTGACTCTGAAGGTGTAATTGAGCTGGATAAGCAGGGAAGCCAAATCCCTTTGGAAACCTTTGGTTGCACACTCAGGGCTCTGAAACTCTGCCACAAACCCAGATAATTGGGAATGGCTGGTGAGGGGCTCTCAGTTTACCTCTAAAAGTGGCTCCTTTGTTTTTCTATCAATTATCTCTTTTAGGCCTTGGTACCATTCCTGACAAAGAAGCAAGCCAACCTGACTCTGTATGAGATATGAGCAACACTGCCCTGTTTTGCTTCACAATGTATTTGTTGTGTCTTTGCCTGCTTGACTGAAGCTCTGCCTGCTGCACCTCTTGAACTTCAAACACTAGAAACAGAGGTGAAATGCACCTTCTAAATAAAATATCCCTTAAGCTAATAAGATGACTTTTGAGCAGTCAGGGCTAGCAATTAGGTGATGGAGGTTGTTTGTAACGAAGTTGTCTGGAGAAGTCACTGTCTGTGACTTGATGTGTCAGCTCCAATAAGTGTAGAAATGTTCCTCAGGCTGTAACCTTTCCAACAAGGGCTGAGAGGTGGAGTTTGGGGAGTGTTTGTAGAACAGAGCTGTGGGAAGGCTGCAGAGATGGATGTGTGGGTGTGATGGAAAGATTGAGAGCATGGTGTATTCAGATTCAAACCCCAATGACTTCAGTTCTGTCTGCTTCCCTTTGTGTGCTCACCCAAACAGTGCTCTGCTGTTGTTGCTAGAGTGCATGAGGCACTCATCTGAGAGATGCTTCCTGCTGCTCTGTTCCCCCTGGGAATCACCTAAAGCTTGGGGCTGCTCTAGGCTCTGAGCACATCTCCTGGTGCAGCAGTGCAGCTAGGAACAATGGGAAGAGAGAGGCAGAAACAACTCTAGGTGAGTGCTGGAAAAGCTCCTCTGAAGGCAGAGGAAAGAGGCAGGAGGAGCTGCACAGGAGCAGCAGCTCAGCTCTGCCCTCACCTTGCACTCCCACTTCACTCAGGAGTGTCTGAAGCTGGGAAACGTTTCCAAAGCAAGCTTAATTGCTGATAGAAGCCTGTAGAAGAGTTGTATTCTGGAGCTGCTTTCTCACAGATAAGCCTTCCAGCAAAGAAGAGGAATCATTAGTACTCATTTACATGCAGAGGCTCTTCTTAGGGATTTGGATGATTGGGGCAAACATTATTAATGCCTGAATTCTGATTTACCTGACCTCAAGAATAAGATGCAGAGCACATTTCTCAAATCCTTGATGCATGCAAGCAACAGCCTTCTGCACAGCTCAGTATTTTGACACAGAAACTCCTATCCTAGGACCTAGCTCTGGGGATTTCTGCTCTCCTGAGCTAATAGAATAAACATAAATGGCTTTCTGATGAGTTCTGTGAATCCCAAGTGCTCAGATTTTCTCCAGCACTGGAAGGTTCATCTGCTGGTAGCAAAAGTAAACAATGACAAGGCTTTTCTCATGAATGATTACTCAGAGTTAAGCAGTGTTTTACTCACAAGTGCTGAAGAAAGCACTTCACTGCAGGCAGAGGCTGCAGACAATGCAAGGAGAAAGCAGTGACTTGCTTCAGCTCTGCTAGTCAGAGCTCTTAGTTTTATTCCCCAGTGTTTGGGCAAAGCTCTGAACCCAAGAGACACTGAGCTGTGCTTTATAACTCCTGGCAATAATGAATCTTGACTCAGGCTTCTAGAACATCAGCAAATGTCAAAATTCAGACACCTTCCCCTCCAAAATAATACAACCATTTTTTTAAACCTCTGTCAAAACAGTGTTGAATTCATTAAAATGACAGAATCTTCTATCACATAACTTAGGAATGAAGTAAAATCCAACATAATCCTCTCTGTGCATGAGCTTGGAACAAGGCAGAGGGAGCCATGTCCCTCACAGAGGTGACCTCATTGTCTCCCTCTGCTTTTGTTTTCATTCAGCTCTGCAGAAAGACTTTCCTGCTGTTAGCAGAGGGAAGAGGAGAGTTATTCCCAGGCTCCTTACCTCTGCTGCTGGCATACAGGATCCCCAGGGCCACCACTGCACAGGTCATGAGGAGCAGCAAGGCAGCCAGAGCCATTGCCACAAAGCTCCAGGGTTTCTTCCCAGCTTTTGTTGATTTTTCCACAATATCCATCTGACTTTCTGATTTCCCCATTATTGTAACTCTAAATTGAGGAGAGGAGGGTGAGAGAGAATTAACAGCACAGCTAGATCAACAGAGAGCTAAACGCATGACAAATCAGGGGAAAGCAAGCAGAAGAAAAAGCAAAGAGAAAGAAAACTTCCAAATGATTACATGTATTTGTCCATTTGATTGTCCACTGCTTTGCCAACATCATTCTCCATCTCCTGTGCTGTCTGTACTCAGGGTGTGCTCCTGGGGCTGCTCAGCACTACACTACCCCAGGCTCTCAGGGCTGCAGTGTCATAACTTCAGGAGCCTGCTTTGAGAAGTCTCAAAAGTCTCATGACCAGGTTGGGCAACTCCTTTCTCCCACACAGGGAAGGAGGGGGGAAAACTTGCCTCCTTCCACTCCTCACTCTGCACAGTATCTTGCTGTATCTCCTCTGTGGCTAGGGCAGGTCTGCAGAGTTCCCCTAACAGCAGGAGAATCCCCAAAGAGCTCCTTCCAGGTGCCTTCGAGCTGTGCCTGCTCTGTCCTCAGCATAGATGAAGGGTTCAGAAAGTAGAAGGCTCCCAGAACTCGTGTCAGCTCCCAGGTCTGCAGGAGTTTGTGACCTGCAGCTCCTCAGCCTTCTCCGAGCCATGCTCAAAGTTCCGAGCTCCGCCGTGTGCTGTTCGCAGCTCCGGGCGAGCGCTCCTGAGCAGCAGGAGGAGGAGGAGGAGGAGGAGGAGGAGGGGAAGGAGGGGAAGGAGTGGTTGCATCGCAGCAGCACAAGCTCCACTCTGCTGCAGCTTCTCCTCGCCTTCCTCCAGCTCTCCGGGGCTGCTGTGCTCCCGGGAGGAGTGTGAAGCGGAGGTGCATTGCTGCTGAAGCCCTCGGAGGGTGCTGGCAGCTTTGGGCTGTGAGCCGTGGGAACAGCTGCGGTTTAGGAAGCACACTGCTCTCTAGGTTGTGGTAGGCTATGCAGAGAATTCTTTCACGCTACTGCTTGGAAATCTGTAACAACTGGTAGGGCCAGAGCAGGAGAGGCATGTGCTTTCCCTTGGTTTTTGATTTATCCTTTTCCAGAGGTGACTTTGGGCTGAGGGAGAAGCGAGCTGGGTCGTTTCCCCCCTGCAGGCTGGTTCGTTGACAGCTCCCTGTCAGAGCTGACAGGACAGAAATGGTAAGGCAGGTAGCTCTGTGCCCCTGAGTGCTTCCCCAGCACTGCCGGCTGCGTGTGTCCTCCAGAGGAAGTGCTGAGGAGCAAACAGGGATCTCTCTGGGGCAGTCCTGTTTACTGGGAACATCCAGGCAGAGTGTTCCAAGAATGTGAAGGCAGACCTGGTTCCCTGAATGGGGTAGGGAACAATGACTGCCAGTTTCTTCTGCCAAGAGGCTAAGCCTCCTCTTCCAGGCAGTGTTCTGCCTCAAAAAGCCTAGGAGAAGTTGCCTTTTTTTTGGGTCATCACATTATCTTAGGCTTGTATCAAGTGTGAAGGCAGCTATTCTGATCCCAGCATCTGAGGAGAACACAAAGATCTGAGAGCACTGCATGCACTGGCAGATGCTGGGGGTCTGTGTGTGGAAACTTGCTAGAGAAGGGGAGGCTGATTTTAAGGGCAAAGGTATACATTTCATGAGGAGCTCCATGATCTCTTAGTTCTGCCTGCAGGAAGTCCTACAGCTAGCAAAAGATTAAGTTTCCTATGGATGTGACTCTTGCTCAGTGCTGAATACTTTTATTGTTGTCTTACCTCTCTCTTGTGGAGAGTATTTCTCAGCCTCAGAGCTCAGGTGGCTTGTGTAGTTTCTGGGATGCAGTTGGGATGTTTCCATTTTCTGGCAGTCAGAAACAAATGCTTATTGTCAGCACTGATCTCTAGCAGCCTCTGCCCAAAAATGGCCTTGCAGAGGACTGTGCCTCCATCTGCCTTGGATATCCACTCTCCCACACTGCCCAGGGAATTAAATGCTCTGCTCAGAGACTTCTCAGGGAGAATGAACCCTTCCCACCAGGTAGGAAATGATTTAAGTCTTTCAGAATGACACAGTCTCTTCTGAACATTTCCCTCTCCATCTCCACCTGATGTGTGATCAGAGTGCAGTTCCTCAGCCAGCTTTCTTGGGAGGCTGACCTGGATTGCATTAGCTGCCATTTAAGGGATCCAAAAGAGCTGAGAGTGCAATCAATTCAGTCATCCAAACACACTAATGGTATGGACACAGGGCAATGGATGCAGATGGCTAATTACCTGCTTTCTCCATCATTATTTTATTGCCCAAGAATGGGCAAATGATGCATGAGAAGAAAAGAAAGAGCACTGCAAAAATACTGCTGGCAATAATAACATCACTGTGCTGAAGATTGTTTTCCACTCTCTACTGATATGGGTATGGCAACAGATAAGAGCGAGATTTATCAGCCTGGAGGGGAGGGAGATGTTTGCTGATGAATACTGATAGATTTCTGGTGCCTAACTCTTGCTGGTGGGGGAGACTGGGCTGAAGGGAAAGAAGCCAAAGCTAACTCCCTAGGGAGAACAAGGCTTGCTCTGCTGATTGCTGAGATAGCTTGTGTGACATAGCAGCAGCCTGGCTAGAGCCAGACTCAAGCACAGTGAGCCCAGCAAGGCACCCTAAATGGCCTCACTAGCTCTTCATGGCACATCCCAGCTAGCCTGAGCTATATAGGCAGAGCCAGTGCTGGTGAATATCCATCCCAATGCTGGCTGCTCCTTCCCTGCAGGCTGCAGCATGCTGACAGCATCGTGTGGCACAGCAGAGTGTTCCAGAGCAGTGGAGGTATGTGAACGTGCAGGTGCAGGGATGCTTTTGGACATGAGATGCATGGGCTGGGCAGTAGGTGACACAGATGGGTTACATTTAATCCTGTCTGCTGCCCAGGGCTCCAGGAACTGTCAGGATGAGATGTGGGGAGTGTGAAATTGTGCTAGGCATGCACCCTGCTGTGACACTGCTAATCAAACCCTCTCCCTGGGACTAATCACAGGGAGCTACTTGACAGTGCAAGAAATTAGTTGGAAGAGCAAGCACATAATGGAGAGAGAAAGAACAACTCAGAAGCTTAGGCACAGGCAAAGATAAGGAGTTTGATCCCAGCAGTTCAGTGGGCACAGAAAGAACACAGAGAGCAGTTGGCATCTGCCTGCAAATGGAACCCACAGTTGCTTAAGGATATAATTTCATGCTTGGAAAGAAACTATCCTGTAGCATCTTGATGCCAATTAGGAGCAAAAAGTATTCATCAGTGCTGCTAGGATTCAAATCAGAGTCACTTCTCCTGAATTAGAAAGGAAAGAAGCCAAGCCTTACCTGTGCTCTTAGGGAAGGAGAGAAGGAGCATGCAGAGAGAGAAGATGCAAGGGTGCAGGTGGTATCAGTGCCTATGGCTGACTGCATGGCTGCTGAATGAAGTGTCACTCTGGAATGTTGTCTTTCAGTAAACAAAGTAACCAAAAAGCCAATGTTTCCATTCCCTTTCATCTCAATCAAAGCAGGAGAGCAGTTCTCAGGATTGCTTTAATCTTTGTTTGCCATAGTAGTTTCTGTCTTTCTCCATGCTTGCATTACCACACTCCAAACAACTGGAGAGCATTCACTCCCAGCAGACAAAACAACTACCCCAGTCTCTTGGCTGGGGCCTCACCTCACTGCTTCCTTTTGCACAGCACAGGCCTGCTGCTCCCAAAGGAAGCTGCAGAGACTCCCAGTGCACAGATGAAAGCCCAAACTGGGCAGAAATTGGGTGTATCAGCACCATGTCTGTGCTGCCCCCTGAGTCCAGCTGTCCTTACAGGTGGTGACAGCAGCCCAAAGCTCTCAAGCATGTCAGGTGAGGCTTCCCATGCTGCCAGTGTGGATGCTGAAGGACAAGAGCAGACACATCACCATCCTGGCCCTTGCCCCCAGGCCCAAGCTCCTGCTTGGCCATTGATCACTTCTTGAGTAGTTCATGCTCCAGTGCTGTCTTCTGTGCATGAGCACCCAGCAGTGTGAAAGATGCTATTTAGCTGGCTCTTGTAGACACCTCTGCTGAGAGATTATGTGCACTGGCAAACTGACACACAGGGGTCTGCAAGGCCAAGGTGAAGTCTGGAGAGTTAGTGTCCCAGATCAGTGAGGATGAGTCAGTGCACTGGATCTTTCATCTCTGTTGTGCCTCATCCTTTGTGTTATCTATGTTCTCTGGGTCAGAAAAGCAGTTTCTGTGGCTTTTGTTCTGCTCCACCCCCATATATTGGTGCTGATCACTGCAGATCCACTGGATTATGCCAAGGGCAGCTCCTTCCATTCAGGAGTGGGTCATCTGAGCAGTGTAACCTGTGTGGTCCTCCACAAAGACATTACAGATGGTACTTTGCACTGACCTTTTTGCTTGGCCCATAAAAATAAGGTTACTTAATTGAGCAGTATGTGTTTAAAGCTAATAGAATAGCAAGAAAATACATGATTCTTCAGCTGCAAACTCTCAATGTTTCCCTTCACTGTAGTTGGAACCTATGGGTTAGAATGAGTTCAGTTTAGCCAGAAAAAAGCACTTTCTTCACAAGGAGGAGTTCACATACATCCAAGCTCATTTTAAAGGACACTGAATACTGAAATTTGCCTCTTCCTCATGGCTCTCTTGGTCAGATGTTTTACTACCTGAAGCTTTCTGATCTTGCTGTACCATGTCCATTGCATATTTATCATCACACACAAAGCAGAAAGCAATCAGACCCAGGACAATCCCCCAGGAGACAGCTCAGTGGATGCTGCAGCTCGATGCCTCCCGCTTCAGTCTCGTTTTCAGCTTCTTCAGCTCAGAGTTGTTATCAATTTTCAGCCCATAGTCTGTGATCTTCCAGGCCTCTTCATACTGCTGCATGTCAAAATGATGCTGTGCAACCTTATGGAAGGTTTTGGTTAAAATCTCCCTGCCAGGGCTGTTGATGATGCTGCACAGTGCCATGGCTTCATCCAGCTGCAGTGCCTCAATGTACTGCTGGACTGCAGCTGCCTCCTGAGCCGTGGAGAGCAGCAGGAAGCCCTGGGAGCAGTGATCCTCCACTCGGGTTCTCAGGCTGTTGCTGCCATGCCTCTGGATCACTTTCTCCATATCTTTTAAAGCTCTGTCATATTTTTTCAGGTGCATCAGGCAAGCAGCTCTCTGTCTCAGATACCTCGGATTGTCTTTGCTTGCCAGGACAGCCAGGGTGTAATAGCCAAGAGCCTTCTCGTAGCGACGGCCTTTGAGCAGCACATTTCCTTCCTGGGCTGCTGCCTGGGGAGAGAAAGTTACTTAATATTAGTTATTAGAGGTGGAAAAAAGGAGAGTAAAATACCTAGTCTGGACCAGCCGTAGGTAGACACAGAGACTAAGGCATTTTGGATGCTTTTTTCCAATGTGAACATTGCATCAAGCTGGAGAGCACACAACTGCAGTAAGCACTGCAGACATACAAATCTTGGCTTGCTGTTCTCTCAGGAGTTTCTGAACCACTCTGCTTTGCTTCTGGACATTCTGCTCAAAGTTTCTCAGAGCATTTCTTCTGAAGCTTAGGAATGACATGGGAACTGAAAACTGAATGGGCCAAACTCTAAAAGCAGACAGAGTTCTCTCCATGAGACCAAACTTGTGCAAGGTTTGCTCTGACAGGTGATTCTGTGGCAACTGCAGCTTCTGCTCACAACAGGTACCTTAGCCCCTCAGAGATGTGCAGGTGCTAAGAAGGAAGGTTAGGCTCTACTGAAATTTACCCAAGCTGTAGGAAAAAATGGCTTTGCTACTCATTCCTCTCAAATGCAAGTGAGCTCTCTGCCCTTGTCTGAAGGGAAAAACAACAAGGAACTAGAGAAGGCAGAAAGAGCCACATCATCTTTAGGTTCACAAAGGTCAATCAAGAAAGCTCCATTAGAACTATTTACCTCAAATGGATTTCTCATTATTTCCCTTTCCTGGTAATAAGCAAAGCTTTTAACATGCTGCAGCAGAGTGAGTACTGAAGTTAGAAACAAGGCTGCCACCAACAGCTGAGGTCCCACAAAGGCTGAGACAAACAAGCTGAGGCTTCCAGCACGGGATCAATGTTGTCATCAGCCTCATCCCATGGGATATCACACATTGCCTTTGGATGTTTGTGGCTCACCAGAACTCAGCTAGCTCCACCACTGCCTCAGGAGCCACACTTGTGCTTTTGAGAAGCACTTTTTGTGCCACCAGCCTTACTGCAGGTGAGCCAAGAGCAGGCTCTGCAGTCCATCTTCAGACTTGTCCCTTGAAGATTTGGTTATGGCTTCCAGACTGAAATAATCCTGCAGCTATCTGGAAAGGGCCTGGCAGGCCAGAAGTGATTGCTCCCTGGCTGAGCTCTCTGTGCATCCTTCTAGCTTTGAGTCACCTCACTGGGTGATAAAGGACTCAAAATACACATATTTTTTGTTCCATTTTTGGTTCTAGTCCCTAGTCACTAATCTTACATTAAAGTTAAGGCTCAATTCCTTAGGAAGAAAATAAGAGAGGAGTTTAATGGGCATGGAAGCATGGCCAAGGGTTAGTGTCTCTGCAGGTGGACTGACAAGCAGGGAGCTTTGGAAGAGGACTGGATGTTTCCAGAGCAGTTTGCAGCAAGATTTCCTCCTTGACCTGCAGCCCCTATTTGGGGTCAGCCTGGCAGGAAGGATGTGGAAGCACAACTGACACAGAGCATAGAGCCTTTGAGACCCTTTTTGTGGGCATGAGCTCTGAGCATCCTATGGCATGTCAAGAGGCAGCAGCTGGGCTAGGAGCTAGTGCTCACTGCTGCATCTAACCTCTGCCAGAGGAAACTGCAGGGCTGAACCTGCACCAGCAGCAAGCAAACTCCCTTCCTCTGACCTTTTGCAGTTGAATCAATCCTGCAGCCTCCTATTCCCATGTGGCTCTCCCAGTTGTTTACAAACTTCTTAGCATGGGACCCCTCAGCCTATAAATAATGGAGACTTTGATTGCTTTGTTTTCCATGAAAACCCAAAATCAGTACATGAAGGAGCTCTCCTTCCTCCACCCTTTCCTACTCAGCTTATTTTTAGCTCTTCAGCCCAGACTCCAGGAGAATGATGTCACATTTCTACAATGCCTGTAAGCTCCAAACACTCTAAAGCCATGTGGCACCGATGCTTTGGGTGTGAAGTGCTGAGGCTAAGGGCTGAGCACAAAACACTGAACTCTTCTTTGCTTCAGTCTCCTTCTTTGGGAGCTGGAGCTAGCAGAAAGAGCTCTCCCCTAGGCTGCAGTTAGGATTGAAGTTGGGGTTTTGGGCACTAATCCTGTCTGTAAGCTTTGTTTCCTTTTACTGAGATCTTCCCTTCACACACAAACCGGAATATCCTTGCCAGCAAAAGGCAGTGCTACTGCAAAATCCTTTGAGACACCAGGCAGGTGAATTAACCAATTCCTTCCCACCCCAGCCAAGCACTTTCTTATCCCTTGCTCCCAAAATAGAGTGAAAAATTGTGATTGGGACTCTGGACTACTCAGTAATGAAAGGAATCACACTCAATACATCTTTTAAGATTAGAGAATATGGGAAGAAAAACTCCCAGGTGCTTGGGTCCAAATGTTTACTCAGCTGAACACAAAAGCACAAGATTAAACATTAAATAAAACCTCCAGAACTCTCTTTTACTTCCAGCACTGATCTTGGAGTCAGTCCAGCCACCTCTGTTCTCTGAAGTGGCAGAGAAATCTTTCATGATAAATAAGAGACCAGCCAGGAGTTTTATTCCACAGCTGCCACAGAAAGGCAGAAATAAAGTGCCCTTCCCATTTGAAAGGTTCACCAGTGAGTTCCTAATACATCAGTGCAGTTGAAGCTGTACAGAAGAAGTCAGAGGTTTTTCTCTTCTTTATTTTCTTTTCCCTTATTGACAGTATAGACAAATCCCTCCTGTGTCTTCTCAGCAAGCAGCAGGGCTGCACTGAGCTGTGAGACTTCCCAAGGGAAGGAGTGATGTGGCAGCAAAGGTAACTCAGCTGTCACTTAGATTCCTCTATAGACACCTTGTCAGGGCTTCCACAGCCATTCCTGACTCTCCCTCCATCAGCTTTAAACAGTGGAAGACTGCAAACTGGCTGTGAACTCTTCCATCTCTTCCCCACAAGCCTGAGCTCTTGCCTGATTCAGAAGAGGAGCTCTGTTTCTCTGCACTGGGGTGCATCTAGGGGCCTGTAAATTAATCCTTGTTTCCTTATCTCCTCCTGCTGGTTTGCTGAAATACATACCAAGTGCTCCTCTCAAGAGGCATTAAGTACATCAGCGTGTTGTTTGCTTTAGAAGCTGGGAGAAAGCCTAGCAATAGAGCTTCTCACCAGGGGGCACACAAGCTACAAATGGAAGCCAAGGAAGCAAACATTCCCAGAAGATGGAGCTGCTCTCCATCAGTCTGCCCTTGCCTCTCCTACTGCTGGAGGTCCTTGGAGGGAGAAAAAACACTGACAAGGACATAGCTGGGTGGACTAGAGCAACGTGTCATTGTTGTGTGACAGACTTGTAGCTCAGAAAACCCACACCAACCTGAAAGGCTAGTCAGTCCCTCAAAATGTGAAGAGATTTCAACCTCTAGAGGTTACAGAGCAAAAAGGACTGAAGCATCTCATGGGACTCAATCAGAACCTTCAGTTTCCTCATGGAAATGAACAACAGATGAATTCCCCTTTCCCAAAGCACCATGTGACCCCTCCAGAGCACAATACTAGCAATCATCTTGGTTAATCTCACAGCTCCTGCATTTTACTGCTGGGATGAAACAGGTCTCATGCTAAGGAGGCTACTAAGAAGTTCCCCAAGGGGTAAGAAGTGGTGATGCTGACTTAGGAGAGATTGAAGCAAGGTCACTGCAGTGAAAGGAGTTTGTATTCAGCTCCCTAATCTGGCTGAAGTGAAGGTTAGAGGAAGAAGCCACTCAGCTCCTCATTTATCTGAGGTCTTCCCACAAACTTCTGTTGAAGACAAGGTAGGGAAGTATCCCTGCAACCTGATTTTGCTTCCCATTTCTTTCCCATTGGATCCAAAAGGACTGTACCTTAGAGAGATGCTGCTGTTGCTTAGCATCTATGAAGTTGAGGAGAAAGCCCAGCTCCCTCTCATCTCTCCTGGCCAGAATGCTGAAGGAGTGAGCTGCCACTGCCACGTTCCTCTTCTTCAGGTGGAGCACAGCTAGTCTTGCACAAGCAAAGTCATCAGCAAGAGAGTGGCCAAATGCCTTCTGCAGGTGAGCAAGGGCCTCTTCATACCTTCCTGTTGGGTAACACCAGGACAAGCTGGAGAACTCATTCAGTGTGGGAAAAGACACCCCAAAACACTCACTAAAGCAGCACTTAGCCTGTCCATAGCTGAGGGTATTAAGGACTTCATACCCTGTCCCAGAACACTTGCAAACTGCTCTTGGCAACTACTATACAACAATACACTTGCCATTTAACATCCACTTTACTTTACTGCTCATTCCCTTAGTCTGCTTTGTAGAGAAATGGGCACTCACCATTTGCAATCAACACATCTGTGTAGAAGATGTGATGCTGGGCCTCCTGGCAGATTTGAACCAGTGCTCTTGCAAGCACGAGGAGATCCCTGGGGGTTTCCTCTTTTGAAAGGTCTTTAGCAGCAATGAGCTCAGCTAACAGAGTCCTGCCATGCTGAAGGAGCCACTGAGTGATCAGCCCTTGGGCTTCATGCTTGAGAGACTGGATTGCTGGGATCACCACTCCTGCCTCCACCTTCAGAGCTGAGAGCAAATCTTGCACTGCCTCCTAGGGAAGAAGCAGACCAAACAATGAACTGCTAGCAGTCACTCTGTACTGGTAACTTGTTCTTTCAGGTGATTTCAGTTCTCTCCTGTCCTACAGGTCATGTATCTGCACACCTTTGGAAGCTCTGTGCTCTTCCCTGTCCTTGTGCTGCATCTTTTCTCTTTGCCCAGCCAATCAATAGAAGAAGTGCTAATACCTTCTGCTGCCTCAGAGCAAGGTAGGTGAGTCCTCGTCCACTCAGAGCTTGCACATGCCTAGGATCTTCCTTTAGGATGGCATTAAAATCAAAAATAGCAGTTTTCTTCTGACCAAGGCACCCATAACACTGAGCCCTGATGAGAAGGGAATCTTTGGCACAACCACCTGCAGGAGAGAAATGGAGCCATGCTTACTTGGAAGGCCTCATATCTACTGCTCTAAGAGAAGGAGAAATGCCAGTGTGCACAGTGACTGAGCCCCACTGAAGGGCTGCAGAGAGCCTAAGTGCTAATGCTGTGGCAGAGCTACTGTTATGGTGTCTGCAGGAATGAGAAGCTAAGCACCACTTTGTTATTGTAGTATGATGGAAAAAGAGCAGCACAAATGGGAGAAGAAAGCTCTGTGTGAGGGTGGAGGCACAAGGCCATGTGGCTGGAAGGTACACATTGCTTTGGATGAAAACATGATCCAGATGGGACACATTTACTGCCACAATTCATAGGCACTGGGATTTGTGGTACAGAGCACTTTTTCCCTGCTTTCTTGTAAGTTTTGCCCAAATAAACACATGTAGCTGATGATGGAAACCATGGTCCATCTATCTTTCTGCCATCCACATGCCCCTTCCTTCCAAAGCAATTTTGGTAAGGGTTTTCTCATGCTCAGGGTTGCAATCAGGAACTGTGGCATCCCAATCCTGGATGACAAATCATCACAGGCACTGTAAATACTTTTTCAGAGGGAGGTCAGCAAATGCAGTGCCTTGCACAGCTGCCTGCAGAGCTGAGCCAGCAGAGGAGCTCCTAGCAATGCTTTGACAGTAATGAGGCTTTTCCTCCCTCCTGAGATGCTCCAGAACTTGTGTACCAAAGGTGATTATCACTCTGAAGCTCTAGCAATTGGCTCCTATAAAGACAATATCTACTTCCTAACCAGCATCTGTTCCAGCAGGTGGGGAGTTGAGAAGCTGGAATGCCTGGGCTGTGAAATAGAACCATCTCAAAGCAATTAACAGGGCTTTTATTCCACTTTCATAAGCCAGTCTCTCTGCTTCTCAATGCTACTGTCATAACATTTGCTCAGAGTGAAACACAGATCTCCACACAAATATGGTTTCACTTGGAACATGCCAGAAACAGATCCATGTTAGTCCTTCTCCTTAGGAAAAGCTAGGATAGTCATGTGTGTAAGTGGGTTCATTCCCTCTTCTGCACTGGAACTGCACATCCATTGGTGTGTGGGACCTGCAGCCACTGTTTAATTGCACTAGTTCATGGTGCAGAGGAGTTGCTCCTTGGAACAGATTTGCTGCTGCTCTTCACCTGCAGCTGAGAACTGCTTGGCCATGCTTGGCTCCCCACGGAGCTGCCTGCCCTACCTGAAGCAATGATGGCAAAGGAGAGGTAGGCAATGGCCTCTTTGATGGCAGCATCTTCCTGCCTGCTCTTGAGGATGGAGAGAGCTCTGAGGTGGCAGTGCCTCTGCACCAGCGCCCGGTCCTCGTCCCTGAAGATGTCCATGATTGGCAGGAGGCAGGAGCTGTCTCCAATCCTGATCACCTTCTTGAGCAGCTTCACAAGGGCAGAGAAAAAGGCAGAAGAGAAAGATTGGCATGGAAAGAGAAGTCATGCTAAAGCTGGAAACATTAATCTGGTGAGCCAAGTGTGCTCTTCTCACCCAGTGCTTCCCCACGAGCCAGGGTCCAGCCAAGCACCAGGAATCTCTTCTACCTAACTCCTCAGCTGCCTCTGCAAAAAACATTCACTCTTCTCTTTTCTCATCTCCCCTGCAGCTGTGGACATCATTCTGGGGAAATCCAGAATGCTGCCTTGCCTGCTTTGGGCAGCAGCTGTTCAGACTGGCAGTTCACAGGAGGATTGCCCCAAAGAGGGGAAGTTTCTGCCAAAGAGAAGGATTCCAGGGACCCTTTCTGACTGTAACACTGAAACCAGTGAATTACTGGAGAATCAGTGAAGTGCTCTGCCTTTCTTTTAGTATTGCTATAAGCTGGGAGAAGTATGGATTCAAATCTGAGCCAGAGAAGCCAGGAGGAGGACAAAGGTGTCTTGATGCCCCAGACCCATCCGTGGAGCTTACTACACTCTCTGGTTTGATGAGGAGACACAAGTGTCTGCGTGCTGGCAGGCAGCTGGGACAGAAACCTTGAGAAGAGAACTTCTCAGTGACACACATTCCATCTAGAACTTGCAGCAGAAGCTGCAGAGAGGAACTCAACTTCCAAAGGCAACATCTGGTCTCTAATGAAGTCACCTCATCCATTAATAGTCTCCTCAAAGGCAGCAAAATGACACAGAACTTTGATTTTTCACAGGCAATCGTGACAATAAAGCCTCTCTCTTTGGGGCTAGCAGAATTTATAGGGCATTTTAACAAATGCAATAGTTCCCTCTGATGGCAGCACTTGGTAACTCAGCTTTATAATCCTAGGAGAATCAACAAGTCGGAATCTTTCATGGTCTCAAGCACAAGTCATTAGCCACACAAAACAGACAACTGCAGACTGATATCTGAGCTGCTTGGGTTTGTTTCCTTCCCTGCCCTCCCCCTACTATGCTTCATTAGGAGAATCAGTTAGGTAGTAACTTAGGTAGGTAGTAAATAGTTCTGCCTTCTTTTCTCTAGGGGAAATCTGCCAATCCCATCAATGTTGTCACCAGGGGCAGGATGCTCTGCCTAGTTCAAGTCTCTGATGAAAAGTGCCATGAAATGGCCTGTGAGCAATGGGCTGTATTTAGCTAGGAGTCCTTGTGTGGGCTGTGCTACAGACAGAAAGCCCTACTTGTGAGGTCTGCATTTAGATCTGTCTGGGAAAAGCAGGATCAAGTCAGGCCAAATGCAGCTGTTCCGAAGAGGAAACTTTGCACTACCCTGAACCACAGCAATTTGCAAAGCAGTTTGCATTTTTAAACTACCTATCATGCAGGGAGTTTTAATTTTTCATGAAAGCCACCAAGTTTTCTCAGCATTGCTTGTCTTTTTCCAAGACTTGTGCCCAGCTTGTCAAACAACCAGTCCTGAGAAATGTCTTGTAGCACAGGCTGGGCTAGGTGCAGCCCCACTGCAACACCCATCCCAGCTTGTGTGATGTGGTGGCTGCCAGCTTTGCACCATCTGCTTACCTGGTTGCCATCATACATGAAACCTTTCTTCAGCTGCAGAAGTGCAAGTCTAGCCAGGATGGGAGAGCTCTGTGGATTTCTGGAGAGTGCTAGTGACAGCAGCTTATGAGCTTCTTCTGCACAGCCCATCTGGTACAGGGCATCAGCACAAAGGATCCGCGATGCTTCATCGGAAGCATCCAGCTCCACCAGGAGAGAAGCTAGCTGGTAAACCCCAGGGGCATCTCTGGAGGACAGGAAAAAGACAGGAGAAAGGAAAGACCACCTTCAAGGAGAAATGCTAAGGAGTGTAACAGAGCCCCTTTGTCTCACCTGGAAGCTAAGCAGCAGTTTGTCAGTGCAGAATCAAAAGGGATGACACGTTTTACCATTAGCAGCACCACAGGTACTTCTGCCTTCAAACTCTGGCTTCAATGGGTTTAGCTGCAATAGTTTGGTGTTCCTGTCTCAGATCTGCCAGCCTTACAGATGACATTAGTACAGTTAGCATTACAATTAGCAATTGGGATTGCCAGCAGAGGGTACATCTACAGTAGCACCCCAGCTCTGTCCTGGAAGGACACTTTTGAGGGGCTGGGTACTTCAGGGCCCACCAAATCCTTCCGTTCAGAACTGGGAGTGAAAGGAAGCAGCTAGAACTGATGAATCTGTTTGATTATGGGTGTATCTGCTCCTTTAGAGGAGAAATCTCTTGTCATATTCCCTCTAGCATTTTGCTCACTCCTAGCTTAGGCCATCTGCTATATCATGGATTAACCTCCACAGAAAGACTGAGATGATTTGGCTGCATGGATCCTATCACATTCTGACATAGCAGGAATTTTGTGGGAATATTTTACTGGAATAACCACACCCATGCAGTTTTATTTCAACCTGTTATACTAATTAGGAACTTCAAAGGGATCTATAGCCTGTTGTTAGTTATCTGAAGCAAGTACTCTCTCTACTATTCAAGCCACTCTGTGTTAGGAACCTGCACAGCCCTGTTTCTTTTTCTGCCCCTGGGCTGGAACTGCCTCCTGGGTACCTTTTCTTCTGGAGCATCTTTTGTCCTTCTTCTTGGAGAACTTTTAGCAGCAGTCCTCTTTGGTTCCAGGGCACATAGGACTTGATTGTGAAGATGGTTTCTTCCATCTTTAACTGGCAAGCTGTGATGTAATCCAGGGCTGTCAAATAATGGCTGCCACCAGCAAGCCGGATAAGTCCTCGGCCACACAAGGCTTTAATGCAGCTGCTGGGATGTGGGGAATCATGCTCCATGACCTTCTGGAAGTCCTGCAGGGCTTGCTGATGGTCATGAGCGTGGAGGGAGCAGAATCCTCGCAGGGCTAAGAGAGTATTGTAGTAGGTTTTCTGCTCTGCTACCAAGAGGTGGTCACAGATCTCCAGAGCACTTCTGCTGTGTCCCTGCAGGAGGTGGCAGTCTGCAAGCCGAACGTTGAGCTCCCGTTTGGAGCCTGGGCAGATCTGAAGGAGGAACTGGATTGTCTGGATGACAGAAGGGAGCAGTTCAGCACCATGATTGCCTCTCAGTTCACTCCGAGCTCGCACAGCCTCCCTGTATGCTGCAAACTTTGTCTCCAGGACACTTCTAGCCTGTTCTTCTATCCTCTCAGTGTCATGTGGTGAGAAAAGCTTTTCAAAGTGTTTCATTGCCTGGGCAGGGCTTGCTGCAAAGGCTTCTGCTAAATCCTGCATCATTTCCTGCATCCGTCCACCCAAGCAGAAATAAGCAGCAGCCCGTTCCAAGAGCAGACCCAGAGCTTTCTCACCTCTGGGACCATTCTCAGCTGAGAAGCCCTTGAGGGCCTTGCTACAGGCTGCCACACACTCCTCAAAGTTGCCTTTCTTCAAGAGGTAAGCTGCCTGCACCCTGCAAACCCAGATATCATCCGGTGCCACTGCAGACAGGAAGCCATAGCAGTTGCCCAGCCACTTGTCCAGGGAACTGCAGTCTGGGCTTTCCTTCTGATCTGTTGAGAGATAACCAGAGAAGGCCTGGATGACCTGTGGCAGGTGTTCCCTTTGCCTAGCACACACATAGGCCACTGCCTCAGCCCGATGCAGCACAAAAGCTTGGATATACTCCACAACTCCCTTCCTAACTTGTGTCCCTGACAGCACCCATGCCAGTGCCCTCAGCAGCAGCAGTTCCACTGAATGCTCTGGGTTAGCCTTCAGCAGGATACTGCATTTACTCACCACCTCCTCTGAGCATCCTTGCCTGAGCAGGGTCTCCAGTTTATAGATTGAGGACACCACATTGTCAGGACTTAAGGTGGAGAGAAAGATGGCAGCTATTCCCACACTGAGGGAGACAACGGCCAAGTTCTGGCTCTGGATCTTGGGAATCCGGTTCTTGCCTTTGCACCACATCTCCAGAGTGGCTACCACTTTCTCCCAGAGTCCTTTCTCTAAGGAGTTCACTTTCTGTACTGCTGTGGGGCCACTGCAGCTGAAGGCAGCCATGTAGAAAGCAGTGGCTGTTGGTAACTCCTGCTGGGCAAGATGCTGGTCCCCTTCTTTGCAGATCAGTGCAGCAAGCTCCTGAGGTGACATTTTCTGCACCTGTATCTTCACCAAGCAGCATCACACACATAATGTGCCTCGTGCCTGTAAAACAGAACACCAGCAACATGAATGGCTGTGGAGCACAGGTTTTTTGCTCAAGGAACAGCTTTCCAACTGAGAAACACAAGCACGCCTAGGTGCTGTATAAACCCAGGGTTTTGCTATTGACAGGCCATGAGAAGAAACACTACAGAGGTTCTTAGCCCACAGCCACTTAACATCAGTCAAAAACCAACCACACAACCTTGTCAGTGTTCCCTACTGCACCAACTGTCCACGACATGGAGCTGGGGGTCCTACCAGGCTTTGTCCTCCGTGGCTCTCAGCCTTTCCTCCTCACAGGGATGCTCCAGTCCCCTCAGCATCTTGGTAGTCCCTGCTGGATTCTCTCCAGTAGTTTCTTGTCTCTCTTAAACTGAGAAGGCCAGGACTGGATACAATATTCCTGATGTGGCCTCACTAAGGCACAGTAGTCTACAATTGCCTTTTCTTCTTTCCCTTCTCATTTCCCTTGCAGAGATAGGAAAGGGGGAAGGAAATTTGCACCTTTGCACCCCAAGGAAAGATCACAGAATTATTTTGGTTGGAAGAGACCTTTAAGATCATCAAGTCCAACCATTCCCCAGCTCTGCCAGCTCACCACTAAACCATGTCCCTCAGCACCACATCTCCATGGCTTCTAAACCCTTCCAGACACAAGGATTCCACCACTTCCCTGCCCAGGCTGTTCCAGGCCTTAACAACCCTCAAGACACAGTTTAGTGCACGGACACAACCTCCAAGGCCCATCCCTCGGCCCCACACACCCCTGAGGCCTACCCCCGCGCTCAGGGACCCCCAGAGCGCGGCAGGTCCCCGGCGGGACGCGGCAGATCCCCGGCGGGACGCGGCAGATTCCCGGCGGGACGCGGCAGATCCCCGGCGGGACGCGGCAGATTCCCGGCGGGACGCGGCAGATCCCCGGCGGGACGCGGCAGGCCCCCGGCGGGACGCGGCAGGTCCCCGGCGGGACGCAGCCAAGCCCCGAGCGCTGCTATTGGAGGGCGTGGAGCACAAATACCTAAGGCCGGGCAGTAGCAGGGGCTGCTCGGGGCTCCGGCGGCCCGGCGGTGGGCGCCAGCACGGCCTGTTCCTGTCACAGAGCTCCTGAGGACACGCGACGTGAGGAGAGCGCTGAGCTGAGGTGAGGTGAGGCGAGGCGAAGCAGCCGTGGACGGGACGCGGAGCAGGGCTGGCAGCCAGGCCGTGTTGCCTGGAGACTGCTAACAGTGCCCTTGGCCCCAGCAGCTACCCGAACCGCGAGGCCCTGCCCCGGCGCGGCCCTGGGCCTGGTTCTGGCCTCGGCGGTTCGGTCGGGGATGAGCTGCTGGGGCTGTGCCTGAGCTTTGCCTTCCCACTGCCGAGGGACAGACCGTGCTGGCTGCACAGGGCATGGGGCTGGAAAAAACACTGTGACCTGAGGAACAGTAAACCAGCATCCCCTGACCCTCGCTGGGAATAGATCAAGTGAATTAGTCACGAAGAGCAGCAAACTCGCTGCTCCAGCCTGTGTTTTTAACCTTATTTTTGATCAATAAAACTGCTTTTAGCCCTAAATCAGTTAGTTTTTAGGAGTGTTTAGACTGGTGATGTTCCTTTAAGCCAGGGTCCTGTCTAGAGTCTTTTTCCTTTTCTATGTTCTTTGACATTCAAAAGAGGGGGGAAAAAAACACAACCTTCTATGATGAATAGAGATTTGTTGGCATTTTATTAAGAGTTTGCCCATTACTTTGATTACTTTCACTTTAATTACCCTAATTAGCCATCAAGATATAATTTAGCATTGCTGTCACATCAGGCCACAGGTGATATTGCCAGGAAAGACTTGAGGGCACAAAAAGAAATAGTTCTGAAATAGAAATCCCATTAAAAGGAGCTGGCTTGATCAAACATGTGTGCCTCTGCCCCTCCACTGAGGTTCAAGCACAGCTGGTGGGAATAGAAATGAGACTGGTGCCTTCAATGGCAAAAATCATTATCCATAATTTGACTTTGCTGCATGACTGAGTGGTGTGGAAGTTGCTTCCAGCCACATTTTGCCTTGCAGATACAAAGAACGTGGAGGATGCCAGTATCCTCCATCCATCATTTCTAGCATAAGGAGTCCCAGTTTAGTTAAGAATCCAGGGGCTATACATAGGTGGTTCAAGGGATGTGGGGTTGGCTGGAAAGGTAGCAGCAAGATGAAGAAGTGGTTTTGTTGACTTAAGGTTATATAGCAGGTGGTGTGAATACAGCTGATTTGAAGTTGTGCATCAAACTTAAGCTTAGATTAATTTAGGCTCTTCAAAGGAATAAGAGGAAGAGCATCTAAAAGTGCTCAGTGCTGATGGAAAAAGAGTGTTTTTCTGATGGAAAGGTCTGTGGTCTGGTCTGATACCTGAGGTGTATGAATAGAGCCCAGTGTGAAAACAGCAATATAACTTGGAAGCTTCTGACATTTTTCTCAAGCCACTGTTTTTCTTCTTCTGTTTGTCCTGTGGGGTAGATGTGGCAAGTTCTGTTTCTAGGATCATAAAAACACAGGGGGGGAAAAAATGTGTGGAGATGTTTATCTAAACATTAAATATTAAGTATGCTACACATTAAATATTAAATATACTACAGTAGCTCCTCATGCTGTCTCTGGTTACTGATAAATTTTTAAAGAGAGATGGAGGGAGTAAACACAGCACAACAAGTGGAAGGCTTGGCAAAGCAGGAGATGCACTAACACATGTCTGCAGTAACCCTTCTCAAAGACACATGGCTGGGAAATGTGGCACTTACTTCTTTTAAAGACTCTCAGTGCCTGCAGTACATGTCATGAGTCTCTCCCCTCAGGGCTTTTAAATGCTAGGGCACAGTAATATGTGCCTTTGGTACAGAAAATTTGGCTTAGAAAAAGAAGAGAATGAACTTTCTTTGAGTGTAATTGGGTGAGGCATTATAACTTGGATTTGACAAATATTCTCCACTCTCAACAGTACCTGGGATGGAGAGCAGACACCAAATTCTGCTCTCTTTTGGGCTGCTGTAAGCATGCAGGCTAGGGAATGAAGATGGTTTGTCCTGAATTATACAGGCTGGCTGCCTGAATGCCCACAGTACTGAAGTCAAGAAGCTCTGGTGATGTGCTAAGCCACAGGATGAAATTTCATCCCTGGCCATATTTAGTTCCACACCCTCAGTCTGCCAGGAGGGTTAGGCTGCTGCTAGTAAGTCTGTTGTCAAACTGAGTTAGGATATCCTTCTCTCCTGAAGGAGATGTGTACCCCTGGCACTGTCTCCCCATGACCACAGCTGCTGCTGTTCCTTTGGGTTAGAACAGCAGATTTCAAATGGAGATCCTGATAGATCTACTTCGTTCTGTTGTCTGGTTGGAAAGCATACATGAAGTGTCTCTTTTCAGGATGTTTGCTGTTCTGTATACAATATGAGAGATTGCTGTTGGATCCAAATTTCGGCATGCAAGATAATCATAGAAGTGTAATACATCCTAGGAAATCTATAAGGTGATTAAATCAGTGTTTGGTTCCATGCATCCTAGTGCAAAATAGCCATCATCACATTGTTATTTGCCATGTTAATTTAGCATATAAGCTTTTGAGGCCAAGGATAGTGCCTTGTGTGATGGGCTGGATCTCAGGAGGGGTCTCCCAGCACTGCTGTAACATGAAGAGAATAACAAACTGTGATGTAGAAAGAAGGAAGCTGTTGCAACATCTCAGTAGATCTGCTGCCAACTCAGATTAAACACTGTTAACGAGCCCACTTGATTCCTCTTCTGTTAACATGGGAACTCACTGCTTTTTATTTCCTCTCAGCCTTTCCCTACTTTCCAAACAAACAGGGATAAGAAAACCGTGTTAAGGGATAACTTCCTTGGTCCCACTGTTTCCAACTCGTGTTGGTTTGATCTAAGTCTCTCAACTAACCAACCCTGCAAACATTAATCACCCAGAAAAATAGCAGAGAGTGAAATGACTTTTCAAAATGTCATTGGTATAATTATCATCTTGGCCATTCCCTTAAATGCCACCATTTGTAACTGTTATGTTTAAGTATGCAAACAGTAATTAACGTGGTAATGAACTGAGGACTCCTGTGCCTTGCTTCCCTCAGCTCATTTGCATGTTAATTATCATTAGCAACCAGGGAAACAAGTTAGAAACAGCTTAATTAGCAGCTTAATCATTTCTACAAGGAAACGTGCTGCACTTTGATACGTGAGCAAGAGTTAGATGAATGAAGTCAGATGAGCAGGTTGGTTCTGGGCTGTTCCCCACTGCAGCATGCTGCTTGGCCATTGTGGGCACACTGAGCTGGGCACACTCCTGCTCCAGGTGCCTGGCCTTCATCTCCCAGGCAGGCATTGCTTGTGCAGAAGGCTCTCTGTGTTCCCTGCTCTTGGAGTCTGGTAGCAAATGATGTTCAATAGACACTGGGAAAGCTGAAATTCCAGCACCCAAATGCCACGAGGTTAGTTTTGATAACTGTCCTCACTTAATCCTGTTGTTTCTAGGTCCTGTTTGCTGGGATTTGGTTGGATTCCACCTGTAGTCCTTGCAGAGTCAGTCCCTGCTTCAAGCAATGCTGTGGTGGCACTCTTTGGGGTGCCAGTGATAACCCTGTGTGTGCATCCCTCCAGCCAGGCTTCTGGGGACAGGGCTGCATGTGGCAAAGCCACAGTGCCCAAGCTCACTGGTGCTGCTGTCACTCCAGGCAGGGCTTCTCCATTTCGGCCTAGGCTCACAGGCAAGGGCTGAGCTTCTCTTCCTGAGCAGCACTAACTCTGAGTGTCTTAAACAGTTCTGAAGTTTGAGAAGAAAGAATTAGCTTTCTCTCTCTTTTTTTTATCTTTTTCTTACTTTGTTTTGTTTTTGGCAGAAACTTTGTGATGATTTAACGGAAAATTTAGGTACACTTTGAGCTTTATTTTTTGCAGGTTATCCTTCCATTCCCTAGTATACTTTACAATAAAGAATAGCTAGCTCACATTCAGTTTGAAGGTGTTTTTTATCTTTCTTTTTAAGACTCAGAAGTTAAGTGGAGAGCTGAGTTTGGGCCTAATTATGGCCAAAGGCATAATGAGTAAAGGAAGAAAATCTTGATAGGAAGGAGAAAAGCAAACTGTGGTTTGTAGCTGGTGTTGGGCAGTATGTCTGATGGCAGACATGTGGTGTGAATGAATGGGCACTGAGCTGTGTGGAGTTTGGATTTCTGGGCATGGATGGAGGTCCTTGATGGGTAAGCTAGCCAGAGGAGGCTCTCCATGCTGCTTATAGCATGGATAAAATGTCAGTCTGGGAATTAGTCCACATTAGCCTGCTGGGAGCACTTCTCATTTGATCAGGAATCAATCATTTGATGAAAGGCAATAGGAATGTAGTCATAAGATGAGAATGCATTGGAGATTGTGGAATGTCTGTCACCAGAGATTTTAGGAATGGGTTAGACAAACATCTGTAAGGGGTGGTTTGGGTATTGTTAGTCCTGCTGCAGGGTAGAGCTGAGGTCTGAAACCAGGCAGTTTTCTGTGATGTGGTCACAGAACATCCATGGTGCTTGCTTGGGAGAATTGGAGTCAGACAAAAAGCTCATTTCCCTACGGGTTTGATCCAAACTAGAAGAGGAACTCCATGGTGATAAAGATGCTCATTGTTGAAGAAGGTGTTAAACCAGCACCCAACTCATTTTTGGTGCTACAATGCCATGACAAACCATTACCAGTAGAGGGGACCAGTGCACTGCTTGTAGGGCTAGAAATGGCCTTTGGAAAGCTCTTGAATTCCTGTTTTGTTTTTATTTTGTGTGATTAACTGGGGCTAACACGAAGCAGAAAGCTGCTACCTTGTGAGGACACAGCACACAGAATTTGCCTTGAGTGGCTGCTTGCAGAATCCTGAGTGGCAGAGGCAGAATGAAGGAGTTAATGGTGAGGGCTCAAACACTCTTAATTCAAGATAGTTTATAAGGATGGGTGAAAATCTGGAAGCTCCTAGCTAAGGCAGGCTTTGAGTTGGTATACTGGAGAGTGAAGAGGTTCAGTGAACCCTGTGGAGCTAAGTTGTGTTTCTGGCTCTGGGTCATACTTTAGTAGGATCTCACACTGCTTCCTTTCAAACTAGGACCTGTTGTTTTTCAGCCTGCAGAAGCCCAGAGCTGAGTGCATTTGGAGACAGAACTAGCTGTTGCTAGCAGTAATCCATATTGTGCAGGGCACACCTGGGAAGGAGGGAAGCTTGCATCAAGAGTTTAATTCCCTAATCTTTTCATAGACAGATGAGATCAGATGCTGGCAATTCACCTCCTTTCCTCAGATGCCCTGAGAAGAATTGTCACACACTTTACAAGTGCACACACAGAGGAGGTGTTCAGGTAGTTTAGCAACTGAGATGATGACAGAAGAAGGTTTAGAGCTAGAATCTGCAGTGCTTGTACCTTAGTGTGTAATTTCACCAAAGACAAGACAGTAAGCGCTGCAAGGGCAATGAATTGTTGTGTGAGCCAAGAGTGGCAAGCAAGTCTGGAGTGCTCCAGCCAGCTCCACAGCCCAGGAGTGGCCCAGGCAGTGAAGTGTGGCTGATTTACACCAGCTGAGGATCCAGCCTAGTGGTTTTATCTCCTGTGCCAGTGGCCCCATCATTTCCTTGCGAGGGGCACTGCCCCGCGGAACGGCAGCCAGTAAAGGGAGAGCTTCCTGTGCTCGGTTCCAGCAGCTCTTTATCAGCTCCTGTAATCAGATAGCGTGCCTGGATGTTGATTTGGTTACGGTACCTGGAGCGAATCTCTATATGTTAATGTAAAGCCATAAAACTACAGCTTAGGGTTTCAGCATCCTAATTGAAACTTCCTCTTCTCGGAGGCATTCATGCTACGGCGGAACAATAATCGTCAGGAAAAAAAAGGCAAGATGGAGATAAAATGAAAGTGCATTGTCTCCTGTAGCCCAGAGAAGCCAGGAGAACTCTGACACCTAGTGCCAAGCATGCAGCCCTGCTGAAGGATCTCCACTGGGCTTTCTGCTTGCTTTTACTGGCAGTCAGGCACAAGTTCCAGAAGGAGATCTCTTGTGTTTGGTTTTCCTTGCCGGAGAGCATCCTTGTTTGAATTGTCACTGCGTGAAGAGTACACAGGGAAGCTCTTGGTTTTGGTTAGTGCTTTGCTTGTCTGACATGTGGAGATGATGTTGAGGTCTACAAAAGAACTGAAGAGCAGGATATGTGTTCTCAAACTGTTAAGTCCTGAAAACACTCACTGTCAAGTCAGTTGCTTCCAGCTGCAGATCATGTTCTTAAAGCTTCCTGTCCGTTAGCCAGAAGTGGGACAGAGGAGCATCATGTGGAGCTAAAGGAAGGAGATAGTGTGGGATACTTGGGGCCAGAGGTGAAATGGATGGGAATTGGTAGCAGACTCACTGATTTCTCTGAGGGGACCTGGCCCTTTGGAGGGACCTGTCTGAAGTCAGACTCTAAGCTACTTGCACTGACAATGGTGTCTGGAGACACAGCCTTTGCTTCTGCAGGCAGGCCAGGCCTGGAGTTTAACACTGCTAGGCTGGATCTGGGATCCAGGGCTGGAAGTTGGCTTCCTTCTGTTGATCTGTTTCCTCTAGCTCAAGGTGTTAGCTCTGCTCTCCTACATCCACCAACCTCAGGGCCCTGTCTCCAAAGAGATGCTGAATGTTTAGGCAAGGCTGTGGAACCTCATGCTTAGAAGCAAAGCAGAAGGGATAAGACAGCACCAGCCTGTTGACTGGGCTGGGAACCAAATGCTAGGACAGATCAAAGGGAAAACTAAATTCTAGATTGATAGATGCCTTTAGTTTGTAAGTTATTAAGTGCCAGGTAACAGGTTAGATTAATATTGTGCCTGGAGGTTTCTTTTTTTGCTGCTTTTTTTTTTCCTCCCTCTCTCTCCTTTTTTAAAAATTGGAGCAAACAAAATATTTTTCTAATTAAGTAAATCTCCAGTGCTTGCTAATGGGGCCCTTCTGTGTGCTTGTCACAGGGCACAGGGAGAGCTGGAATAATGATTTTATTTTTTCATTAAATAGAATTATAGGCAGTTACTCAAAGCAACTGTGAGTCTAATTGAAAGAAAACCATTTCTTCTTAATTTACTTTCACGGTTCTGGATGATAAAAGAGTGTGTTCACTGGAAAATTAAATAAAAAACACAACATGAGGAAGCTTGAAATAATGGTGCTGAGGCACAGGTGGGCACAGAAAGCACAGTGCTTTCCCTGCTAGCTATTCCTGAGTTCAGCTACTAGTGCTTCCTTGGGCACTCCCAAAGGTGCATTGCTTCTCTCTTGCATCCCAGCTTCTCTCCTTGCACTCCAAGGACATCCCTTTGTTTCCCACCACATTAACCATGTAAGCTTCACTATTCCTGCAGAGTTGGGCTTCTCCTCTCCTTCCATAGGTGACAGCAGTCAGATATCAGTGCTCATCTGTGCCCCAGTGATTGCTGAGCACTTCAGGCTCTGGGATTACCAGGATCAGAAGGAACAGCTGGGAAGTAAGCAGGTTGTGTGGAGAACTGACTGGAGCACTGACCCTGCCTAGGACAATGTTAGACTGTGTTGTCAGAGAAGAAACTCAACTTGGAGGGGTGCATGAAGAGCTGCTCCAGGAATTGTTGTTGATGCAGTGTGGGAGATAAAGTAAGTCTCAGGACAGGTATCCAGGGAGAGGGTGTAAAGTTGTGGTCAGAGCAGTGACCTGGGACTCTGAACTCCAATCAGTGCTTTGCAAATATATTGCTGTGGTGAAAAGTGCAGGCCAGGGCAGTGGCTTTCCTTTTGCTGTCATTGTGGAGCCATTTGGTTCCAATTTCCAGCCTTAAGCTCATGGGGACACCTCTCTGGGCCCAGGCTCAAAGGGCACCGTACACACTTGCCAACATCTCATGCACTGCTTGGGTTTCTCTTCTCTTACTAAGCAGCTAAGCAACTAAGCTTTGACCACATCTTAGCTCTGCAGGGCCCCAGAAACCTTTAGGCACTGCACAGGCATGTGAGGGGTTAAGCAAATGGGAACTGATTAATTCCATAGTGAGGGTCCTTATCTGGCCCTGCTGCTGCCTCTGAACTGGACACATCTGGTAGGGTCACAGCATCAAGGCCTGGCTGCAGCACTGAGGCAAGGGTCTGTTTCCACTAACCATTTCTGCTACTTCTTACACTAAGTACTTCCTAGAAAAGGCACAGGATAATGTTTCACTGGGGCTGCTGTTAGATTTACAGGGATCCCATTTGCTCCAGCTCTTGGATTCACTCAGTCCAGGACAAGATTAAAACCAACCCTTCAATTTCCTTTTTTCTGTAGGAAATTAACTGTGCCTTTCCTGCTAATGAAAGTCCAGAGACACTGGCTTATTCAGGCTCTCTGCTGGCTCTGGGTTTGATATGTCTTCAAGGTGCACCTGAAGGAAACAAGAACCTAGGGCAGCAAGGCAGCTATTGGCAATTACCACTAAACATTCTTTTCAGCCTTTTATAAATGGCTGTGTCTAGGAGGAAGCCAGAGCAGAGCTTGGACTTGTCACTTCAGGAAATGCTCAGTCTTTTCTGTTGGAAAATAGGGCAAAGAAAAAGGCAATGAAAACTTTCCATGCAACAAAAGCTATTTTGACGTCTCTAGATGTCAGTGCTTCTGTGATCCTCTTACACCAGAAGTATGTTTTGTTCCAGTTTTATCTTCATTTCTTCACATTGTGCAATATAAAACTAATTTCAAAACAAATTGGAATGTTCTCTGCGTCTACTGAAATATTTCTAGGAAATGTTTTTGTAAGCAGCTTTACTTGAAAAGAGCTTCCTCTTACAAACTCCTCTGCTGCTGATGCCATTCAAGGGAGAGAACCAGCCTGTAATACTCCTTGATCAGCTGTGTCTTGGATCAGGACAGAGCAGTCAGGGTGATTCAGAGCAATGGGACAATATTTTTCCCATCAGTAGACTTGGTTGGGAATTTTCTGACAAAAAGGGTTTTCACTGGAGAGTGCTGGTTCAGCCAAAATTATTTTTCTTCCATCTCATTCCCAGAAAACACTAGCTGCTTTGTTTCCTTCTGCTGCTGGAGGATCTGGGCCTCTGGGATCAATGGTTCCAGTGCTGTCCCAGCACAACCATTTTCCTCCCTTTGGAAAAATATGAAGGCTTCCAGGTAGCCTGGAGCAGAACTGGACACCAGCAAAATGCCCTGGAGGCAACCAAGCTGTGACTCTGGGGTCCAGCTGAGCTCTGGCTTGTGTTAGATTGCAAAGGCTTTGCCAAAAGAAGGTGGTTGGGTTTTGTTGTTTGTTTGTTTCTTTTTCATCAGTGTCTGATGGGTTTAGTTGAAGGGAATCCCTAGTCAGGGGAGTCACTGTGCTTTACTGGGGGTTAGCACATGGGCAGGGAAGGATGGCAGTGGCCCTTGGATTAGGTGCTTCCAGCCATGTTGTTGAGATGATCACAGGTGAAGAGATGATGTTATTATTCATAGGGAGGCTTCCTTCCCCCATCCTGAGCACCCTGCCAAAGTGCTGTGAAGAATAAATCATGTCCTAGGAACTACCTGATAAATGCTTCTTTCAAAATAAAGATTTCTTTTTTCCCCCCAAACTCTGTAATACCTTCCTAATCTGAAGTACAATTTTTCTCCTCAATAATCACTATATTAAAATTTAATACCAAGTATTAATAGAACACACTTAACCTGCATATCATTCTGAGCATAGGTGCCCTGCAAAAGAGCTCTGTGAGCTTGAATAGGAGAATGTTCAACTGCTGCCAGGCACTCATGGGTAGCAGAGGCACTGGTGATAGTTGCTAGCATACAGAGTGAACTTCAGTGCTGGGAATTGTTGGCAGGTTGCAAGCAAGGAAGGAATCCTTGGCTGCTGGGATCACTTCTGCTTTAGAAAATGGTTCTTCTGAGCTTGTTCTAGTAGGGAAATGTAGACTGACAAGATGAAGGGAAGGCTGGTGCTTGGGTCTGTGTGCTTAGATCATGGCAGGATGAAGGAGTGAAGAAGGTTAGACCATTGCAAAAAAAAGAGAGAACTGCAGAAACAGGAAAGGAAATTTGTTTTCTTGGCCCACACAGCAGCATGGTCATTTAACTGTCTTTTTAGCCTGACTGCCACCTGGGCTGTGTGTATCAGTGTGGATGCTGTAGGCAGGACTCTGAGGTACAGAGAAGCACTTCCAGCTCTCTTCTTGTGTGCAGCATCTCCCTACACTTCCCTACAGGAGCAGATATTCAAGATGATGTTCTCTGCTCTTTCTGGAGACTGTACCCTGGCACAGAAAGCTCCTGCTCTCAGCTGTGTTCAGTGCAAGGACCAAAATCTTCCTTCACCTCTGGCTGTTTGCTGACTGACTTTTCCCCTCTCTATCCTAAGCCTTTACATCAGGAACTGACCCAGTGAGTGTCACTCACTGTCTAGGAAATGTGGGTATCTGGCTTTAGTGTCTGCTATTCTGTACTACTGGAGGTCAAACATTAGTATAACTACCCATCAAGAGTTCTTAAACAATGGCCTTACCCCCAAAACTATGAGGCTGGCTTAAAACCACAAGAGTCTTGTTGAAAACTATTGTTTTAACTTTGGGATTGTGAAGCTGTGTGTTTCTAGTATTGAAGCTGTAGCCCACAGCACGAGAGGCAGAAGCTTGCTCTGAAGGAAAACTCACTTAGCATCTTAACAGACATGCAGAAGTTCCAGCTTGGTGCAAGATGCTGATACTCATTGTGACAACATGTGTGTGGCTGACAAACCCTCAGCTCCACTTAGAGGAAAGAACAGAGGAAACAAAGCTTCCCGTGCAGGTTTGCGTGCACCCAAGGCGTTGTGCTCGGCTGCTTTACACGGGGCTGCTCTGGGGAGCTGACCCCAGTGAGCTAATTCTTTTACAGTGTGTTGTTTAATAGAATCACTGAGTAAAATATTCTTACCTGGAAACAAGTCTGTGCTGAGCTGGAGGGAGGGGAAAGAAATTAGAAAAAGAAAATAAAGCAACAGGCAGTGGGTGGCAGAAGGGAGAGAGCTCCACAGTGGTGAGTGTGAGGGATGACTTGGAAAGTAGAGGGATGCTATTGAGGAACAGCAGTAGGAAGGAAAAGGGGGGGGGGCGAGGGGAAAAGCAGGAGACATGGTAAGTTAAGTAAATTCACATTTATTTCTGCAAGCATTTGCTTCAAACACTCTTCCTGCCCTCACTGAACGTTTGCTGTTTGGACTCCCTCCACCGCGGGAGGAACAAAACGGCTCTGTTCGAGCAGCGGCGGTGGAGGTGAAGAGCAGGTCACTGGCAGGCTGCTGTGCGCGGTGCCGCTGGCTCCACCTGAGGCACGCTGGAGCCAACAGCGCTGGAGCTCTGGCAAAGGCTCCCTCGGGGCCTGCCCGTGCCCGAGCTCTGCTGCAGGAAACCAAACTCTGCTGCTAATTCGTGGTCATCTCTCCAAGCCCGGTGGCTTTCAGAGGAGCTCGTTGCGCTTGCCGGGGAGCGGTGGTGGTGGCAAGGTTTGTTAGCATCGTCTTGAGAGTGTTCAAATGCATGATGGACAAGCTAGAGCATACAGCTGAAATTCCATCCTGCACTGCACCTCAGATGGGTTCCAAAAGAGATGGGCCCTGTTTAAATAAGGGTCTTGAATCTCAGTGCAAATGAAAGGGTTTTCAGCACCAAGGAGGACAGAATTATTTTTACCTTCAGCTAACCTCCCTGTTGCCTGCACACCAGATAGCAGATATGTTCCAGCTTAATGGAACTACAACCAGCCTATTGTTTCTGTCCAGTGTGAGCTGAAGTGAACAATTGGAGACATTGTTGGGGATCTGTGGCTGACAGTTTTTAAATGCATGTTATGCTGTGGAGGCATTGGGCATCTGCAGTGTAACTGTCTGGAGACATTACTGTACAGTCCTGAGGAGTCTCCTTTACACATGAATCAATGTGTTTTAGTGAGGACTTTCCATTTCCTGTGGAGTCCTATATGATTTCAGCTTCAAAGGCTTCCCTAGACAAAAGCTGTAACACTTTAATGATCAAAATCTGTTGTACCTTTACCTATCATGTACTCCAGTCATGGATGTGTTACATGTTCACACATCCCATAGCCAAGAAATGTTAGCACAACAGGACAACTCTGCTTTTAATAAAGCATAATTCTGGTTAAAACTGGCATAGTTGTTGTGTGCCAGTCTAGTTAATCTCTTGTTTCCAAAGTATGTTTAGGAAAAGAGCTGATCCACCTCCTCTGCCCATTCCAAGATACATTTCACTGCTCTATGCCATTTAGTCCTCCATGTATCAGATATATAATATAAAAGAAATGTTAGAGATTTCATTTGAAATCCCCTCCTGAGTTCCTTTGGCTTGATCACTCAGAGAAAGGCTCTTGCAGCTAAATACTGAATTGCTTTCTGAGATAGGGAATACCTTTTTGAACCAGATGCTATCACCTTGTGTCTCTGCTCCTGCAGTAATGCCAATGCCAAGAGTAGAGTTAGTAGAGGTCAATCCCTCTGTGAGAGCACAGGGAGAAGATTTCAGAGTATGATGAGGAGTTTTGTAGATATTTATCTTCAGAGGGTGGTTGGTTTTTTCCCAGTTCCTCCCTGACAAACAGGCTCCTCTAGCCAGGCTGTTTTAAATGACTGCTAGGAAGCCAGAACTTGATACCTAAGTTTCATTGATCAATTATCAGTTCCTAGAGGTGGAGGAGGGTGCAACAAGAGATACTTCTTCTGCCAGTGCTCTGTAGTGATGCTGGTGAGTCCTGGTAAGTAGCACAGAGCCAGTTGGGCCAGACTGAGCTTGCAGCTGGATGACATTTTCCACACGTTTGGAGTGTCTCACAAGATGTGCTCCAATTAGTCATCACCACTCACAATATGTTTTACATATTACCACACAGTTTACAGGCAGTCAGACTAATACAATTGCAGTGCAGCTGCTCACAGCAAGACACAAAGGTTATGGCACTGTGTACATAAGCAAGCTGTGAAAGTTACAGCCATCCAGCTCCTTTACCCTCTTGTGCTTTTAAAAGCCAACAGAAGCAGAAACAAATAGTGAGTGTGCCTCTCGTTTCAGCCCTGGAAAAACATTGGAGAGCATGGAGTGAAAGGAGGGATTTTGTTTTTATAATTTGATTCCTATTGCTGCAGCTGCAGCCAAAACCTTTGGATTCTGGAAAAAGTTCAGAAAGTGCTGCTTTTTGGGAGAGGTGGTGTTTATTGGAAAATTACATCTTGCCCAGTAAAAGCTGACAGTGTAAGTACTCTAGTCTATTCAAAGCTGCAGAAGACACCCCTCAGAGTTCCTTTAATGATTGCTGCAGAGGGGATTTGGGAGCTTGGAACTGGCATTGGTGTGTGGGGTTTAAGATTGTGTTCTGGGAACACAGAAACCATCATTGTTTTATTAGTGACCTTTCTCATCCCCCTCCATATGGTTAAACTAGAACTAGCTGCCACAACTAGGCTCTGTCTAGTTACTTGGCCTATTTTCCTGAAGAAAAAGGGCTCCGAGGTCACCACAGCAGCTTAGTGAGAACAGCTGAGACACTGTGACCAAGGAAGCCCAAAGCTGGCAGACTTGGAATCCTAGCCTGGAAGTAGACTCTGACTCAGACTGGGGCTTGACCCTGTGAAGTTTCCTGGAACTCTTTGGATTCTGGAACAAAAATACATTGTGGAAAGAGAGGAACCACTGCCTCAGAGATGTTAGACCTGATCTAAACTCCGTCAGTACATCATGAGCTATCAACAGTCTTTGGGCTGAGCCCTTAAAGCATAAACTATCTGTGCCTCCACAAGAGAGCTCTCTAGGGAGAGAGGAAGTCAACACCAGAACCTGGAGTGCTAGCACAGACAAGAATCTGTTTCTTACAGCTGTTCTGCCAGTGGGGAAGGGCACAGCCTTCCCTTTGCAGGAGGAAGCCTCCCATTCCTCTTCTGCCAGTTGTCCAGTCTCTGCAGATCATTAGCAAGCCAGGTAGAGCAGAATGGGTCAGATGGTTTCTGTCCCTGGGGTGACACTTTGGTAGAATTAGTAGGTGAGGCAATGGTGTTCTCTATTCCATGGGCTTCTCTGCTCCAAGAGAAGAGTCAAGGATAAGATCCCTAGTAGGGAGTCAATCCAGAAGTGTCTGTAAGGTTGTCCCTGGTACATTGTGACAGCAGAGCAGGAGGGGGGGATGGGAACACTTCTGCATTGTCTTGCATTTTGTAAGCATCTTGCATCTGCCTCTTGCAATTCTGTTCAGTCACAATTCCTTGGGAAAGTGTAGAAGCCTTCAGCAAGGTGATGTCCTTCCAGTGGTGTCAGATATTTGAGTCCAACCCTGCTAATTTCCCCCTTTTGAATTCCAGTTACTGTGTTTGCCTCAGTGGTGCCCACTGCCTTTGGGCTTTGTACTCAGGCTTATTGCCTAGGGTTTGCCTGGTTCTCTATGCCTTTAGTACTCAGTTCTTGTGTCAGGGGAATGGGAGTGTTACAAAACTCAGTGTTATGTTTTGGTTCTGGGGCCTGTTGGCCAGAGACTGAATGAGATTCCAGGGAGCAGGACTGACCTGGTATTGGATCATCTGCAGCCATCCAGAAGCCAGACTTCTATGAATTCTCTCTTTTCACTTACTTCACTGGCTCCTGAGGCCTGGCTAGAAACTTCCTGTGCTTTAGAGAGGAGCTGCCTTTGCCCTGAGCATCAGCTGCAGTTTTCCTCCAGCCAGCAGAGTGTGTGTGTAAAGATCCCAACGTCACAGCTGTTTAGAACCAATGCAGTGTAATTCAGTTTTACAAGCAGTGTTAGGCTAAATCCAAATCAACATTGCTTTCAGCAAAATACAGTTATAATTCTTTTGGCCTGCTAACAAAGTGTGTGTTGCCATATTGGCCTTTCAGAAGCAAAATAAAACATGACATTTACTGACAGCCTGCTTCAAAAGTGGAAGGGCCTGAGGCTCTGGAGGCAATCCATTATTGCTCCTGATTCCATGGGGAAAGCTGCTATCAGCATGTAACCCACTGCAAAGAGGGAAGCTCATCTAACAGGAGGGGCTCTGGTCTCTGCAGGACTAGGTTTCTTCAGGAGTGAATGTTGAAACTCCTCTACAAGGCCTTCTGGCAGCTAGAGTGTTGGTGCTTAGTGCAAGGCTTGCAAAGGGGCAGAAATCAATTTTTATCTGATGTGCTGGGCTCGTGCTACATTACTAAGCTGAGAAGTCTCAAAGGCAGCTGTAGTTCTGAGAGCTTTGCAACTGAAGAGTTCAAAGGCAGTGGTATGAATTCTATGAAGACTGTTATGTGGCTCCTAGGAGAGCAGCCCTCAGCTCCAGAGTACCTGCTGTTCACTCAGCATCATGTTTCCTGTGTTCTGCAAGTTTTCTGCTGTGGGCAGCACCTCCAGAGTCTCATTTACTCATCTGTTAGAGAGGTTTATTCTCCTTTGGAAGGAACTTTCTTAGCCCACATACTTAGATATCATCTTGTAGATGTGTTTTGGGGTCTCACCTGCTAACATGACACCTCCCCATCATTAAGCCTGGAGAAAAGAGGGAAGAGCAGATGTGTGTGTGCACACAATTATGTTCTCTGTCTCTCCTTCCCTTGGAGATATTCCCCTTGTTTGCTGCATACCTCTTTGGATTCTGGACTTTCTCCTACTCAGCCTTGTGCTCTCCCATAGTGCTTTTCCCTCTGAGCATGTGCTCTGAAGCAGACACTCTCCATTTTAGCCATCCAGTATTTGGGCAAGTTAACAGCTAAGACAATGTTGGCTGCTCTCCTGGCATTACTTTGTGCCTCTTCAAATCTTGTTATGTTACTTTGGTGATAAATAGTCATAATAAATTCTTTAATAGTGTGAAGATAGGTCATTACTTATCACAGCCAGGCTGTGAGGAGCTCATAAATCTGGAATAAAAGCCATTTGTTTGGTTGGAGAATCCAAAGCTTCACTGTTTAGAAGGATTCATTTCCACCATCCCCCTCAGTTAATCATTCTCTAAGTCCCCATAAATATCCCAGGCAAAGGAAAAGAATGACCTATTCTTGCTGTGCCATAAAATGTATGGTGGTGTGCTAGGAGTTTTTACTTCTCAACTCTCATGTGAAAAACTCAGCAGCAGCAAACCAGAGGTTGCAATGTGAAGTTTCTTGCTGACTCTGCTTTCTAGGCCAAGAAGAAAGTGAGCATAAATGTATTCAGAGGCAATGTAATCTCCCAAGAGAAAGACAAGAGACAGCAAGGATCACAGGCATGCATACATATGGGTGTATTGATGTAGACTACCCTACCTTGGCACCTCTAGCAGCTAGACTTGAACCAAGCTTGGTTATTTCATTATTTTCTGACCTTAGCCTTCTGAACTTTGAAGGACAAGGGATTTTTCAATTGGATTTTTCAACTGGAGAAAGCAGAAGCATTTTTTGTTTATGAAGGGTGAGATTTTTCAGTCATTTCTTCAAAGTGTCTTGTGAAAGACACTGAAATAGTGACAAATGAGTCATGAAAATTTCCATACTGACACTGGAGAGAAGCACATGTTGTATTTCCATTATGAAGAAAGATTAGGAGCACTTAAAGCCAAAGTGTGAGCAAGCTTCGTGCAAGAGTGACTGAAATAGCTGTAGTGTCTACTCCTTGAGGATCTAACTAGGAGTCTGCTGCAGCTCTACAGGTGGAACTGCTGCTCACTAGACCCCAGTTCATGAGTTAGTGTTGGCCAAGAATTCATTATCCAGATGTGCAAGTGATTATTTCTTCCTCAGAATGCCAGTTTTCCTTGTGGGAAAGGTTTCTGACCAATTCTTGACTTGGATTGTGTTTTGGAAAAATACTTGTGAGTTTGTCAAAGTATGTTATTTTGACATTGGAAAAAATGCAGTTGTCATCTGTCTGGTTTCAATGACTTTTTGCTTTCAAACTTTAGTGAACTGAAGAAAAGATACTTTAAAAATATTCAGAATGTTCAAAAGAGAAGGGCTTTGAAATACAGAGAAGACGTTTTGGTTACCAGAAGTGATTTAGGTACCCTAACTCGGGTGAGTGAGGAGAAGGATGGGAGCCTCTCTTTGCTCTGAGCTGGGGAGGAATCCCTGGGAAGATGTAGAGGCTAAGGCAGCTGAGCTGGGTCCCTAGAGCTGTGCTGCAATCTCCCCTTGAAGAGATGTCATTTGCATCCACCATATGTGATTCTTCCCCTCCATTTTCCTTCCTCTCCAAAGGGAAACGAAGCAGTATGAGGAAATACTACTTTATCTAGGCAGCTGAATAGCCTGGGTGGTTGTGGTGCTGTGCTCTTCTGCTACAGAGAGGTGAGACTTCAACTGCCATCCACCTGGAGGGAGAAATGGGCAGGTTTGTGCTTCCAGGGTTGAGCTGTATTTTGGTGATGTGAGTATCTGCTTCAGCCTAAATTGTAGACCCAGTGGTGGTTATGAAGACCATAGCTACTGTTTAATGTGAGCTCACCTGCCTTCCCTTTGTTTGCCTGTCACACTGATTGCACTGCCAGTGCAGTGGAGGCACACTCTTCCCTTGTAGGACTGCTGTCTGAGCTTGGGAGGGGAGGGTCATTCTAGGATGCATTGTGCTAGGACTCAAAGAATTCCAGAGAGAACTTTGAGGATGGAAAGGAGGGAGGTTGCTGTGGTGGTGCTGAGCAGCCTTTCTCAAAGCTACAGCAGACAAGTTCAAATGAATGTATTCAGGGGAGCAATGAGTGTGATTGATTTATGCACCTAGCTTTGAACCAGAAACTATATAAGCAAGCAATAAATCATGGCACTGGAGGAACACAGGAGCTATTGCCTGGGACTTGGCTAGTTTGGAGAAGGAAGTATAAAAAAGCAAAAAAGGAAGAGAAAGAAGATTGTCTATTTTTAATAAATGGTTGGGTCAGTGGTTGGACTTAATGATCCTAGAGGTCTTTCCCAACCTTAATGATTCTATGACACAGTATTAGTGGGCTAGGCTTTGAGCTGGGCTTAGGAGGCAGCTTGGGAACCAGCGAGTGCTATCTTTGCCTTGATATAACCTCATTAACTCTGTAATGTTACCCACATTCTTGCCTGGGCTCCTCAGTGGTGTCTGTGGCCTGCTTTCCTCCCAGGCTAGCAGCAGCCCATCTCCCAGGCATCCCTGTGACAGCCTGGCGGGGACTGTTAGCGATCCCTTCGGAGCTGTTATTGTCTCTGCCTGCAGATAACTAAGCAGGTATACACTTTAAGTCCAAGATAAACACTTGCTTGGCCTCTCCTTTATTGCAGCTCTCAGCTCCTCTGAAGCTCACCACTGTGCTAGCTATCATGCCCTCTATCGCCTTCTTGCAAACTGTAATCCATAAAATGCTTTCATGGTAACCTTAGCCATGGGCAAGCAGCGATAAGATCTGGAGGCCCCCGTGACAGACAGGAACTTGCAAGCATGGAGTTAATAATGCAAACTTTCAAAAAATGAAACTGGCAGGAGGAGACGAGGAGGGGAATAAAAGAGGCCGGTGTGGCTGTAATTGGGACCATGTGAGCTTCCTTAGAGAGGGATTAAGGGAAAGAGACAGGCCTCGCCCGCGAAGATTAGTTTCAATTAGACGGGCTGGAGGCGAAAGGCAGGACTTGGTGAAAGATTAAAACAAGAAGGGAGAAAGTTTTCCATTGCTTTTGCTCCAGGCCTACACAAGAGGGTTCAGTGAGATCATGCTAATTGAAGGCAAAGCTTGCATGGAAGTTAGGAAGAACTTGCATTAATTGATTCGATGCTGCGATTTCTCTCTCTATCCGCAGCGTTGCCTTGCTCTTTTGTTCACTACTTTTCCTTCCCCCTTTCAAATCCTAATGGTGGAGAAATCATCCATGATTGTTGCTGTGCTTAAAAGGAAACAGGAGGGAGAGCAGTGGACAGTCACCTGGTGCCATCTAGTTCCATCTCTCTGATCCTCCTTTGGTTTACTCTCAGCTATGAGAACCAGGCTGATGGTGTCATTGGTACTGCTCTACAGCTAAGCTCCTTGACTCACACATTAAAAAGACTGTTCTCTTGACAGATTTGTTTTGCCCACAAGAAGGTCCAAAACAGAGTATTATTTAAAAGCACCCTCTGAAATGTACAGTCTGAGAATCAAGCAGGCTTGCCTTTTCCAGTTCTGAGGCTGAGTAGAGAGAACACATGGTTTCCTTATGGCTACCATAAAAAAAGGAGCTCCTCAGGAAATGGCAAATGGGCTTGCAGTCCATCTCTGACTGGCTGAATACAGCACTAGTGTAATTGTGATCCTAGTGAGGAAATTCTGTTCCTTCTCTCCTCCTGCCCCCCTCTCTCCTGCTTCTGGTTTTAGTGAAAAAGGAAATAATGGAATCATAGAAATTAGACTTGGGAAGAAGGGCTCGTGTCGTCAGCTAGTGAGGAGCTCTCTTCAGTGCTTTGTCTGCTTTTCAGTGCAGTGAGCACTGAAATTACACCATTTCCTTTCAGAGGAAACTATTGCAAACATGAATAGGTTTCCATGTTAAGAATTTTTCCCCCTACCCCCTTGATAATACTGGAAGTTATAAGAAAATGTATATCCAATCTTTCTATATTAGATCAATATTTTTATTCCATTAAACTTGTCTCTGAGGGGCAAGACACATCATCTTTTGCCAGATTTCTGTATCAGATTGTCACTCTCTGGATTTTTGTTTCATAAAGCTTTGGAATTACAATGCCTAGTCAATTAGAGTTAAATGCATTTTCACAGCTGGCCAGAAAAACATTAGCACTAATCAAAAACATCTCACCAACAGGGATTCCCAAAGAGGTTTTTTTGTTTTGTTTTGTGTTATGAAAATGTTCTCTCAGCTAGAAACATCAAAAGACAACCATGAATGTGATCTGCTAAGATAGGAGAAAAAGAATTCCTGCTCTCCCTGCTCTGAGCTCTCTCTTTCTTGCAGATGACAGTTGATGCAAGATTTTTGCCTTGAAGCTGATATCAATACTCAGCAGGGAGGTCACTCCTGACAGCTCCAAGGCTCTACTAATGGCTTGCTACCATCCTCTGTCTTCAGCTTCCTCTATGCACATCGTTTCCTTTCCATGTCTTGGGTCCTGATGCATTTTTCAGATGCACGATGAAATTAGATAGTGGAAGCTAATGGCTGAGTACCTTTCAGTTTTTCCTGTGGGAGAATGGGAATGCTCCCCTGGAAGGGCTTCCCCAGATGACTCTGATGGGGTGGTCACTAGTGAGAACAAGCTAGAGAGCTGGCACTGGGCCTGAGTGAGCAGGAGGCTCTGTTTTCTGTCATAACTATCCCTTGTTGAGTGCACATGTCCTAGCATCCCTGTTTTGGATTAGCACAGGACCTGGAGTGCTCCAGCTAGGCCTTAGAGGTGTCCCTGAGGCTTCTTTGCTTTGCTGTGCCACAGGACCTGGCCTTCATGCCTACTAGATTGTTCCAGCTAGCTAAATGATGCCATGGACACTTCTGAAGTGGAGATGAATGTATCTGGGGTGTGGGAACCTGCAGTTGGCTGGATGTAAAGACTGGACAATTACTCAGATCTAAATCCACTCAGCAGAACAAACTGACATCATCTGCTCCCTCTGACTGGCACCTAGACACAAACATGATTTATAATCATGGTATTTCTTTTAAATGGAAACACTGACAACATTCCAGTGTTTCCCTGCTAAAACCTAGTATCCCTGATTTCCTCTCCCCACCTCCATTTTTTTTTTGGTCAGGAGTTATTACATGGAAGCCTGATAAATGGATGCTATGAACCAATGTTCTCCAAACATTGTAGGAACTATTAAGAGAGTGGTTTTCCTTCTTCCCTTTTTTCCTTCCCACACTCCTCCCCCTCCCAGTCCACAACTAATAGCACACAAATAGCACTTCATCTAATTTTGGCTCCTCTCCACTCTTCCAGGCAGACTTCAGGAAATCTCTTGATTTATAGTTGGGGCATCCAAAGGCAGCATGCTGCCTGCTTCCTTAAGGGATGCCTTTTGGTGACATTTAGTAAGTTTGAGGTGCAGTATTTCAAATGGGCAATATCCATATTTTAGTCAGATAACTCTCTGTTTATACTTATAAATTGATTTAGTAATGAAACAAGCTCCTTTCATGATGCTTGCTGGCTTTAGGGTCTTTGTTATGGTATACTCAGACTGTTCCTGAAGTTTAGTTTACCAAAGTAGAGCCAAAGTTTTCTATCCCTGCTCCCCTAAGCAGCTCAGTTGAATTCAATGGGGCTATTCACAGGAATAGGTAAAGCAGGATTTGGGTCTCAGTGCAGAAAAACCACCAAGCCTTGCTTGAAGCCTGCTCTCCTTTGGTTCCTCACAGCTGCTGTTGGCTGCTCTAGGAATAGCAATTCTCCTAGTTGGCTGTTGGTTGGTGTTGCCACATAGCTGCTCTTCTGCAGATGGGGTGTTTGGAAGGGTCTTCAGGCCACAGTTAAGGCTACAATCTTGCCTTCCCTACAAGTTCCATTTACTCCCTATTTTAATTGTTCTTTCAAACAAATTGAAAACATGTTTCAAGATGCTGAATCTCAAGTTCTGGTGTGTTTTAGTTCTGGGTTTTAGAAGCTAGAGTGAAGCTCAGTATTTGTGGTGTACCCTTGTGATGTGCTACAGATGCTTTAGTTCTGCTTATGCTTTACCTCCTACTCCACTGTCCTGCTTCAGCCAAGCTGCATGCCATACCCTGCCCAGGCCCCTCCAGTTGGCTACCTTTTCTCTGGATTGTAAAAGGAACCTTTCTACCTTGAAGGCTCAGATTTTGACCCTAGTCCTTACAAATGTTCCTATCCTAACAGTACTCACTGCCACTGAACTGAGACTGTCCCTTCAAAGCTCCAGGTGAGCATCAGTAGTGCATGGGCATGCTGTAAGGTTCAGATGACTCCCTCTTCTCCTCACCATGGAACTGTTCTTCCCCAGTCCCAGATTAAAGGATGGGTGGCATCTACTGCTCTGTGCTACCCAGGGACCACTCGATATGTAATATAATCACTGAAATACATTGACAGCTTCTGCCCTAATTGCCTACGATGATTTGATGCTTTGACATTGACAGTTCCTGCTTTAGCCTTTCCAGTGCTGGAGCACTAGGTTTGTGTGTTAGAGCAGTTCAGGAAATGCCCTTGCTGAGATAGCAGGATGGAACATGGCAGAGATTTAGCAGCTTAGCACTGTACCTGATTCAGGCTCATTTTCATTGGGGACCTGTAAAGTCTTTCCATAGGAAATGCTAGAGTAAGACAGACTTCAGTTTGGACTCTCGCTCATGTGAGACAGGACTGTCATTGTTGGGTTTGGAAGGAGTTTCTCATCACATCTGCTTGGAGCTGGCCCAGGCCTGGCTTGCATGAGAAATGTGCTTGCAGAAAGCAGGCAGATTGTTCATGGCAGAGGAGGAGAGGTGCCATTCAAAGTCAAAAGACCTGCTTTCTAGACTTTGCTATCCAGCTTCTCACAATGAATGTTCATTGAAAGATGCAGCTGGATCTCCCCTCAATTCCTGCAGTTCCAAGCTTAGGCAATGGCTTCTGACCCAGGATCAGGATATTCCAGTGTTGTTTAGAGGAGATTTCTTTCCTCTCTTTGGCAGTGCTGTTCCAGGGTTCTGGCCCAGGTGACACACTGACCTGTGTAGAGATGTTCTGGTGTTCTCATCCATAAACACCTCTCTTTGGGAAGCACTACACAGCCTTGCTCTGCTGAGTGCTTCTCAGAAGCTTCTCAGCTTCAGATAAAATAAAGCTTTACACTGTGAAAAGTGTTATTATGTATTAGCCCAAACTTGTGGCATCCTTGGACAATCCTGGCACATTGAGAGCAGGGATTTACCTGCTCCAAGAAGTATGTGGAATTCTGCCCAGAGTTAAGAACACTTTATTAGCTGAGCCTTGTTTTTGAAGGGGTAGCTAAAAGCTCTTTTGGGGATGTAGCTTTAGATTTCTCATCAATTTGAAAAGTGTAGTTATCCATAGGTAATATGGCTCTTTCTCCTCTGGTAATATTTCTCCTTGGATTGTTTCTTTTCTCTTTTATCATTCTTTGTCTTAAAGGGAAAAACCTCCCACATGAGCTGTGAAACAGATGAGTTAATCTTATACATGATATCAGAAGGTGGCTTTAAATCTGCTTTACTACTTGGATTATGACAACAGGTAAAACTTCTCCCAAGAATAAACTAAACCATGCTCAAAAGTTAGAGACATTGGAAAGGTTTTAAAGGAAATCTTGGAGTCCTCAAGTGGGCAAAAGCCCCTGACAAAAATGTAACAGCAAGATAGCACCTTCAAATTGTTTAGAGGAGTTCGAAGGGGACAATTTAATGGCATGCAGGCCAAGCTCCAAAGCCTCTGGGCCTTTTGTCTCTTGAGAAACTGGCCCAAGCAGCCTCCTTCCCTATCCCACTCCTCCCACAGCTTCAGTGAGATTGTGGGCTGGTGAGGGCATGTAGGGAACAGCTGCTTATGATCTCTTCACAAGTGCTGGGTCACTGGTAAACAACCATCCCTCCACCCTCTGCGAGGGGAAAAATGAGACAAAAAATGTATTCATTTGCCTGATGATGAAGAGTAATGAAGAGCACGTGCATGCTGCACTAAGAGAGAGAGAGAGAAAAATGACAAATTAAATCATGTCTGGTTTGACAAGCCTTTAAGTGTAACAGATCTGCACTTGTGCTGTCTGACAGGCATGATTGATACCACCGAGCGCTCGTCAGCTTTTAAACACACAGCCTGAACAAAGAGTCACTTCAGCCTGCTCCTGCTAGTGCACAGGCAGCCCAGTGCTGCCCAGCCTCAGCACCCCTTCATGCTGGCCTGTTTGCCTTGGCAACACACTGCCTCTCCCTGTTTGGACAACTATATTTATTTTTATGATCCTTAAAATATTGTAACCCAGTCAACTCAACAGTCATTTAAGGTAATTTCTGGTCTGAGCAGCATCTATTTTCGAGACAACTTGACAATAATCTATGTTTGCTGTGGGCCAAGTTCTTGGTGGAGGTACCTCTGTTTCTGGGCTGTATTCAGAGCTGTTAACTATCCAGTAATTTCTAATAACTTGAAATCTAAGCCTTCTAAATGTTTGATCATGCCATTTATAGATGATACTTGGGCATGGCAATACAATGTGCTTTTCTTTTACATTTCACTTGTGTACAAACCAACCAATGCTCAGATGAGTTGTTTTAGATTGCCTTTTTTTGGGGAAATATGTTGATTTGAGACAGACTATGAGAAGTTCTGTCAGAACAGTAAATAGAATCAAGGATGCCACTGTAAAAAGTCTTTGGCTGTCAGTGGTTTGCTATTGCAAAAGAAGGTTAGTTTTATGCAGGAAGACTCATCCATCACTGACATTCCTAGATCTCCATGGCAGGACTTGTCTGCCACACAGTATGAGAACTGGCTCAGTGGTTCAGAGCAGCTGGTGAAGAATTCCTTATGGCCCAGAAGTGGAAGGGGAAGCCTCTGCAAGAGCCCTGGGCATAGATTAGAACCTAGCTAAGCCTGTGGAAGGAGATAGAGCAGTGCAATCACTTGGATGTTTAAGGATTTAACTGACCCAATCCAAAGCACAGCTTGTGGAGCAATGTCTCATCTCACCCAGGGCCAGGTGACTTTACAGGAGACACTCATGGGCTCTCTCATCTCTAGATGTCCTGGACTCATGTTTTTATGTTTCTATGAAATCATTTATTAGCAGGGAAAAGGATCAGCACAGCTTTTAGTGAGTGTTGTGAGCTAAATCCATGGTCCCTGTAAATCTAAGACCCTCTTTAGAAAGGGGTTTAGGAGATGCTTACATACATATCAGCTCTGTCTGCCCAGGGATGAATTCCCTCATCCAGGCTTTGAGTTTGTGTATCTTTACTACTTGTCCTGGGCCCTTAACTCCATTAAGGGTAGATGCACAACTCTGTTTATTTAGGCCTTTTTAATCTGACACTTCCAATCAAGCTAATTCATCCGAGAGAGACCAACCAGCCTTTTATTTATTTGAAGCTATTTTACCAAGGGAACCCAATCCAGACCATCTCCATATCTTGTTTACAAGAGTGACAACATCTGTCCTCTGTAAAATGTCCAAAAAAATAAAAAAAAAAAAAGAGAAAGAAACAAACAAAAAAGAAAACCTAGCCAAAACCATAGAGGTTTGACTCAAAAGTGAGCCTCGGGCATCCTTGGCTATGCTGTTGAGAGGAAAGGTGAGGAGGAGGTGTGAGAGCTGTGGTGTCAGAGCCTGTGTGGGGCTGGGAGCATTTGGGCAATGCTGTGGCTAGTGGTGCTCCATAGCCTGGCATCTCTGGCAGGCTGATGTCAGCCTGAGAAGCACCTTGCAGTGGGTTGTGTCTTCTGCCTTTCTCTGGGGTTTCTTTATGGGTTTTGTCTATGTTTTGCAAAGGAATAAAAATGCCATCAGCCTGACTTGTGCACAGAATGGAGCTCCTGAACAGGCAAGTCCAAAACCAGTGCTGGGCACAGGTAGAAGGAACCTATTGAAGAAATAGCTGTGTGATGCTTGTGAAAGTAGAGTTGCTCCTGAGGCAAGAGGAAACAAGCTGATGTAACTGAGCAAATCCATCAGCAAAAGCAGGCTGAAAAGAAGGAAAAATGCTGTAAAAATCAGTTTGGGTGCTCTGTGATATCCACACTTGTGGTTAGTTGCATTTTAAGCTACTCATAGATTCTGAGCTGCACTAAGGGGATTTTACTAGTGACAACATCTTATTTTGAATGCTGAGATGAAGCAGCTTTTGCTAGCCAATAAATGGTCTAGCTCTACCAGAACAGATTAATTTACACTCAGATAACAATTGCAGAGGAACATTACACTGCCTGTGAGGGTGGCAGTGTTTTGGGGTCCATGGAAGCAGAGGAAAGCTGAGCAGCTCCCATTGCTGAGATGCCTCAGCAGTGCTCCATGGCTCCTCTTGATCCTTGCTGATCCCTGGAAGCTCTTGTGTTTCAGGAAGAGGTGGAAGCCTGTGGAATTTATTTGTCACTTGAGCTAGTGATGACCATCAGGAATGAAACCTGCAGAGTCCATTATTTCTTGCCCTCGTGCTGGGGGTTCTTGTTCAAATTCACTACTGCACACTGTGTGCTTTGAAGGGAGCTTTGTTCTCCTTGTTGACAGACTGCAGAAGAGCATTTTCTGCATATGCACAGCTGAGGTAGTGTCCTTGGCTCAGATTTGGCCTGGTAGAGCCATCTCTGCTGTACCTGAAAAGAGAACAGACCCTGTGGGGACTGCTGGCAGAAATCTGGTGTTCCTGTATTTTGGGGAATTCCAACACATCTCCAAGCCAAGCAGTAATGAAAGAATGATTTTGCACATCAGAATTAAAATACATATTTTGGTCAAAAAGCTATTTCTTACAGAAAAAAACCCACATTTTTCTATGAATGTTCAATATCTGACAAATTCCCCTTGGCTACTAAAACTGCAAAAAGGGATGTTAAATTAAAGGCAAAATTGTCCCCACTGATCTTTCAAATTTCAACCAAACCTGCCAGAAATAAATCTAATGAAAAACACTGTGTTCATGTTAGAGAAGCCAAACAAATACTACCTGAGAAAGCTCTTGAAATGTGCTACAACTGAGACTTGCTATGCACAGAAATGAGCCACATCTGCTCTTGGTATTGCACTAGCATCCATGTGAGAGAGAAGATTAAAACAAGATACCAACATAAAAGTAGATTGATACAGGAGAAGGGAGTGGGAGCTCCTGGAAGGAGATTGTTAGATAGTGACTGCTTGGAGTAAGTCCAAACTCACTTTCAGCCCAGAGAAATTGGCTTTCTGTTGTACCATGTTTTGTGTAATGCAAACCAGGGGGTGTGGGAAGGGCTTGGGGTGTGATTGTCATTAGCAAAAGCTTGTGCCAGCACAGTAGCTCAGACACCAGGGGATAATGCTTTACACACTGATGCTTTCCAGGACGTTGATTCCAGAGCACTTGTGCTGGGTTGTTTCTATCAGAGGAGGTCTGAAACACAGTTTTCCACAGGGGATTGTTGTGGCACTGCAGAGTTCAGCTCCAGCCTTCCTTGGGAGGGAAACCTCCACCTTCCTGCACTCTTCAGGTTTGAGCTTGGAGGTAGGGGCTTCATGTTTCAGACAATGGACAGAACAATGGGGAAAAGCAGCTCCCCACTTCCCTAACAGCATAATCCCACCTGGGAGAAAGGCTCCCTTGTTCCTTCAAAGCCACTGCATGTTAGAGCAGCCTGCTGAGATGAAAGCACTTCACAGGGGACATGTGGCACCTGGCAGTGTCTGCTCAAGGCCAGGCTTTGGCTGGGGAAGCACTCAGTGTGGGGATGGTCCCAAGGGGAGAGAACAGAGCCAGAGCTGCAGTACAAGCTGTGCCATTTTGGGGATCCAGTGTACATACACTCGATCACTCCTTGGTCAGGAAGGAAATCCTGCAAGGTTGCCTTTGTGCTGTAGTAGTGGCAAGAGCAACAAGTGAGCTGAGAAGGAGTAGCCATGTGTTGTTGAACACTTACCTTCTGTAGTTTCAAATGGATGCAATAAATTGTGCTTCCTGTCCTCAGCTAGTTTGCTGTATGCTGCTAGACTCTGCCACATTCCAACTGGGAGGCAGCAGGTGCTGGTTGTTGGGAAACTTGAGCTATGTATCAGTTGTAATGCATCTTAAAAAACAATCTAACTTACAACAACATAAAGAAAGAGAATCTGCAGAATGAGGTTTTCTTCCCTCAGCCCTAGAAAACCTGGTGGTGGCTGTGGTTTTGTAAAACCTCTCCTACTTGATTTGTTTTTATTCCTCTGCTAGCCCTTGGGTACAGATTACTTTCAAACAAGCTGGTTTACTGTTTGCATAACACAGGCTTAAATTCAGCTAGAAATAGATCATTTTTCAAGTAAAATTCCCCAGAAAATAATTACAAGTATTTGGGGTTGTTGGGGAAAACATCAGAAAACTTTCTTGCTAAGGCCTGCTGACACCTGGCAATTAAAAAATAGAAATCCATTTCTTGATCCAGCCTTTCCTGCTTTTCCTTGGGGACAAATTAAAGTGAACTGCAGCAGTTTCAGACATCCTTCTCAATCCAGCATCCTGTGGTGCTAGGGAGATTCTGCATTCTGCAAATGACTTCTGCCTGGGAAAGTCTCTCCGAGTCATATTAATGAGGATTCCATGTTTGTGGTTAGGAGAAATTCAGTCTTGTGGCTTAAGCAGCCTCAGGACTCTCATTAAGTGCAAAAGGTTAATAATCTAAACTAGTAGTTAACTAGCTATGGTCAGCAAAGCCTTATTGCTTTTGGCTCATGCTGGCTGGGCTGGTCCCTTGTCCTCTGCAGTGCTGGAGATGCAGGTGAAGACAAGGAGCCCAAGCAAGGCTGGCTGCAGGTGAGCCACTGCTAATATTAGCTCTGGGGGAAATGGGAACAAATGGTAAGGATGAAAATAAGATTCTGGCGGAAAAACTACTCTGTGTGCTTATGAGTCTAAGAGGAGGGAGGTGGACTGTCCAAGAGCAGAGGAGCTTTCATTCAGGTGCAGTTTGAGATCCTTGTCCAGCCATGCAGCTCAGGCACAATCCTCCCTTTCTGTGTGGGAACAAATGGGTTTTTTCTCTGCAGTGCGAGAAATAGACACAGAACTCTCAGCTGTGCTTGTCTCAGTGCTATCTGGGGAGTCATTTCTTGTAGCATGTGTCCAGCATGTTGGAGAGTCTCTGGAAGAAGTCATGGATGGGTCTCTGGAGGCTGTCTATTCCAAGCTGCTGTTCACAGCAGGGCTGCTTAGATCAGCATGCTCAGGGCCTTATTGAGTTGAGTCTTGCACAGCTCCATGGACAGAGACTCCAGATCCTCTCTGGGCAACCTAGTCTAGTATTTTACTATCCTCATATATAAGGAAACCTTCCTTTATCATATTTGGAATTGTCCATCTTCCAGGTTGTGTCTCTTGCCCCATCCTATTGCCATGCACCTCCAGGACGAGCCTGGCCCCATCTTCTCTGTGTGCTCTGATCAGTAGTTACAACAGCAGTGGCCTCTCCCCTCTGCTTTCTCTTCAGCCTGAAGACTCTCCTCTCTCAGCTTGTCCATTTTGGTGCCTTCTGGCTGGCCTTGCTCCAGTCTGTCCAGCTGTTTCCTGAACTGGTGAGCTCCAGACCCTCTAGGAATGGAGGGAAAGGCTTGTGTTGCTGCACCTACTGGCTGTGCTCTTAGGAGTATACAGCCTGGGATATGGTTCACCTACCTACCAGCAGCATTGAGTTGCTGTGTGGGTCAGGAGCTTGAAAGAAGCAGTGCAGGTATTCCTGACATTGAAGAATTGCTGCAGCAATTGGAGGGCAGGCACAAATTAGCTCTGTCCTTCTGCAGCCAGGGGAAACGTGGCTTTTAATTGCACAGACCCCAAGCAAATTAAAAAGAAGCAACCAAATCAGTTATCAGGCTGCCTTCCTGCAGTGTCCTGACAGATCCCAGAGGTGAGATGTGGCTGGGCTCTGCTACATCCTTCTAAGCTAAAAAAAAGGTAGAAAGAAATCTAATCCATAAGTGATCTTTGTGCATGGAGCATACTGTTCCCAGTGGAGGAAGCAGGACATGAGGAGATACCTTAAAATGATGGCCTTCTTCCTTTCCAATGTGTTTTATTTCAAGGACATGATGTGTTTTAGCTCCTGTTAGAGCATCCATGGATTTATTTCCTGGCATTTATATTTTTATATATATATATATAAAATTCACTTAGTTTCAGTAGAGTTTGCTCTGAGAACAAGTATCCAAGATGCTGTCTGGAAATCAGAAACATTATTCTATAGCCTCCAACAAGAAGCATGATCCACCTGCACAGACATGGCTGGCAGAAGAGATCTCTCCATCTTCAAGCCCATCTTGTGCTTGTCTAGGGGAGCTGCCTGCTGTGCCAGAGGAGAGAGATGGGCCCATGGCCTTGAGGGTGACAGGGCTGCTCCCTGCTTGGGCAACAGGCAGCTGAAGTCTGGTGGCTGGAGCAGGGGAAGCTTCAGTTGCTGGTCACAGAAAGTAGAAGTGCTCTAAATGCATGGGAGCCTCCAAGTTAATGTAGTTTGGGTCTGTTTCTGAAGCCTCTCTCTTCTCCTGTCAGGAAAGCAGTCTTTGCACTAGCAGTTCCCCTTGGGAAGAAGTGCCTGGGACTCTAGCCTAGCCATACATCTCTGTCAAAATCTCTATGAATAAATTAACCTTTCTAAAGATTAGTGCACCCTAATACCTCAGGGTTTTTTCCCTGTTTTTTAACAGAACACATGCTAAAAATGCCTTGACAGACCTTGCTAGGTTTTGTGCTGTGGATCATCTACAAAGGATTATGCTGCAAATGGCATTAAAGGCACAGCTCTGTGAGTATGGAGAGCACTGACTTGTCTCCTGCTCTGGAGAAGAGCTTTAGTGTATGGCAAAAGAGCTGTTTCTGAGTAGGAAATCCTCATTAAGGCAAATAATAAAGGAGCTAATGAAAACTAGGTGACCTCTGGTGGTCCTTTCCAAACTCAACCACTCTGTGATTCCCTGAAAACTCACATGCTCTTCCTATGAAAACAGCTTAGAGTCAGGCACCTCCTGATGCTTCCCAACTGTTAGCTCACCAAAGACATTCTCTGACTCAAATAACTTCACATAAAGGTTTTTGAGAGCTGTGCTTAACACTTGGAGAGCTGAAACACTGCTTGCCAAGTGTATCTTGGAAACAATGGCCTCAGGGTCGGTGGCCCTTGGCCTGAAGGCTTTTGCCTGTTGCCCTGCTTGCCTGAAGGCCTTGTTGTGGTAGAACAGGCTGTGGAGGAGGGCAGGGATGTGTCCCTCTCTTCTCTTGCCATTGAACTGCTGGAACTGACCTGATCCTTCCCAGGCACTGGGGGTAGAGGAGGCCATTCCAAAGATGGTAGGGAGTGTTTTGATTTTTGATCCTTTTGAGCTGAATTATGGGGAGGAAGCTGTCTGCTATCAGAGGAATTAGTCAAATTCCTTGTCAGATGTGCAATCCCATTAAAAATGCATTATCTGTTTTCAAAGCTTAAGCATGGGTGTTGGTTGAGAGTCCTTAAAATATTATTGTAAACTTTCACTGAGAAAAAGTATTCCTGAGTCTTTCATGAGGGCTAATCCCACTTCAACTACCATAAACCATCAGCTTCTGGGGTGGCCTCCTCCAGCACAACTAGGCAAGAGCATGCAATCATTCTGGGAAAATCCCCCTGGAAGATGCATCCATTTGTTTGATGATGTTGTTAGCAGCTCTCAGCATTCAACTGATCTGTTCTGATAATGACTCTGTGTCTGCTTGCCTCCTCCCATTCTGCCTTGGCTTTTCTGTCTGGCAGCTAGAGTTCACATAACTGAATTTGCCCTAAATGGGATATCTAACTGATCCCTGCAGTGAGCAAATTCAGAGCACTTCAATGTGTATATGCTCCTAACTTGAATAGCTTAAAAGTAGATGGAAGGAATCTCAGCCAAAGCTTTGAGGTATGTATCTGTGGAGGGAAGCCACAGTTTGTTCTGCTGCAGGATTAACAGGATATCCTGGAGCATGTAATATCATTCATTCTTTGGGATTTTTTGGATAAACACAGAATGGTGACATGTAAACTTCTTTTTTTTTTTTTTTTAGCAGCAACTATTAGTTGCCAAACCAGTCTTCCTTGTTTCCCTTATTTTTGCCATCTAAATAGGATTTCTAGAGAAAACCTCCTGCTTTTCTCTTGTCTTTCACTGATACAACCATAGCAGAACTCCAGTTGGGTTTCCAGTAGGCATGGCAGATGAGAAATGGTGATCTCTGGCCAGCTGCACACTGTGCCATAGCTTATTTTGCTTAGATCTTTGCTCAGTTTGAGAGTTGTTTTCTGTCTCTTTTACTTAATAAATGAAGGATCCCTAGGGAATATTCTCATGCACCCCTCCAGGTGTGGTAAGCAGTGTGAATATGGAGAACCTGAGCTGCTCTTCACCTTGCCAAGTGGACTCTGCCTGACACTGTCTAGACAACTTTAAAACTGAGAAGAAGAGAGCAATCTCCTTGCATTCTAACTCTGCTAGGTACACAAAGCATTAGGAGCAGTCCAAATCTTTTCTTCCCCATTTTCATCCCAGCACAGAACATGTGATGCTCAGCTCTTCAACAGCCCAGTGCATTAGCCATCTCCCACACAAGGCAGCTGCAGTGCAACCTATTTTAATGCTGTGGACTTGGTGGCACTTGAACATTTCCTTTGCCAGAATAGGTTTATCTCAAAATTTTATGTTATTTCAACAAAGTGGAGTGTTTACCATAAATAGCAGGGCCTGCAGAAAGCCTGCTGCAGCACTCTCCCTACTGTGAAGCAGCAGTACCTAAAGCCTGAACCAATTTAGGAAGGCATTGGCCATATGATTTTAATATCAACAAGTGGAGCAAATTTGTGAGTGGGTTGTTGGCCAGTTTCATAGTGAGGGGCACCTGCAATCCATCAACACAGCTCCTACAACAAGGTGTCAATGCACAGGCAGAATAATAACAAGCATTTGGTGGGTACAAGGGATCACTCAGCTGCTGGAGAGGTGTTAACATGTGGGGAGAAAAGAAAACATGATGGTGAAACATGCTTATTTGTTGGTGACTTAGCCAGTGCATAATTCTCAGTAATGTGGAAGAAGCAGGGCAAGAGATTAAATGTGCAGGATCAGAACAATCCCCACTATCAGTACAGGCTGGGGGATGAGATGATGGAGAGCAGCCCTGCAGAAAAGGCCTTGGGGTGCTGGTGGCTGAGAAGCTGGCCATGAGCAAACAGTGCACGCTGGCAGCCCAGAAGCACAATGGCATCCTNGCAAGTGGGTTAGGTCTGGGGCACTGATGGCTTTTGCTAGCCAGGAAGCTGAGGGATGTGTAGGGTGAGTATGATGTCAACTTGATGGTGGCAGAAAGTGCTCATGAGCTTGTTGTGGAGGTCTAAATGCCAGCACTCCTATAAAGGACATTTTGCTTGTGAGACCCAGGCTTCCTCTGGAATAAGTCTCAATAAAGCAACAGGATAGCTCTCTAAGCACTGTGTGGAATGGAGTGACCTCTTAGAATTGACTCTCAAACTTCTGCTCCTTTGCAAGGATCCTTCCCAGCTGTGTCCTGAGCTTTTTGGTTTGGTTTTTTTTTGCAGGGATGTGAATTTTTTTGGTCCTATTTGATCAATTTCTCCCTTCTCGTGACATCCCAAAGGATGATGTCAGCATGTTCTGGTCTTTCTGTGGTGTGCCAACTTCAAGTATGTATTTCCATTTGTCTGAATAGCTAGAGCTGGGGTGACATGATCCAGGATTAGAAAAATAGGGACTGTCACCAAAATGTAGGGCTCTGTTTGAAGGAACACAGGTCCCCTCCTGAGCTCACCTTCCCCTCTGACAAATGCCTGGAGCTGCTGTATCCTGCTTGAGTTCATCTTTGTTTGCCTTTAGCTCTGTTGCTTTATTTCTGTATTGCTTAGCTAGCCTTGACTTAGCAAAACATACTGGAATTCAGGTGGTTCATGCGTGCTGTTGGCAGCATGTTCTAGCTTTGTGGTGTAGATGACATGCTTCTCTGCACATCTGAAGTCACAGCAGCCTTCTTTCTGCCTCCAAATGAAAACCCCCTGGTTTTGCCAGTCTCTGTTTCCTGTCACTTGCAGTAGGCTCTTCCCAGGAGGCAAGGAAAGCAGCTTGGGTCCTTGTTAGCAGTGGTGCTCTTGTTCTGGCATGCTGTGAATGACTGGTTTCAGGCCCCTCTGCCAGCCAGCCTTGCCAGCAACCAGCTTTTGCCTATTTGCTTTAGGAACATTCTGTGGTTGGATGGCTCTGCTCCATTCCACATGTAAACACAGGCAAAAACTCACATTTAACAGTTCTAAACAGTTGGACACTGGTCAAAGGCTACTCCCCTTCTCTTTTTTTTTGTTTAATACATTGAAATTTTCATGAAGTACAGAACAATTTGGGAGCAGGAATGCCCAGGACCTGCCAAACGTATGATTCTGTTTTATTTTAGTTTTAAAAATGCCAGCACAAAGACTGGGCCTTTCTTTGGAAGGGGATGTCAGGAAAGCAGAGCTTAATTGAATCTCAGACTGTAGAGTTGGAGGCATGTCTAACAGGAAAGCTGTCTTTCCCCTCCTTGTGCACTTGCACTGCAGGCCAGTTTCCACTCTTATTTGCATGAGTTTAAACCACAGCAACTCCACATGGGACTGGGCCAGCATGGCTTGAGATTACAATTGGGTCTTCAGCTATTTCAAGCTTTGTTTTTGACTTTCTTAGCCATCTGATTGTGGTGATGCCAGGCTGGTTACTTGCTGTAGCCACACAGAGGAGTCTGCTTGCAGCAACAGGACCTTTACAAACCCCAGAGCTGTGCTACTAACTCTTGCAGATAGATGCATCCTTTGAGAAGCAATAAGCTCTGTGGTTCAGGGAGCTTGTGACAGCTCTTTGCTAGGGGTTCCTTTATCTTTCCAGGCTTTCTAACCATCTAGTGAAGGGATCATCCTCAGCTGCTCGGATAATGGAGCCCATCCTCCAGACAGAGAGCCCTTGGGGAGTCTCTTCTCCCAGGTCACAGGGCTGAAGCCTGCCTGCTGTACATCTCAGCTCTCATCTCCTGCTGCCTAGGCCAGCTTTCCAATCTCTCCATCAGACTTTCATTGCTTATATTAAGCATCACTGCAGAGTGCTGTGTTAGTTCTGAGGGGAGATGTTTGCTGTACAAAAAGCATTTTGACAGAGAGATCTTGTTAGGTCTGACAATAGAGAGTCCTGGGCTTGCTCAGGGGAACTCTTGAATGGGGATGGAGGATCCAAAAGCCTTTGGCCAGAATCAGACTCAGACCTGGTCAAAATGGAGAAGCCAATAGATAATTGCCTGCTTCATTTGGATATGTGGCTACTGAATTTTAGACCCTAGCTCATTCATCCAGGACCAACCCCTTCAGCATCTCACTCCTACTCCTCCTACACACTCAGTGGTTACCACAGGATTGCAGTTTGCTCTACTTCTGTCCTTACACACGTTTGTGATGAGCTGACATCCCCCATTGCTGTGTCTGGTTTAGCTCTAAGCATTTCCTGGAGGTCTCTGATAGTAGAGCCTTTTCTAGTTAAGGATTCAGGAATAGCATAGCTCAGCCTTTCAGGCATTTGCAGTTTAAGGACACCTTCTGGCCTGTGGAATGTCCCCAGTGGATTCTCCTGTGGGTTTTCATGCCTGCTGTGGGGAGCAGGGATGATCTCTGGTAGCACTTGTTGGTGCTGCACAGATTGTCTGCTCACATGGTGCTGGCATCCTGCCTTATTTCCAGCTGCTAAACTGCATTCAAAGGCCATTTAAAATACTTTCCTAATAAAACTTGCCTATAAAAATAGTTACTGTAGCTGCTGCAAGGATGTTCTAGGAGCTGGTCCAAAAGACAGTCCCTGATGAGATGAGATCCACCCTACTAAGAAAAGCTGAGCAATTTCAGCCTTGGTAGAATTGCAGCAGAAATTCCCAGCAGCAAAGTGGCAGTGGAAGTGTTAATGGAATCTTGGGCTTTCTTAGTTAATGCACAGTCACTGCTGCTGATGAATAAGATAGGGAGCAGGGCTTGTTGGGGAGAGTTTCTAAGCTGTCTAAATATGTTACAGCTTTGCTTTTAAAGTAGGAGAGTTTGGATTAATTGAGTAAGTGGCACTTCAGAGACTGCAGGTTAGGAGGATGCAGAGTGTGGCTAAATACAGCTTGGGTCTTTGCCTACTTTTTTCTTTTCTCTCTTTAAATCTGTGGTTGCACTTTGCCTGTAGCTCTGGGGTTAGGACAAAGCCCATCAACTGCAGGTTTTACTGCCAGGGAGCTGAGACATGCAGCTGTTTGAATTCTTTGATCACAGAAGACAGCAAAACAAGCAAACCCAGTGCTGATGCAAACTTCTTTTGATTCACCCCCCTCTCTCTGTATCAGCTCAGTCCAGCTGCTTGGACTCCCAGAAGGTGGCAGGGATCAAGCTGTGTGTACAGCATGGATCCTGCTGAATCTGCTGTCTGACCAGGTAGAACCATTGCATGCCAGGGCCCAACTGTGCTACAGATGCAACTGTTGAAAGAAGTGATTTTCTCCATGTGCAGAAGAAACTCCTGTGGGCTCAGAGTGATGCATGTTAGCTTCCATGTCTTGTTTCCTTCCTCATAGATGGGAAGTGTATGTGTCTAGCTCAGCCTTATCTAAACAGCTGCCTGGATACTTGAACTTATCCTCCTGTTATCACAAGTCCATCAAGGAAAATCCTTCCAGGACTTTCAGACTCCCATCCTGGAAAGCTTTTTTGCCTCTCAGTGCTTTGGCCCAGAATAGAGAGGTTTTTTTTCCCTTCCTATTTGACCATGCCTGGTGCATGTGCCAGATCCCACAAATAGCCCAGTCTCTCCTCTTCATTAGGCAGCATCTGGACTTCTTCTTTCTGTGCCTTTCCAGTGGTAGACTTTGTCCTGGATTCTCTGCTGCATAAGGGCTAAGAGTAGAAGGAGGAACTGGTCCCACTTTATATCTTGCTTCAGAACTGCATAGCTTCTGGTACCCCCTTTTGCACTGGGGATTTAAGGGCAAGCATTACAGGAACTCTTTCTTTTGAGCTTTAGCCCATACCAAGGATATGAGTGCTAGAGGAGGTGCTGTTTGCTAGATTCCCATATTGAACCAGCCCAGTTCCTCCCCATCAGCTTACATTTCTCAACAGGTTCCCATCAGGCATGCCCCCACCTCTAGTTGCTTCTGTCCCCAGGACCTTGCACTCCATTGTCACAAATGTCTGGTCTCTGCACAGCTCTGTGCACATCTCCTGTAGCTTTTAAAAGCTTTCCATTGTGCTGCACTCAAAAAGATGGGGAAGAGTCTGATGGTGTACAGTGGCTGCTGGGCACTCAGGATGCTTTTCCTGAAGCTATCAGTCCCTCTGGAAATGGGCTGTGAGTTTTTCTGTGTCACCTTCTTGTTGCTCTCTGCTCAGTCTGTGCTTGGGATTTCCTGAGAGAACATGTGGCAAGACTTTGTTCTGGGGTGAAGGCAAACCTGGAACATTGTGGGCTAATGCTAATCCAATGGCAGGGATGGAGCAATAGGAAGTGTAGGCTTTCTGGCTTTGGAAAGGTCCCTCTTGTTCTGCCTGCAAGTGGCAAGTGTCTCATCTGGGAATGTTAAAGCATTGATTTCCAGTGCTAGATAATTGCTTTCTGAGGATGTCTTTTCTTTTTGCTTTATTAAAACTTACCTGCCTTTGAAACATGTTCAAATTCAAGTTTTTATACTGCTAATTGGACTATTTTAACAAGACTTAAAAAGATGAACCCATCTTAGAGATGGGGGTTTTGTGTTTTATGGGAAAACAATCATTTGTAGTGAAATCTAAGTGAAGTAGAACTCTTCCTTTCCAAGTTGTCTGATTGAGGGGTGGATGTTGAGAATGATATTTTCCCATCCTGTCTAGTTTCTAAGACTTATGTCCTTAGTGGCATAACACAGAGGGATATCATTTATTTCACCTCTGTGCCTCACTTCAGACTTCTGAGATCATGAACCAAACAAAGGTCTGTGTAAGGCTGATTGGATGTAGATTATCCAAATTAGGACTGAGATTAGTAAAGCTGAGATTTCCTGGAGTACTCTATGTGTTAGCAAGACAACTCAGGTCTTCAGTGGTGCTTGTGTCAGTGCCAATGGCATTGAGGACATTGAGGATGTGAGTTGTCCGTGGGGTGCCCACCCTGGCTGCAGTGATGCTCCATGCTCAGGGGCACTTTCCAGGCAGGGAGGGAAGTTCTTGGCTTGACTTTACTATAACAACCTTTGCCAGTAGGTGGGGTTCCAATCCTGTTCAAACAAGCTGGGAAGCCTCCAGCAGCAATGCTCTCTCCTCTCCTTGCACTTCCAGAGAGAGACAAGCTGGCCACATCTGGAAATGTTTGATTTGATATAGTGTCGTTTTACATTGCAGAAATGAGCGTAAGCGGTTTCTGAACCCACCAAGTGAGAAATGTGAGCTGGGCTTTACTAGCGACCCCTTAAATAAAAACCAGAGCACTTATTAAACCATTATCTCTCAAGGATATGGAGAGAGACTTAGAAATAGCCCAGGATCAGAATCCAAATTGAAATGGACACATTGCTGTCTACTGTCCACTCTGACAGCCTGCTCTGGGCATGCAGGAATGCAGAGCTGGAATGGCTCAGGAAAGGAAAACCAAAGCCAGAGGGATGGGCTAATGAAACAAGCTCAGATCCCATCCCTGCTTCTGGGTTTGCTTTGACCATTTCCACCCAAGTGCAGGGCATCACTGATAGGAGATCACTGAAATGTGTTATCATGTGTTGCTTCTTATCAGGATTGGGATAAAAGCTTCTCTGATCAGCTTCTTGAGCAGCACTAGATCAGGGAATGCCAACTGGGTTCCTTGCAAAAGCCAGTCTGTTCACAACTGCAGGCCAAAGAGAGCCAGAGGGAAAAACCTCCTGGCTAGCAAAACAGAGTTCAGGAATAAATACTCTACCTTTTGTGCTAGTTTTTGCCCCTGTGTGAACTGCAGCTGATCTACAGCTCCTTGGGTTCCAGTTTAAAGGATGCGTACTAGCTAATGCAACTAATTGATCCAGATGCTCTCCTTCCTCCCTGTTTGATCCCTGACCTGGGTCCATCCCACTGGCTCTGACAGAGCTGCTCACGTGAGCCAAGGCAGAAGGGATTCTCCTCTCTCCCAACTGTGACAGTTGGCATCTGAACTGAAACAAAGAGCAGCTCCGAGATGGATTCTTGCCATCATGTTGCATTTAAAAGCTCATATTACTTTGGTTGTATTACATTGCATCACACTCACCCCAGTCAATGTGTCATAAAGCTGCCTCATGTAATTGTAGCCTGCATAAATGCAGCAGAATGCCTCCAAAAAGTGATATTTCATGCTTGCTAGCTAACGCCTGGGCAGAGATGAAATCCACCACAAGTAGCTATGTCCAATTGTTCCTTTGGATCAGCAAATAATTCATTACCCACATTATCTTCTCTGTTGGTTTTTTTTTTAATGTCACTCCACACCGTAAATCACTGAGGTCCTGCTTCAAATGGTTACACAGAGGTTGTTTGGAAAAGAGCAAATTCAGTTTTAGGGCCAATTCACACAGTAGTTTTCCCCTCTTGAAGCAGAGCTGCCCACCTCCAAAGGCAAAATGTCTGTGTAGAGCAATTGCCTCATGCAGCTTATTCACCTCAGAGTTTCCCTCTCAGACCATGAGAGCTCGAGAGAGGAACAAACTGGATATTGTGAGCTGAGATCTCAGGAGCCCACTCCTTGCTCTCTATTTTTGATCTATCTTAAGGAAAAGGATCATTCTCCCCTCATTGTGCCTCAGTTTTCCTGCCTGCAAAAGCTTAGGTGATCAAATGCTGTCTTAGCCATGTGAAGTCTGCCTTCCAGAATTGATTCCTGTGAGCTGTGCTGAAGGTACAGTGTTGGGTGATGGATGGCAGGCTGGGGTTCCAGTAGTTCACTTCTGGAGAAGGGGAGACGGCTTGGACTTGTTCAGGTGGGAGCTGCAGATAGCTGCTCCCATGCAGGAGGAGGGCAAGGCAAATCCCTTCTACTGATGTGGAAAGAGAGGCTCAAAAACGCATGACAGGGGAAGAGCAAGCCTGTGATTTTGTGTGGCAGTTCAAATGCCTTAAAGGGCATGGGGAATGGGAGAAGCTGAGGGACAGCTGGGGCCAGGCAGTGCCCCTCTGTCTGGGGAGTGGTGTGAGAAGCAGTGTGCTGAGATTCTGGCAGGTTCACATCTGACTGATGGGTGAGCAAACAAGAGCGTGACCCTTTGAGGCACAGGAGTGATTGTCAGTGTGCACAGCAAGTCACTGGCATGGTATAAATCTGAGGCAATTCCAGGGGGGGGTGCCTTCTGAAGGATTGCTCTGTGCAGCACATGGTTGAAGCCATCATCTTTCAGCAGAGGAGATTTCCAAGCTCAGGTTGTGTTGTGGTTTTGACAGTGGCCTAGGAATCATCTCAAGAAATGAGTTTCTCTCACACTGCAGAACCTGGGGAAGAAAACAATCCAGGTGACACCTTAGGCTTGAAAAGCTTTATCCAGCCCTTAGTGCCTCTTTCCTTCCTGGGAATCTGACCTCACATGACCTTACTGCCAGCCTGATGCCATAGCTCATCTGTGGCCACCCTGGGACAGGGTGACAGAGCTGGTGACATCTCTGCTGAAGCTAGGCTCAGAGGCAGCACACCCCAGTTTCTCCCTAGGCTGCTGATGCCACAGAAAGCATGGTGGGAGGGGAGGGAGGAATCCTGTGTGCAGCTGCTCCTAAACCCATCCAGTGGCACTGCACAAAGACTTCCCCATGAAATACCCACTAGATCCCCAGGATTTCAGTACCTGTGAGGCTGGCAAGGAGGACATGTGTTTCCCAGCCTGTGCTCCCTGTGACACACAACCTTTCCAAGCACAAATTGACCTTTCCTGGTAGGGATAACTGAAATAACATTTCACCATATTGTAAAATTAGAGACACTTCAGCAACTGCTACAAGTGTTGAGAGTTTGCCCCTTATCAAAGAGCAGGAGTGATGCTGATCTCTGCTGTGCTGGATCCTTGATTGGCTGTCACCCTTCCTGACATGCCCTGCTGCCTGCTGGGGATTGGCCAGGGGCAGATTTATATCCCCCTGTCACAGCCAATGGAAACATGGTGTTTTCCCAGTCCCTGTTTAGTTCCAGTGACAGAACCCTGATTGGGTGAAGCCTTGTGATTGATGGGGTTTTGCTGAAGAGTAACTGAGTTTTATCAGAAGATAATGATGTGGTACTAATGCTCCTGGCGAGCCAGCGGGGCTGACCAGTTTGCAAAGGTCAGCTCTTGACCTTGCTGCTGGTTTGAAGTAGATCTTGTTGTATTGCATGCTGGCTGGGGTTACCTCCTCACAGCAAACAACAAACCCCAAAGCTTATCTTTCTCCTGCTGTGCCTGTGACTGACTTCACTCCCATCCTCATCCCAAGAAATTAGACTTAAAGGCTGGAGTGAGGGGGAAGCATTTCACTCATGTGACTGAGCTCTGGTCCCTGCTGCCTCCATGTGCTTGTGTCTGAGCTGAGGGTACCTCTGCTTTCCAGAGTGTGTCAGCTTCATTCCTCACTTTAGAAACAGGAGGGAGAAAAGGAGGTATCTGGAAGAAAAGGGTGGAATCCAGGACATCCACTGGAGGAAGTGCCCTGATTTGATCATCAGGCAAAGACCAGTTAGTGGACATGTGTAATTAACCTCAGGATGTGCTTTTCAAATTGCCTCTAGGGACCAGGTGAATTCAGAAAGGAAGGTGTGGGCAGGTAGTTATTAGCATTTAATTGCTGCTTGTAATAATGAGCCTGATCCAAAGCATTCTGCCAGCAGAAAGTGAACATCTCTGTGCTGGCCTCGTGGTTATGGCATCATTCAGGCTTCGGATGTGGTGTTGTTGGGAATGTCAAGAAGTTACCTTTGTTGTGAATAAAGCAGGCTGTATTTTCTGCATTAGTTAACAGCATTTCCTTTCCTCAGCCAGCATTCAGACTTGAGGGTGCAAATCTGAAGCAGAGCAGCAGAACTCTTAGTAACACTTTAACAGGATTTATTAAGTCTGTTTGCTTGAATAACCATCAGGATCCTCAAGCACTTTCTTTCTGAAGATTAGCAAGCAACCTGGTTGCCTGACACTCTGATTTCAGCATGTTAGAGGTGTCCTTCTCCTCAAGTTCCTTTACAGATCCCAGCTTCTGTCTTTTATTAGGTAGCACAAGGGACATCAACCCCAAACCATCCAACTGTGCTGGGGAGTTACACAATATTGCTTTGTAAGCCATTTGCAGCCAAGTAGCTTCAAAAGATTCTACCTGCACAGAAATCTCAGTGTCACCAATATACACTGGTACAAAATGGGCAGGATATTTACCCACATACTGTTTCACACTAATTTCAGGAGTCATTTTTACATCATAGAGAGAGGCAAACATCACCCACCCACCTATGAGCATCAGTTTGGAAGAAATAATACTGTAATCCATGGACAGGCATAAGATTGGATGGCTATTATTTAATGCTTGTTACACCTCAGCTCCTGCCTGGGTGTGGAACTTGTTTGCTCTTTGTGTTTTCTCTTGTACTTTACATTCTTTACTCACTGGCATCTCTCTCCCACTCTTTGCCTTGCCCAGGTAATGAGCTGTTTCACATTTGGTGCCGATTAGGAGACATTCCAGGCTACTGATACAGCTACAAAAGTTGCTTCCCAGAAAGGTGTGAAACGTGTGGAGCATATTCTGAACCATTCACTGCAAAGCAGAGCAACACCAGGAACTTGAGCTGGTCATTCGTGCTTTATAGGTCTGGTTTAGACCCAATAAAAGAGCCTGCTCCTAACTATTGCCCACTGCAGTTCTGTTTGCTTTGGGGCACTAATTATACTTGTAGGCTGCTGCTAGCATGAGCTCATGAACCAAATGCACATCTGAATATGCTCTAGTAGTTATGAGAGAGCTCCTTTGGGTTGGGTTTGGAGCCTGGGATTCATAGGTTACATTCCAGCTTGGAATGATCCTAAGCAAGCTGCTAAACCTCTTTTGCTCTAAGCCTATCTCTTCCATTGATACAGTAGATAGAGTGGTTTTCTTGCAAAACCCATAGGTACTGCTTAAGAATTCTGAGTTTTGAAGCAATCTCATTGCCTCCAGTTGAAACTTTTTCATTGTGAACAATCTTTTTTATGCCTATATTGAAAATGCTAACAGACTGCTGCTGGAAAGAAAAGGGTTTCCATTTCCATATGGAAAATGACTGAAGGGTATGTACAAAATTAAGACTTGCCTGTTGAAACATTAACAGATTTGTCACACTGTGAGTCTCAGAGCTAATCCTTGCAAAGTTGAGAAGAAAGCAATCCAGTGTGGCTTTGGAAGCTCCTTGCTGTGTGAAGAGCTGCTCGGAATGCTGAGCAGGGATGTTCCCAAAGCCTTCCAAACTGGCTGAGATGCTGCTTTGCAGCTCATCACCTGCTAGGGACATTTGCTGCATCTATATGTTGTAGATTTACATCTACATCTAACCTTTGAGGGATAACTGGCCTTTAAGTCTGTTCCTTTTCACCCTGTCACAGATAAATGGAGTACCAAAACATGCACTGATGGCAGGATCCTCAGGAAGAGGAATGCAAAGAGCTCTTAATGGATCTGGAAACTGAGAAAGGGAAACAATAATGTACATACATGCTCTTGGGTGTTCACTCCTGGTGAACCTTGTTCAGCAATGACCAACCTGGAAAATAGAGTAGTAATCAGGGAGGAGTAGTTCTGCCCTGACTGAGACTGACTCCAGTACTGCACCAAAGCAGGGCTCTGTTTGAATCCACATGGCAGAAGATGCAAAGCATGATGATGTACAAATATATGCAAGTTTCCATGCTCATAAGCTGGTGCCTAGTGTCAGCTATATCCTAGTGCCATGGGCTCCATCTTCTCTTTACCTGCATTCAGCTAAGCAAAGAGGTCACATCTCTTCTTAGCCATCTGTTGGCCAAGTCACCTGCAGAAGAGTTAGGCTTTGTCACAATCCAGACAATCCAGCAGGATGAGTAGCACTGTTGGATGCCTGCAAGCCTGCCTTTTGCTGCATGTCCCAGTGCCTAGGCATGATTAAGGACAGCAATGGTATTCCAGGCTGAAGCTGTACTTTGATCTCAGGGTATTCCATTTCAATTTCTGTTTGGTTAGCTTTTATCCCTAAATCTTTCTGCCTGGAAGCTGGGGTTTGACACACACACTGGAGTGTGTAAGAAGTATGGGCCCAAAAGAGACAAAGGCTGAAATGTACAGGCTACAAAAGGCTCTTGTTTCCCTTGTGTTTTGTAGTGTGGATTTGGGGTTTTTGTTGTTGTTGTTGCACTCCAGTTCTGATCCTATCTGCTAATGTCATAGCTTGGCTTTTCTCTCCCATAGTTTGATGTCCCAGCTTCTGCCTTGTTAGCACTGGGAAATCACAAGCTTGTAGTGAGTGATAGCCACTAGGTCTGGGATTGATTACAAACAGAAATCCCAGATAAGATCATAAATGTAACCCATCCCTGTGATCTGATCCTATCAGGATTCAAGGACCTCTCAAAGTTGTTTCCGATTTTCAGCCCCTTCATCTGGTTTCCATAGATCCCAGCTGGGAGTGGAGTACTCTTGTGGTGGACTCTAATCCATGCCAGGCTGCCTTGGAAGAAGCTCTTATTTCTGTTGTTATTGTATTATAAAAATGGATAGAGATGCTGTAGACAAGGTGGACCTTTCAAGGAGGATCAGCTCCAGCACTGCTGAGATAAAACTGACTTGATAACCAGAAAGCAGGGCTGCTTCCCCACCCTGCTGCCATGCCTCCCCTTCCCTTCCTGAAGTTTAGCTGCATTTAAGCATAATCCAAATGGTGTTTTAACACTGAAAGGCAGTGGAGAAATACTAGAGAGAAAACCAATACTTGATAACCAATTAAGAAGAGCAAATGAACCAGAGCAGACGTGGTCATTCTCGCTGTGATATTTGATGTGCCCTTTTCCCTTTCAGGAAGAGCTATTTGTGCTCAGCCCTCCATCCTGCTGGAACTACCCTTTTATCTGGGTTTAGCTGCATCCTACTCCTGAGCTGCCTGCTGCAAATGACCCCTGGGCTCCAGTCCCTGTGCCTGCCAGCAGATTGAGCTTTACACCTCGTGCGGTGCTGCCGATGCTCTCCCATCCATCCCCGGCCCCGTGGTACCAGGTGATTTAATGTTACTGTGGCTTTAACAGCCTCATCGCTGCTCTGGCTGCCCAGGAGTTGTCTCCTGTGTGACTGTGCCTGGGAAAATCTATTACTGGAGTGCCATTAATCTGAGGCTGCCGCCTCTGGCACTTTCTGACTCTTCTATTTAATGGGCCTCTGCTTCCGGAGCTCTGGAGACATGCTGTTTTCCTCTCTTGATCAGCTTTGTTTAATTATCAAAATATTTGATGCAGAAAATTGACATTAGTTGTGAAGGTTTCTGCCTTCCTCCTCCTTGCAGCCTCCCTCGCTGCTTTGGAGTGACATTGAGATCTTCCACATCTACCAAGCTACCTTCACCTGAAAGTAGAAGATTGCTTGAGCAATCATTTGCTTGTCCAGGCACAAGCTGCAGTGGAGCAAGCTACAGGTAGAGCTGCTGTAACCCCTCTGCTGTGTCTCTGCCAAGAGAGAGGAGCTCACTGCACAGCTAGTGCAGCTGGACCTTCCTCTCCTTCCTGCAAATGTAATGGTGCAGCCAGCTGGCATTTCTGGAAAGCTCCATCAAGTCCTCTGCCTGTCTTCAGGGTGAGCTCTTCAGTAAGTGAAGGCTCAGCAACATTCCAAGTCATGGAAGTCCCTTAGAGCTGAGACTTCCACTCTGGCTTCCTGCTCTTATCTTTGAAGCAGGAAGCTTTAGGTGTTGCAGATGTTTCATTTTGCTCTTATCTTTGAAGGAGGAAGCTTTAGGTGTTGCAGATGTTTCATTTGCTCTGGTGCATTTGCTTACCCAGGCAGTGACCATATTCCCCATTGCAGGACTTGGGATGAGCCCATAGGAACCAATGCTTGCTGCTAAAATGAAGATCCAGGGGCAATATGGTTACTGTGCATCTGTAACTTTACAGGCACAGAGGCCAAAGTCTGCAAGAAGTCCTCACATTAGCAGAAGAAAGTCACTGCTGAGAAGACACATTCAGATAAGGTAAATAGTTCTTATCACTGGCAGTTCTTAGATGCTGTTGTCACCCTCAAATGGGGATTAATTGCTGTTGGATGTTTATTTTGTTTAGTTGCATCTCACTAGGTAGGTAAATATTTTCAATTCCCCGTATTAATTCCTATAAAAGGAATTATATTTACTAATTAATTCATATTAGGCTACCAAAGAAGCTGGGATGTTTGAACAAAGCACTTGACAGTGGGGAAAAAATAGCATTATTTGAGGACAGAACATTTTGCAGAGGGACATGGATTTTGATGAGGAAGCTTCTCAGCACCAGAGTGTCTTCTCCAGCCAAAGACAAAGGGAAAGCTCCAGAACAAATGAGCTGACACAAGTGAATTTTGCAGCTGTTCAGATACATTTGTCCTGGGAGTATTTCTGGTGGAGTTCCCTGTGTGTGATTCTGGATTGATCCACTGAAGGCAGCTCTGGACCACTCTGCACTGCAAGAGCTAATCCCATTCAGGCTCTCCTTGTGAGTATCCCCTGCTAAAAGGGCAGTTACAAGCTGTTTGGGACTCAGAAATGCAGAGCTAGTCTAGTAATAGGTAACAAATTTAGGCGTAAGGAATACCTCTAGCTTCATTTGTACTGCAAATGAAAACAATCCTAAAGATACAAACCACCAAGGTGCAAAATGAGTTTTCCAATTCACACGCACAGGCCACCACGAGTTAAAACCTCTTGGTTTCTTCCCATAGTGCCCCAGGCAGTAGTTTTCATCTCTATTTCTCCATGGTCAGAAGTCAGAGCAGACCACTGCTGTCTAAGACCTTGCCTTTTTTTCCCTGACAGTTACAATTATTACAGCCCGGGGGACTCATTTTGTGAGCCTGGCCACCCGCTGACCTAGCCTGCAACCAGCAAACAAGCAGCAGCCAGCTCCCCTCCTCACTCCTCCTCCCCCCCTGCAATGCTTCTACACCCTGCCCCTTGCAAAAGGATATTAGCCACTATTGCTGAAGGCACAATCACATTATCAGCACCATTCTCTCTCCCTTTCTCCCTCTCCTCCCACCAAAGATAAATTTTTTATGTTGCTATTTTCTCCTCTTTTGTATTTGGCATTGGATATTTAGGTGATAAAGTGCAGAGCTGCTACTAAATGGGCCCTGATACAACTTAATAAATACCTAACAGCATCCAGGCTGCTCTCTATTACATTCCCTGTGTCCTGGGCTGCTCAGGATCCTTGGAGATAATGTCTGATAAATAAAAGTTATGCCTTAGTGAAGGGAAAATAGATACTTATTTATTCTGGAGTAATTACTTGTCCATTAAATGACTGCTGCAGTTGAAATGAGCTGCCTGATAATCCTCTCTCTCCCTGTTTGTCTTCCTGAAGTGCACACAGGCTCTGTGTTTCATACCCAGTACCTCACTGTCTTGGAGCACCTATACTTCTCTGCATGAATATGTAAGTAATACACAACTAATTTCTGCTAGGAGGTTGTCTGCTGATCTAGTCAGGAAATGTGCACAAGGAAAACTGTGACATCTGTAGGCTAAACCTGGAGAAAGCAGTCAGTGTGTGGGTGCCCTGCAGAACTGAGGTGTGATTCAGGAAGGGAGCAGAGCAAGATGCAAATCCAGGGGCTGGGCCTCTCTCATGGAAGGGATGGAAGGAGATGGAGTCTCAGACAGAAGCTGCAAGGAAGGCCACTCACTTGCATCTAAAGTGCACAAACTTTATTCTCATGGTCATACTTGAACATTGCTTAATTTCTTGGCCAAATTTCTAGCATCTTAATTCTTCTTTTTGCCTACAGAAAGCAATTTAACCTGAGTAATTGCTTGTACAACACATCCCTCCCCAAGCACTGACCAACACTCGGTGAGTGTTCCCAGCTGGGCTTGAGTGGCAGGAGCCAGCACTCAGTGTCCTGGAGACACACCTCAGAGATTCCCCTTTGGAGCCAGAGTTAGGTGTTCACAAAGTGCTGCTTCTTCAGGTGTAGGGATTTCATTCCTGCTGGGATGCCTTTTTGTGAAAGTAGCATGTCCTTGTTTAATTCCTGATAATAAGACTGGTCAGTCTGAAAAATCAGGATGGAGATAACTGATGGGAATTGTGCATGAGGCAACATTAGTTCCTACACTAAGTGTACTTGGTTTTTTTTGGTACCTCTGCAGAAGGAAGGAGAAATGATCCCAGAGTTTGTATCAACCACAGGAAAGCATTGAACAAAACACTTCAGCAGTCTCTCAAATCTCTCTTTTTAGAGATGAGCTGTTTTGCCTGTGCTAACATAGGTGCAGAGTATGCATGCATGAACACACAGGGACACAGATGGAGGTACATTCAGGAATCAGTCCTCTAATCTTCCCTCTTCTTTTCTTTTCCAAAAGGGCTGGTTTTTCTTTACCAGAGTCTTTTCCAACTGTGTTCTAATTGCTGAAATGGTCAGCATAAAGTCCCATCCACCAAAATGAAGTGAGGCAGACTCGCACAGGCTGCTAAACTTTGCAACACAAAGCCACTTCACAAAGAGTTTAGCTCTATAGAAACCACAGTGAATGCTAGGAGGAATCCCAGAAAACTTTGCATGATGCTTCAAAATGCACCACAGGGATCCTGTGCTTGTTACCTCCTGACACCATCTTTCTGTGAAGGAAAAAGCACACAGCTCTCTGTGGAGCCATCACCCCAGGGTCCTGTGCATTCAGCACTAATATTGCAAAGTTTCAGGTCTCACAAAGGAGACAACAAGGACCTTTGATTGCCCCTGTTGAAGCTCCTGGTAAGAAGCAGGTCACTTCTCTCCAAGCCCTTGGAGCCTAGATGTGTGGATATTTTCATGGCCACTTGACAGGTGACCATTTCAGCACACAGGGTTGGCAGTGCTGCTGGGGGTTATCTGGATTGAGCTGTAGGCAGGAACTGAACCACAATGAGCATGGAAAAAAAAAAAAGAAAAAAGCTCCCTGTTCTTCGTTTGTTTAGAGACAAGCCATCTCAAACTTGTTTGAAGCCTTTTTTATTGAATTCACACTCTTGTGCCAAGCACTGAAAGATTTACTTTGGCTATTGCTGTAAGATGGAAAGCATATGAATGCCTGGCTGGCTGCCAGCGCGGGGTGAGCCGTGAAAGGTCTGCTACAATGGAGGCTTCCATGGAACAAATGGGAATGCAGTGGGCAGACGTGACTGGAGAAAGGCTTTGGCATTCAGAGAGCTGCCTGAGCTTTAATCCAGTGACTGAAGCAGGGTCAAGAGATAACACATCTAACCTGCACAGCTTTTCACTCTGCAGCAGCTGAGAAGCAGGGAGCTACAGGTACACGCACATGGCATCGGAACCAACAGCTGCTTTGCTTCCCTCTTGCAGGCTCCAGCTCTGCCCCAGCCTCCATCTGCAAAGGCAAAGACCCACTTGGCCTCAGCCAGGGCAAGGGAGCCCAGTTGCTGTTGTGTATTTCTTGCAGATGTTGCCATAATTTTGTTGTGGTACAACTTGACGTAGGGCTCCCTGCTGCATCCAAAAGGGGCACATTATCTCAATTAATGTTTCACAGCAAACATGGCACTGATAGTATTCATGGGACTCAGGACTATTACCATTTGCATGGTGACTAGCACAAGAATTATGACTATGTGTGTTTTCTGCAGCAAAATTTGCCCTCGGGCTCCCTTTTTTTCCCCCCTCCCTCCTTTTTGGCTTGTGACAATGTTCCCTTTTTCTTCCTCCTTCTGTTTTGATTTCTACTTAAAGTTTTATGGCTCTGTCCCCTCCAGGGTGCTATTATCTTGTATGCTAATAGGGCTATGCATATTCTATTAGCGTTGTCAGTGTGAGATAAGAGGCACATTCTGTAAGGAGCACTCAGGGGGTAATAATCCCAGCAAGGGGTCTCAATGTTAGTACATTATCAGTCATCTTCACATTTCAGTGGAGCCTGTTTATGCACCTCTTCAGCTGCACAGCTCAGACACTGAAAATTGCTGAATGTTTACAGAAACTGTTGTAGAGGAACATAATGGGATTGGAGATTGACTTGATAAAGGAGCCTTCTCCCTTGTTGCTTCCAGATACAAGATGCTTGTAACTGTGTGCAATAAGTAGGATAATATGTTATATGGCAGTTAGCAGCTTCAAAGCAGGCTCCAAGCTGTATTTCAGGCAGTGGCAAAGCTATCTAGGAGAAGCTTTCAAAAGGGTGCACAACCATCTTCAGAGAGTTCTCACTTTTGAGATGGTAACACACAAATGCACCTGGTTCACATCAATAAGAAGGCTGACCATGTTTTACAGCCTTTAGTCTTGAACTTGAGTGATTCTGAGGGGCAGAGCCATGGAGAGAGAATTGGTGACAGCACGGGAAGGGCCATTGAGTGACTATTTACAACACTGTTAGCTCAGTAACATTCCTGGGATGCAGCAATGGGCAATGGCATGTGAAATAGCTGTCATGCAAGTGCTCTCCTCAGCTCTGGAGGATGCTATGGGCTGGGCAAGCAGAGGCTTGGCTCTTGTTGGGCAGAAGTGGTGTTTCTCCTGGTTCACTTGTGTTCCCACTGAGCTTCACTGGGGTGGTAACAGTGCACTTTGCCATGATAGCTTCCTCTGGCAGCCATCAGCACATCCATCCCATGGGCAGGAAGGAGTTCATCTGCTGGGGGAACGTCCTGCTCCCACCCTCAGCTGTGGCCTTTCTTGAGCTGATAACCACAACTCCATCATTTACAAAAAAGAGTAGATCTTTGGTCTTTTTTCTACTTCTCTGACATGAGTTTTGAGGGCACTTTGCACGGGGTTAGATTTTTTCAGAACTTGGAGAAGAAGAGGTAAAGCACAGCAGGATGGTCAAATCCAACTCCTGTCTATGCACAGGACAACCCCCAGAATCACACCATGTGTCTGTTACGTGCGTAAATGTACAATTTATGTACATAAATGGCATTTGAATAGTTTCTGTATATTTCCCAGTAATTCAGTTACTTCTATTCCAACAGTAGCAGTTCTAATGGGACTCAAAGTTCTCATTTAGTTAAACTAAGGATGGAAAGAAAAGGGGAACTGGTGTAATTTTTGGGAAGGTGGCATCTGTAATTAGGTCTAAAATCAGGGACTTTGTCTGCAAAATCAGGCACTGAATCTGCTACAATGGGACAATAAGCTAATGGGGAATGGCAGCAACTGCAGAGGTGAGGAGCTAATGGAATGAAGGAAGACAGAAACTTCTGTTCCTACAGTGTAACTCCTCCTTTCTCCACAGAGAAGACTAAACACTCTGCCATGGGCAAAGCCTTCAAATGTCACTCAGGATAAATATGCAAATTCCTAGATGCCTAGGTGCTTAGTTAGATGATCTAAACTGAATTCCTGGGAAGGAGAGGCAGCTGTGTACTTGCTCCAGCCAAACAATGGTAGCAAGGAGAAAAGGGCTGTGTTTTGGATCACTTCTGCAGTACTCAAGATTACACATGGATATGAACACCCCTTCCTTTAAAAATATTTGTCCTTGACATTTCCAGACACATGGCTCACACCAAATGTATGCAGCTCCATCTCCTGAGGGTCTGGAGATTAAAACCCCTGCTTTCTCACCTTGTGATCTGGCATTAATAGCTGATAGAAAAATCACATACATGACTGACATCTTCCTAGAAATGTGAGCCTGTGGAATTAATGAATGCCATGCTGGAAAGCAGGGGTCAGTTTGGAAATAGGATTGCTGTTGCCAGCCATCCAGTCATGAAGTGGACAATCTGCCGCTCATTTTTTTTTGCCTTAGCATTGAGGAAAATTGGTCTGGAGAATAAAGCAGTCAGAAAATAAGCAGCTGTGTTTCTTGGGCCACTGGAGGTTGATGGACTTTTATGGCTTGTGGAAATCAGACTGACTTCTGGTTTACAGAAGAGCCCTTAGCACATTCCTCACGACTGCCAAGTTCTTTATCCTGCTGCTATCTGCAGGATAAATCTGCAGATCAGGAGGCTTAGGTGGCTCAGAGGCTTGATGGTCAGACCCTCTTGTGGTTAGGTCACTGATGGTGGGGCAGGGGTGTCAGACAGCTGAGCTACCATCCTCTGGGTGCTTGATGAAATGTCAAGGGCAGGGATGTCTCTGCCCTCTTTGTGGGGCAGCCCCAAAGTTTGATGCCCTGGCTTTTTGTCAAGAGCAAAAGAAAAAGCATAAAAATAGGGAAAAAAATATAGCTACAAAGGGAGCTGGGAGAGAAAGATCTGGAGAGGAAAACCTTTTAGTTATACTTTTTTCTGGGTAAAGAAGAGCAGTATTTGAATAAAAATACCACAGTGCAGCAAACATTTAATTCGAGGGGGGCATGCCATTTCTCCTTGTTCTGCCAAGGTAGCTCCCACTACCTCTTAGCTCTGCTGCAGCCATTATTGCTGCTTCTGGGGGCACAGTGCTTCTTTTGGCTTCCACAGTGAAAATGCACAACTCCTGACTCTGTCAGGCAGGGCAGAAAAGGAATGCAAAAGGCAAGAATGGCCTGTCCTCTGGAACTGACTTTCTAGACCTCACCAGAAAAATCCCTGTGCCCTGGTCCCTGTCTGCATCTGAGCAAGGGTCCAGTCAGGGCCTCCCTCTGACTGGATTCCCCTCTCTAGGTGTGTTTGGAGGAAGGTTTAATTTAATCAGAGGTAGGTTGTGTTCAGCTAAAGCAATCCCTGTAAACAGACTTTAAAAAGAAACTGCATTTGCAACAACTGAAGGGATAAACTGTACAGGATCTGAAGAGATATCTAATGTCCTCTGCAAGTTCCTTGCTGTCCCAAAGCAACCTCTGGGGAAAATACCTCCACAAGTATCCTGTTTAGCTCAGTCTGTGGAATGTAGAGGTGGCATGTGAGGAGAGCACTGCAGCCAGCCTGCTCCTGTCTGCAGGGTCCCACTCCTCACAGCAAGTGAGCAGGGAATAACCAAGCTGTTGTGCCTTGGAATGCTGGGCAGGAATGGTGCTGCTGGAAGACAGGATGGTCACCTCTGTGCCTGAGAGGCATCCCCTGCTCCTCTGGGAGCAGAGGAAGGTTGCAGGGGGAGCAATGTGGAAGCAATTACTTTAAGAGCCGTCGCTGGGGCAATTCCCCAGGAGCCCTGTGAGCCTGTATTTCTGCAGCCTAGTGCATTGGGCCCTAATGAAGCAATTAAGCCAAGGGTCCTCTGTGTTTGATCTAAATGTGGTAATTTTTACCAAAACATGGCCGAGTGATGGATCCCCATAACTCAGCCTCCTTAATTGGACTTAATTTGTTTGGAATACGAATGTGCATTTCATTAAGCCAGGCCTTTGCCCACATGTTTAAAGAAGGGCTGTCAAGGAAAATTAAGACCCAGTTTGTTTTCAAAGTTACTGGTTTCTATCAGGCCAGGACAGAGATCTTCCAGCAGAAGGTTAGAGATAATTAGGCAGAGACCTCAAGCCAGGGGAAAAAAAAGCTTTGGAGACACTGTACAGCTGAGAAAGCAGGAAGGAAAGCTCCTTGATGAAGAAACATAAGAATTGGCTGGTCATGTAGTAAAGTCATGCATGGCTAGCTTGGATAACTGTGACCTGTTGGCTGAAATGTGCTTTGTGTTCTTGAGCACTGAGGATGGAGCCTGGCTCTGCTTAGGGGCAAGCAGCAGCTGCACTCATGCCATGCTCAAGGAGCACTGATGGCATCTCCAGCAAAGAGCAGTACAATGAGAAGGGCAAAAAGGATTTTTCTTGTTCATGCAGCTTTACTGAATCTGAAGCATTGGATTTAAAGAGTGCCTCTTGCCCAAGCATAGACATGCAGTAGGTGTTTGTCATCCTCTCAGGAAGGCTATTAGTGTGATGCATGGAATGGGAGTTTATTCCTTGATGAATTGTGCTTTTGACCTGCTGCTACTGTTGGGGAAAGCAGCACAGTGCACAAAACTAGTCCCAAAGAAGTGAGGTATAGGGAGGAGAGCATGTAAACTAAAATACTGAGACACCTGGGTGTAAGTCTGCTTCTAGTTCTCTCTTGTTTAGTAAAAAAACCAACAAGGAATGCAGTTAGAAATGAATAATGCTTCAACATGCATGAAGAAAAGGGATTTTTTTTTTTTTAGATGTTGAAACATTAGCTCCTCAGCACAACAGCAGACAAAGCCCAGGTGTGAACACTGCAGCCTCCACTTTCTGTCACTCCTCAAGCATCACACACAGCTTCTCAGCTTCTCAACACTGCCATTTGGGACATCAGTGAGGCACTGATGGCAAGAGAGCCTTACTGTGGAAAAAGAGTTGCCTTGGTGCTCCCTGGCAGTCTCCATAGGTTCCATGGCCAAGCAAGCAAGCTGTGGAGTCCCTGAGAGAGTGGCTGGCCTGCAGAAAGCTGGCACAGCTGTAACAGAGCTGAAAATTGAACCCAGCTTCCCTGCACTGAGGGGATGGAGGGGCTGACCTGGGAAAAGCACACTGAGTGTTTTGATGGGCTACTGTGCTGATGACAGCTGCAGTGGCTCTTAATTGTGCATCTGCATGAAACATGCAGAGAATCAGTAGCTTTTGAAGCAAAGCAAGCCCTCTAGGTAGTGTTATCTCCTGTTTCTGGACCTGCCTTCACTGCTCTGCAGCTGAGCAAAGCTGGCATCTCTCTGGGAGATGGGACCTGCCCTTCTCTTCTTGGGTGGCTCTACTTGAGAAGTTGGCAAAACACCCAGAACAGCATCAGACCTAATTTAGTATCAAATTAGCTGACCTAAAATAAACAGAATAAAGTCAAATAAATGCCATGGCATTCGAGTTCTCTTGGCTGGGTCTCTGTGTGCCTGGCCAAGATTTATGGCAAGCTGTCACTGGAACCTGAGGAGGAATGTACAGCACACAAGTGCCCTGCAAGCCCTCTGCCAGTCTCCTGGCAGAAGTTTGGAGAGCCCAGAATAAGATGCTGGAGAGGAAGGATGCTGTGGGACAGCAAGAGGGTGCAAAGGGGTGAGGGTGAGGCAAAGCTCAGGCAGGGAGATGCTGGAGCAGGGCAGATCCCAGGTGCCAGCACACATTCCAAAGCCTCTCCTGGCAGGTTTCTCTCTTTCTTCTGGTGTGTCTGCTGAGCACAGTGAAGCAGTTTGCAGAGGCAGGCCCAGAACACAATTCTCCTGGTGGGGAAATGAGCATGTCAGCTGTTTCAGCCTCTTACCAGTGTTTCAAATGTTTGCAGCAATAACAGAGAATTTGAAAGGACATCAGAGGTGGATTTACAGGGCTCCTGGGAAATCAACTGTTTCTGTTCCAACAGCTTCTTCATCATAACTTGCTTTCTCAGTCAGGGAATGATGTTCTATTCATCTTGGGGTGTGCAGTGATTACTGTTCAATGCAGAGCTGGCTTCAACCTCCATTTGTGCAATAACCTTTTTTGTCTCTTCAGCAAGTCCAGCATAGGAAACTTTGGGGAGAGGTCCACTGACCAAGTGGATAATTGTGTTCCAAGGCATCCTGTGAATAATGCAGATAAAAACCCCTGGAGTGAATAATTCATTTTGCCTCCACTCCTTTTGAATTAGCCTATTCATGTATGTGTCCTTTGCAGCCTGCCTGGCCCTGTGCATGCATGGATTTACATAGCAATGGTGTCATTCACAGGTACTTAATATCAAAGCAATAGAGCTATTCCTCCCTGCCCATGTTCCTGACTGCTCTGTGTGTTTGCCTATGTGTAAGGAAGCACTGTGTACTGTAAAATTCAGGGCTTGATTTTAAGATGAAACCTGACCCATTGTGTTTGCTGCTGGGATGGCTCTCTGGGATTAATGCTAAGAAACCTGCCAATGAGGGAAGATCACTGTGGCCTGGCTATGAATTCCTGAACAAGTGTTTTGGGCTAGTCCATCTTCAGCTGCAAGTGTTCTGCACTGATGTATATATTGATGTATACAGCCAAAAATGAAATGACTTACAGCTTTACCTTCCCTTTCCCTTGGCAGTGACTTCTGCATCCTGGGTCAAGCAAAGCCTATGAGCAGGAGGAAGAATTTACCTTTAGGGATGGTGTTCCCTGAGGAGAATGGACAGCACTGGAATTGCCTGAGCATCACTGGTACCCTGAACATTTGTAACAGCTTCATCTGAGCAGCAGAGAGAAGGAGCCTGTTCCCTGCTGGGAGCAGGTTTGTCAGAGAAGCTCTGGGAAGCTCTTTCTGTTTGCATGGACACCTCAAGTGCAGCTAGCTCTGGAATGTGTGTCACTCACAGTTAGACACTTGGGCTCAGAGCTGGTGGAGTCATTGGCCAGGCTGCTTGCTGTCTGGCTCTGGAGGACAAGGTGATGTGACAGGCAGTGGAGCTGAGTGAGTAATCAAGGCTTTGTGGAGATCCCAGTGGGAATCTGTTTGCTGTGTGTCCTTCTGCCTAGGACAGCCAACAAGTTGTGAGCATGCAGCTGCTAATGAGGGCTGGCAGGGCAGATGGTTTATCTCTGGCTGCCTGAGAGCTGCTGCTCTGCAGAGAGAGGCAGACACTCCTTCTCATATGGGCTTTTCACTTTCCAGTCCATTACAGGTGACATAACTGATGAAGAGCCTGTCTGTCAGGGATGTCCCTGGAGGGGTGAATCTTCATCCCCTCCTGTGCTGTCTGCTCATGCTCTTTCAGATCATGCTGGGCACCAGGTGAGAAGGAACTCCTCTGGGAGCTGGATCACAGCTTCCCAGCCTTGCCAAGCCCTAGCACACCCCTAGCACTTGCCAGGCAATGGCAGCTCTAGAACAAACCTCTCCTCAAGTGGAGATGCTTCAAATAAATCACTGCCTGTCATTTTCTGAGTGGGTCAGAAGAAGACTTGTAAGCCTGTGCTGTGAACAGCTCTAACCCACTGCTTGGGAAAGAAATGCCAGAGCAGGCACACAGCATTGCTCTGGCTCCATCACCCAGGAGAGAAAAAGGGGAGCAAAAAGCTGACAGCTGTGGCCAGTCGTGTTCTGTGCATCAGCCATTGGGCATTTGCATTTGCAGAAGGTGCACACTGCTAACCTGGTCAGGCTCACCCTGCACTCCTCAGGGGGAATTGCTGTTCCCATCTGGCAGCACAGAAAGCACAGGGCAGATGTGCCCAGAACTGAGCTGCATTCAGCAGTGGCAGAGGCTGCTGTGGCAGGGCCTTGTCTGTGGCCAGCAGGGATTGTGCAGCAGAGCAGGGATGGACTAGGGGGGCTTTGTGTCCCACAGCATTGATCTGAACAACTAGAACTGAAATAACATGCCTAGATTTCATGGCTAATGAATAAGGGTGCTGTTCACTAGACTGAGCCTCACCTTTTCTTTCTCATTTGAGCTGACCTTCTGTACCTTTGCCAGAGTCCAAGTGTTATTTTCCAACGCCCATTTGTGAGGAATAAAGACAAGATAAACATATATCCATGTGTGCATATCTAGACATGTATTTACTGAAGTATTCTCCCATGTCACTCTGGAGTGAGCTTCCTTTTGCCTGGCTCCAGAATACTCTTTTTTTTCCCCCTCATTAGATCAATTTTAGCTCAGTTTATTACTGTTTTGTGTCTGCTATTCCAGAAATGATTTTTCTAGGGCTAATCCCTAACCCCCAGCAATGTCAACAGTCACTGCTTAGAGCCAGCAGCCCTTTCACCTCCTGGAGAGCTTTCTGAAGAGAAGTCACAGATTGGGGCAATTGGAGCACCCATTTTTGCAGGGTAAGGTACTCCTCTGCTCTGCCTTTGTCTGACAGACCTGGGCTAATGACTCTGTGAGCTTTTGATAGGGAGCCAAGAATGGCTTGTAGAAAAATGTGTAGCACTAGAGCTTAGGTCCCCAAAGACAGAAATAAACCAAACAGGGAGAGATCCTTGCCTGCCACAGACCTTTACTAGCTCTGTGCAGAAAAAATACTCATTAGTCCCATGTTGTGTGTTTCTTTTTTTTCCCCCTTTAGATCCAAGCAGTATTCCCATCTGTATTTGGAAGTGTCTTGGGTTTGTAGAGTTAGGGCAGGCAGAGCTTTTCTTCTGCCTCCCCTCCTCTTTCCCCTCTGGTGTGGCCTCTCTGTGTGGCCTTCAGCAAGTCACTTAACCTTGCTGTGCATCAGTTTACTCATTTGTAAAAGGACTATTCTAACCATAGACACCCCTCAGGGGCTCCTCCAGAGCTAAATAATTCATGGGGGCAAAGCACTTGGTGAGCCTCAGAGCCAAGGTGCTCAGCAGTGGCAATCTAGTGCTGCTTTGTTACTGCAGCTCTTGCCAGGGAGAGCAGAGCAACAGCCTGAGGCTTGGGGTTTGAAGTTGGGAGTCAGAGTCTGTTTGGATTTCCATGCTCCCAGTTCAGCAGAGCTCTGAAATCCATGCTTAGTTCTGGAAAGACTCTTTCTTTCCCACAGGTAAGGCTCCCACTCTGAGGAGCTCTTTGGATCAGCCCCTGCAAGGGCAGAGGTGGAAGAGAAGGCTCAACTGGGCAGCTATCTCTCTCTCTGTTTCTCCTTTGGCATTTATGAGCTCAGCAGGAACATCACTGCCCCAAGAACAGAACCTCCTAAGGCTTGCAAAATCCATCCAGGATGGAAATCAATAAATGTTAACAGGAGAGAAACTACAAGCTGTGCATTTCCAGGGAGGCTGAGGTTTGCTGGGGTGGAGAGACTCTGCTGAGCATGACCTAATGCCTCAGGAAAAAAACAACCCAGGCAAGCACAGAGCTCAGCATCTAAACAGTATGAATATTGAACCAGAGGTCCTTGAGTAATTGTCCTTTCTTCACTCCAGGGGTGAAAAGGCTACATTAGACATTCACCAGCAGCAAATGGCACCTGACATCTCTTTAAGTGAAAGTCAGCTTGGAATTTTTTTTAATGGCCAAGCATAAATCTTTTAAATTATAAATCAATAAATAGTTAATTCAATAATAGGAATCTTTTCAATATTTAATGAGTCATATGCAGAATGGCTCTGTAACTGGATGTTGATGGAACTGTGTCAAAGGAATTTGAATCAAACTTTCCTAAACTCCCTAGATTAAAATAGTTATTGATTCAAGCCTAAGCTCAGAAGGCTGGGGCAGAAGGAAGGGCAAGGGGAGGCCTTCAGCATCCATCTCCTCATCCAGGAGGACAGCTGCTCATTTCTTATCATGTATTCTTGGGCTTTTCAGCTGGTGTTCATGTTCCCACTGCAAATATGAGCAAGAACCTACACAGGCAAGATTTTGTGTGAGCATATTCAGTAAAATCCTGGCTTCGTGTGCTCTTAACTAGAAGCTGTGGCAGCCTGCCTCTCATGGAAGGATTCTGCTAACCAGCACTGCCATTGAGATCAGGAACATCTCCAGCTGAAAGTGCCCACAGGTTTGGGTTGTTCACCAGGGTGTGCAAGTGCCAGTGGGAGCTGGATCTCTGTGTGCTAGACCTGGATTTGTCCCTGGAGCATTTTGTCTGAGGAGATCTGTAGCCAGTGTTCACCCTTAATAACTAGGGGCTGCTGTAAGGCAACACTCTTCTTAATTACCCAAAATTGGAGGCATTTTGTGCTTAATCCTCAGACCACATCCAGTGCACTGTTCCTCCATGGCAGATGTGGCATCTTCAAGTGTTGTCTTGCCCAACATTCCTCTCACTCACTGTTGATCTCTTGGCAGATAAAATGGTGGAAAGGATGGTGTTGGGGAGAGGATGCAGGAGTTGCAAACAGGCACCAAAAGGCAGAAGGAAGGAAGAGATTGTGTGGCAGCTGAGCTGAGCTTGTTCCTTGCAGTGTTGCTGAATGAGAGCTTTGCTCTGGGCCTGCTTTGTGTGCATTCAGAGCTGTATGTTTCACAAGCACCTCTTGCTGTGTGAGGAACTGAAAAGGCTTTGCTGCAAGGCTTGTTCACCATCTCTAGAGCTTCCTGGGATTGGTGTCTCCACACTCCTTTATCAAAGAGACTCCTGAAATAATGAAACATGGTATCAGAAACTCCTTATCAGAACACCTTACCCTAGCCATCAGACACATGGCCAAAGCTCTCTGTATTCTGAGGAGGCAAAGCATGACTGCACAGCATTTGTCCTCCTGCCTTTGAGGGCTTGTCAGAACCAGCCCCAACCCAGCATTACCTGAAGCAGGAGCCATTGTTAGCTGTGTCTGTGCATCTGTAATCAGTTGTAGTTGGTTCAATATTTGTAGCAGATGAGAGTTTCATTTGTATTCTGCACACCTCTGCTTTCCCCTCTCTCTCTCTCTCTGTGTATACATACCCAGCAAAGCTGCCTGCATATCCCTGCTTTGTTGGTTTTTTCCTCTCCTCCCAGGATGACAGATACTGTAACAATGACAGTAGATTAATATCTCCTTAATCAGCCAAATGAACATGACATACAAGGGTGACAGTTCAATTTGCTGCTAACAGATTGTGCCTATCAGAGCCCTTCCATTCCAACTGAGGTTTATTTCTGGCAGAGATCACACGGTTCTGGGAGGACCTCAGCTTCCCACCAGCTCACAGAGCCCCGTTACATCCATCAAGCACCACAGAGGTGTTACTCACCAGCCTTGTCAGGACACTAGCTGCATGGGAAATGAAATGAGCCTTGACACAAGCAAGGGAGCAACTCTGCCAGGGAGCTGGGTGAAGCAGCAGCATCTCTTGCTGACTGCACAGCCTCTCTTGTAGTGCCTGTTGGGTTGTGGGTGCTGCTGGACTGGGGCTGTTCAAACGTGGATCAGCCAGGGAGGCTGTTGAAAGATGATGGATCAGCCAGGCTGTCTCCTGGGGAGATGCATGAAGAAATGCACTGGGGAGGAAGCACAGGAGAGCTGGCAGTTGAGGTAGAAGAGATACACTAACTCTTAGTTCCCAGAGCTGGCTGTGCTTAGGGTTTGTTTGCAGGTGGGATTTCAGGAGGCTCTGGTTTCTACTGGTGAAACTCAATCTGCAGGCTCTAATTCAACTCTCCCTTTTCCTGCTTCCTGCTGTGTTTCAGTGCCCTAAGCCCAGATCCTGTAGAAAGGAGCTGCAGCTCCTGCCCAAGGCTTGTCCCCACTCCTCCCCTAGGCTCAGCCAGGCTCCCTTGGCTCTCCTGCAGCCCTGCAACACAACACCTAAGCCTAGGTGGGCACCACCAGCAAGCACTTGAGATAAAGCTGGGGCTGCATGTGTGTGAGCAGAGCCTCAGGGTGCTGCCTGCACGCTGCCCACACCTCACTGCTGCCTGGGTAGCACCATGAGAGCAGGCAGGGCACCAAAGGCCTGGCTTGCTTGCTGAGGTGTGAATCTGTCCTCAGCACTTCAAGGTCTGATCCTGCAGCCCTTGCTGCTCCCTGTGGGGCTGGGATGGAACGGGAGAGTTTTCCTCTGCAGGATGAACCCCTATGGTTTCTTTGGGCAGTGCCTCACATGAGCCATCTGCCTGCTGTGCCCTTCCCACCCAAATCTATCAATCACATTTATAGAGCTCTGCAAACCCCATCCCCAGGCAGGGATTGCTCCAAATCCTGCTAGCAGGTTCAGTTCCTCACTCTTTGCTTGTCCTGTGGAACTTCCTTTGCAGTTTGCTTCACAGAAGGCAGGAGAGGTGTGTGTTTGTGAAAGGTGAAATACAACTAGTTCCAGTGGAAAGCTTTCCAAGGCAAAACTGACAATATTATTAGCAAAACAGTGGCATTAGAAGTTATCCATATGATTGTAATTAGGGAGGTAAGTCCTTCCAAAGGGGAGTTCTGTGCTTGTTACAGCTGCTCTCCTACAGATGTGTTCATTATTTGTATCCTTGTTTTTTCTCTCCTTAATACAGGGTTTCTAATAAGAATAACTCATCAAGGCTTTGTGACTAATAAATTCTCTAAATTACAGTCCAAGGATGCATGACTTCAATTTTTTTCCTCCATCTTCAGTTTTTAATTGCTATGCTATTCCCCACTTGCCTTTTTTTTAATGACTCATTAGGCTTAAGGGGAAAGAGCAGAATTTAGTCCACATCAGATCTTGCATCAAGTTGTGGACACCTCAGAAGGGAAGTGATAGATTATGGGGAGGAAAAATGTGACTTGTGTGTCTCAAGAGGAGACTTCAGCTTTCAATTATTAAGGATACTCTAAGCATAACACAATAAAATTGCTTAAGAAAGCTCCAGACCAGGCTTTGTTATTAAAATCATTTGAACAATTATTTCTCATTCAAATGCAATCAAGATGTCCACAGTTCTTGTGAGCTATAGATTTATGCACAGCCTTTAATGTGTGAATAGCTCTACTGGGAGCATTTCAGGGTTCTGAAGATTAAATTTAGATGTGTCCTTAAAATCCTTGTGAAATGGGGACCAGAGGGAGTCAGAGGTGACATTTTTGGTTACAGATGGTGGTGTGAGCCTCAGGCATTGCAGTGTGCTGCCTGCAGGTGAGGTGCTGCCTGAGCACACCTGAGGGCACAGGCACCCACATCCCCAGCTCTCTGTCCTGCAGCCAAAGGGAACACTAGCCCTGCTGAGCTGCTGAAGCCCACTGCCCACTGCAGCACTGCCCCAGGCCCCAAGATTTCCTCCCATGGTACCTGTGCAAGCACATGAAGCTCCTAAAAATGCCTTTTCAGATGCAGCTGCAGGATTGGCTTTAGCACTCGTGAGGTCAACAGCCACCCAGGGCCACAAGCCTTGCTTGATGGTAGAGAGCAGAGAGGTGGGAGCTCCAAGTCAAATATTAGCCACAAATCCAAGCTGAATAAAGCAGATTCTTCCAGGTGCCCCTCAAGATCTCTCCTTGGCATGTGCCATGCCCTGGCTTGCAGTGTTGTGCCCATTTCACTCTCCCCAGCTACAAAAGAATTGCACAAGCTTCTGCTTCAATGGTGGGAGGAGGCTGACCTGGGGAAAACTGCCTATTTCTCTTCCTTTCCCTTGACAGAGTTCTTCATTGGTCTCAGATTTTTATGGGCCATCATTGGCATAGCTTTGGGTTGTGTTTTTAAGGTTATTTCAGTTTTGACACCACATCATTTGCAAGCAGCTTCAGGTGGAGCAAAGCCCTTGCCCTGAGCACTCAGGGAGCTTGTGTGCTGTGTTTCCGGAGCTGGCACCACTGTGCTGTCGGAGCAAGGAGAAGGCTTAGGAAGCTGGGGCTCACCCCTTTGCAATTGCCTCATCTTGTTTATGGCAGGGGCTTTGCCAAGCCTCAACCCAGCCTCTGGAAGGCTTCCTCTTAGTGTTTGTCTTGGCTGCAGTGCTGCCACAGGCTCTCCCATTTCAGTGTGGCAGGGCTTTGGATTCTTTATTCCCCATGTCCGGCTCAGGAGGAACTTGGGCTTTTGCTTCCCTCTGCACACAGTCACAGAATGGCTAAGGTGGGCAGGGACCACCAGAGATCACCTAATGCAACCTCTCCACTCCAGCAGGGTCTCCCTAGAGCACAGTACTCAGGATGTGTCCAGATGGGTTTGGAATATGTCCACAGCCTCTCTGGGCAGCCTGGGCCAGAGTCCTGGGCATCCTCACAGCAAAGTTCTTCCTCATGCCTGCCAATGGGCAGGTGCAGAGGTCAATCCTAAACATCCAGAGGCTCTCAGTGCTGGTTTCATGGTTGCTTCAGGGACTGTGCTAGGCCTTCTGTAAGCACACAAAGTGTGTCTGGAGTGCCAGAAGAAGAGGATCTTCTCATGCCATGTGGAGGCTACACAGCACCAAACATGATGGAAGAGTTCAGCTCCTGCCTTATCAGCTCCTACAGTTGCTAGTGGCTTAAAAACTTCTCAGGGAGACCTAAAGAGCAAGTTAAAAGCCCGTTGAGTACATGCTAACAACAGCAGAGAAATGGAGTTGTACACTTGTGAGTACAAGGCCAATCTCTCTAGAGGGAGGCAGAGAGCCATTGCTCCCGGAGATTGCCTCCTCCATCTCTGCGGCACAATCAGCAGCCACACAAAAAGCACTCCTGGCAAGCCTCTTTCAGGGGGCAGCACAGCTGATGCTAGTGGCAAAGGCCTTAAATATTCACCTCCATCACTGGCTCAGCAGGATTTTGCTCTTGCAAAAGCTGTGCAGCACTTTGCCTGCAATTGCAGGTCTCAGATTGTAGCCCTGCCAGTGCAGAAGCAGAGGGTGCTGGGAGGAAACTAGCTCTGAGCTGGGCTCTGCCTAATCAAGGCTACAAGTGCTAACAAAGCAGCCCAAGTCCTCCCAGCTTTGCTTGCAGGATGCTGGCTAATTGTCTCCCCAATGTATTATTTCAGGGCACTTCCCAATGGTTTTCCTTCCTCTGCTGTCCATGCTATGAATGAAGACTCTTCTCAGGTGTGTTCAGTGATTGCACCAGCTGCTTCCTTGGCCTTCATTCACAGAATCCCCAATTTTGGCTCTTGCAGCATGTGCTTGATGCAAGAGAAAATGCTGCTGAGGAGAAACTTCAGCCCAGGCTGTCAGAAAATCTTCTCTTCTGCTAAAACAGTTGGGTTTGATTTTGCTTTTGGTTTTGTTTTCAAACCCTAAACTGGCACAACAATCTAGTTACCAAACAGGTTTTATTTAGTATCCAAATTCTTGGCAGCACAGAGCATTTGTGAACCTCTTGAGGCCTGTGCTCCCTTGAAAGGGAGACTGCTCAAGGACCCAGCTCCCTTGTGCTGTGCTCACTTCATCCTCCCCTGCCTGGGGAAGCATCCTCCTGGTGGGTGCTGGAGGAGATGGAGGTGGCCTGGCATTGCCTCCTCAGACTGCTCAGAGCATCCTGGAGCCCTTGGGCTGCAAATCTGCAGCCTGGGAGCAATCCCTGGCAGTGAATTGCAGGGGACACAAAAGCAGTTTGTGGAAGCACAGCCAGAAAGTGATCCCAGTGAAAGGACTGCAACATCTGCAGCCATGCTGGCAGGTGATGGAGCTCAAACCCTCATGGGCATTAACTCTTTAAACCCAGGTTCCTTGCAGTTAAAATGGAGTCTGACTGCTGGTCCAGAGCAGAGAGCCTATTTCCTTTTCCCAGTTAGCTTTGAAAGGTGTTTTACAATTCAAATGAGCCATGCAATTAAAGGTGCCATTGCCCAAAGTGGACATTCCTGCAGTGTGTTAGAGCTTGGCCCACAGTCAGCTCCTGCTGCCTTTGGGCTGTAAGCTGCCTGCTCCAATCTCAGGAGTCAACAGGAGACTGAAATGTTCCAGAATCCTCTTCCTTGTGGGCTTTCCTGTTCTTCCTGTCCTTCTTTCCCTGCCTAGTGTTTAATGCTCAAAGTCAAGCATAGAGAGGATGCTCAAATTCAAATTGTGAGGAGGAATGGTGCAAAAAAGCCCAGAATACAATAAGATAAGGAGTATTTTAAGTTACCCACTCCAGCTCCCTGGCAAGACAAGATGATATTCCCCAACACACAGTAATGTGCTGTTCCCATGACACATAGAAGGCTTGACAACCTGTGTTACCAAAGAGCCTATAAATACACTAAAAACTAGCTCTAGTGCCTATCTCTGTCTCAAACAGGGACCATGCACCCACCTGGACCTAGTACTGCAGGTAGGAGCTCATCTGGAATCATCTCTTGGAGCTGGCCAAGTGACTGCTGTGGGGAGATGGACACGTGGCAAGATTTACTGCAGAGCTTTTATTGTCAGCTGTAAAATGTCCTTTTGTTTATCCTTTGGAAGCTGTAGGCTTCAGAGCTGAACTGAGAGCATCTGGAAGCTCTGGGCTGAGGAGATGTTGGTGCTCTGAGCACTTCCAGGAGCCAGGCTAGAGTGACTTCAGCTTCCTAGCTGCACCTCTGCCATCAGCAGGTACCTAGTGCCTTCCCTGGCAGCAGGACAGCTGAATCCCAATGCCAGCAAACAAGGCAGCTTTAAACTTTAACCAGCAGAGTAATGGAAATCAAATACAAAGGGAAGGGGGGGGGGGGGGTGTGTAAAAAAATTGACCACAATGTTCTTTATTTTGGCATTCTGCAGGAAAAAAAAAAGGAAATGTGTACACTAAATAATAAATAAGGCCTGCAATGTTTTTACAGCTTCTTTCCTAGCCCTGAATATTTAAAAGATGCAAAAATGTGGGACAGGGATTTACTGAGGACAAAAAGAAGAGAACTTATTTTTATGGAGAGAGAGAGAGAGCAAGATGGGGAAAAGAGAGAGCTGCATGTTTAATGGCTTCTGTTCACAGAAGGGAGAGGTTTCCAAGTGTGAACATATTTGTAGACAAACCAATCTGACAAGGCTGATGTATTACAGCAGAATTGGCCTGGGAAGCAGGAGTTTTGTTGTGAGGGTGCTGCTTGGTGTAAACAACTCCTGCTGGGCTTTGGCAGCCAGGCTCTCAGCTCTTTCAGCTCCCAGGGAGTTGGGCTCTGGTACCTGAGAGCTCCTTGCAGCCAGCAAGACACACACACCTTGTGCTCACCCCTGGGGTAGAGCTGAAGCCAGAAGGGACCCAGAACTGTGACCTATGAAACTGAGTTTAAGAGGAGAAAGAACAAACAGAGCTCTAGGCAGAGGGCTTGTTTTGCCTGATGTGGACCAGGCAGAGGATTCCTTTCAGCATCACAGCATCACAGTGACCAGAAAGCTGCTCATGGACCTGCTCCTTCCTCAGGTGAACACAAGGACAGCTCTGGATGCTCTTGGGGTTGGCTCTCAGTAGGTCTAGGCTCAGCTTCTGTTCCAGCCACATGCTCCCTTCATGTCCTTCCTGTCCCTGCTCCTGTCACTCACAGAAGCATGAGAGCATCTTCCCTCTGCTGAAGACCTGTTCCTTGTCTAAGTGTTCTCCACTCCAGCTGTGGGGAAGCCTTGATGTGGGCAGGGACTCTTCCATGGGCAGAGGGGTGATGCCTGCATTTCCACAGGGAAAAGGAGAATACCAAGCTGGGGAAGGCCAGAGTGTGAGTTCCTCAGAGCCTCTCTCCATGGCTACCTTGGCTTGACCCTTTGTGTTTGGAAGCAGCTGAAAGCAGAGAAAGAAAGGCCTGTTGGCTCATTAGTCACTGTTCCATGGCTTATAGGTTAATGATTCTTTAACTGGCTTTGTTGGTTTTTTTTTTTCCTCCTGACTTTTGATTTCTTTTTGCCAACTTTATATTTTAATGCACGTTTTTATGGAATATATTTATGGTGCACATGTTGCATATAAAACACCATCATAAAGCTTTTCTGCTGCAGCCCTGTTGAAATAAATGATGCTATTATTATAATAATTTCATAGGGTTCTATCTGTTCTGGAATGAAAAGGACCTGTGGCTGCTTCAGCTATCCACCCAGGCAGTTTTTACAGCTTTCCAGTGACCTCATGGAGCTGCTGAAACCTTTCAAATGCTCCATTCCCCAGCAGAGGAGGGGGAGCAGGGAGAAGAACTAGGAGGTCTGCATGCTGACCAAGAAGCCATGAGGAGCAATAGTGCACACACTGGTGATGCTTTGTGATGCTTGTTGCTGCACCACCAAAATCCTTCCAGCCCCTGTAGAGCTGAGGTGCCAGGGAGAGTGGCCTGGAGGGGCTTGCCCAGCAAGAGGATGGAGCTCTGCACTTGGGAAGGGCTTTTCCTTCTACTGAGCATGAGCTCAGTGCTTAAATTACAGAGACTTCTTGTCCACCTCCAGCTCAGCACAATTGCAGTTGAGCTTCTCAACAAGGATGGATCTAAACATCTGTTGGGAGGCTGACACACTAGGGAGGAAGTGTCAGAAGAGAAGAATAAGGACCAAGTATGTGAGAATTTATCTGTATAAATATATCTCTAGATATAAATCTCTCTGTGTCTCCAGCTGCCTGCGTGCACCCTCTCCAGCTTTAATGGTAAACTTGAACCAGGCTAAGCAAACAACTGCAAAGTACTCTGGATTTACAGGAGGCTTTAAAAATTAATACTCAGACATGAAAATGCTTTATAGAAGAAAGAAACCTTTCATAAACTGCTCCATCTTGGGGAAAAACAGAAAGCACACTGAATAATTCAAGCAGGCACCAAGGAAAGTGATTTGCTGAACAAGTGTAAAGTCAATCTGAGGGTGAACTGGTCCAGATCTCACCTCAGGTAGGGATCTGGTTCAGGAAGGATGAGAGGAGAGTTAGACACCACAGGAGAGTCTCTGTAGTATTGTTATCATTGCTCTTTCTATGCTCAGGTGTAGAGATTGCCAGGAGCTTGGTTCTCCAGGTTAGGAGGACATCAGTCCACTTACTCCTCAGCATGCTCTGCAGCTTCCTTCTTAGAGCCTTCAGGTCTGAGGAAAGCCACTTGAGGTGAGGAGCTTTGTGTCTAGCAAAGGCTGCCCCTGGCTCTCTGGAGCTGCCATGGCCTGTGCTGCTCAGTGGGCAAGGCTCAGGCCTTCTTCTTGACCTGGACCTGCCCAGGGGGAGGGCAGGAGGCATTCCTAGCAGAGAGGAGCAGTGTTTGCACACTTGCCAATTTACTCCAGACACAGGTTGCCCTTGGAGCAGCCTGATCAAGGCTGGGTGGTCCATTTGGAAGCCTCATCCCAACTGTGACTGCTGTGGGCTTGTGCAGGTAGACTGACTGGGTCCTTTCTCTGCCATGCCATAAAAGGCTGGGGCTCTGCATAGTGTGCTCTGGAATGAGCCCTTTGGAGGAACAGGCTCCATAAAGCTTTTATAACCCAGCTTTTATAAGCTCTAGTGAGTTGGGGGGAAGGTTTCTGGTGTGTGTGTGTGTGCAGAGGATTCAGTTAAGGCACCACTACCTCAGCCTGGCAAAGGAGGTTGGGCATGGTCCCAGCTGCTGGAGAGCTTGACCTCTGGGATGTGGGAGAGAGTGAAGCCTAGGAGGGAGAGTGTGGCAATGGGTAGAGAGACATTATGGAACAAAAAAGGTCATTGTCATCGTGGGAGGAAGAGTTGTCCTTGCAGTAGCCCACCATGTCCTCCAGGGATGCTCTCTGAGGGTTGTGCCAGTGAAGGAGCAGCCTTCTCCACATTGTCTTTTGTGGGTTTGAGGGAAGAAAGTGACTGTTCCTTACCTGTTAGACCTTACCCCAGCTGGGAAGGATGGTGTAGGTCTCTCAGAGCACTCCTGTGGGGCTGTGACAGAGAAAACAACACAATTCCTGCTCTTCCATCCCCAAATGAACATTTGCTCCAGCAAAACCCAGAGCTTAGAGATAACTTGGTGCACCTCTGGATGCTGAAGCCTGTCTGCTGAATGCTGGGCACAGAATCCCATTTATTCATCCTTTCATGGGCTCCACAATGTGTGGAGAACCACAGGTGGTTCTCTCCATCCCAGCAGCAGCAGGCTTTGTCCCATCAAAGAGCATGGAAGCTGCAGAAAGCTCCTTCAGCCTCACTCAGCCTGGAGCTCTGCTGCTACAAAGCTGCAAGGCAGGAGACAATCTGCTCTACAATATTTTGTAGTTAAGATAAACCAAGCAAAAAAACTAACCCAAACCCCTTCTTGCAGCAGTTAATTTGGACATGGTCAGGATTTGAGCCCTTGTAAGGGATCTCACCTGCCATAAAGCTGGAATGGTGTTGAATTCACAGAGAAAGCCTGATGGAAAATCATCCTGTCAGGGGCAATTAGGCACGGGGCATAAAAAAACCTCTTAGAGAGATTACACTTCCCAGATTGATTTACAGAAAAACTTTGTGTTCATGCCATGCTTTGGGGTTGGTTTTGCCATGAAACATTTAAGCAACAACAGTTTCTAGCCTCTGATCTTTATGGTTTGGAAGCAGGAAGCCAGGAGCAAGCCCATCATGGTCTGAAGAAGGAGAGAAGGTCCTGAGAAGAAAGTGGCCAAATCAGTCCAGGATATTATGGGTTTAAGGGTTTGGGTTTTTTCCTATGGAAAAATGTTCCTGATCCTGGGCACATGCTCAAGAAAGACAGAAGGAGCTATTTTTAGACAAGCACATGTGGTGTGGAGTTCCCCAGTGCAGTGTGCAGGACAAGCTGGGCTGGCTGCAGCTCTGGGGACACTGCTGCACGAGCTTGGGACACCATGGCACAGAGCTCTGGCCCAGGAGGGCACAAGGGGAGGGAAGCCTTCTCCTTCTCTGATCCACAAATGCCTACACAAAGCAGCACTAATCCACCCTCATCTCCCACTCCAGCCCTGACAGGGAAAGGGGCTGAGGGCTGAGGTTGCCCAGGCAGGTGAGGAACCTCCTGTCCCCTCACACCTCTGCAGGCAGAGGACATCCCTCAGCCATCCCCAGCACTTGTGGGCTGCAGTCACCCTTCCACCTCCCTCCAGGCCAACAGCTCCTGTGCCTCTCTGGGGCCACTGCTGCAGCTCAGGCTCCTTGCAGTGAGGCAGGATCCAACTTGCTAAGATCTGCTCATAGCATTCTTTTTCCAGCCCTGTCAGCACTGCAGATCTAAGGCATCCCTGGCAGCTCAGCCTGGATCCAAGCATCCCTGGCAGCTCAGCCTGGATCCAAGCATCCCTGGCAGCTCAGCCTGGATTCTGCTTGGCCTCACTCACCATCCCCAGTCGTGCCAGCTCATTCAGGAGGAGGGTGATGATGTGTGAGGCAGAAAAAGCACAGCCTGGCCTTCAGGTGCTGGGCACAGTCACCACAAAGGCAGGCAGGGAAAAGGCTGTTGCCATTCCTACAGCATGATCTGGGAATCCTGGAGGCTCAGGGAGGTTTGCTGCTTGGCCATGAGGGTGTTGGGATTCTTGAGGAGCCAGCACAAGGAGCAGCTTTGTGTCTCCCTGAGCTGTAGCACTTCAAGCAAAGAGAGACTTCTTGGTAAGGAGTGGTGAGTGTCTAGCTACACCTTGTCCTACCTGCTCAGGGTCACCTCTCCAAGCCCCCATGAGCAGCAGTGTGGCTTCCTCCATGCCTTTAAGCTGAGAGATTGAGGCTCAGCAGACTTCTGTGGTTGTGTTGGCTTGATCCTGGGCAGCCTTTGGCTGTTGTGTTGGTTTGGAGTTGACCAGACTTGTGCTGTTTGGGATTGCTGCTTCCCCAGCGTGGAGAGCAGCAGGAGAGGTCTCCTGCAGCAAACCCCTCTGCTTGGAGCTCAAAAGCTGTTTGTTTGTGCTTTATTGAGCTGGAAAACATCTAGCAAACATGCCTTCTGCTTCTGGGGTTTGTTTTCTTTTCATCTTGTACATGAATTCTGTCATGAAAATGTCAAGGGAAAACAATGAAGGTCTGTATTGTGCTGCTGCTGGTGTCTTCCTTTGGCACTTCTTGTGCTTTGTGGTTCTGTTCACGTGGCTGTGACATTCAGAAGGCCTGCAGATGTCTTGCCTGCTAAGCATCTGGAAGTTTTTCCTTAGGAAATCCCAGTGGAGACACTACTGTGAGAAAAAATCATCATTTGACATCTCTTTTTGGATGGCACTTGGTAGGCTTTCCCTCCTAATTATCTGGAGGTGTTAATGATTGGGGTGGCAGTTGCTTTCTGTGCTCAGGACTTGTGAGATGTTCTTGCTGGTGGGTGTGCTCCTGATTGTCATCTCACAGCAGCCAGCACACTGCTGGCAAAACCTGAGGGAAACCTGAGGGAAACCTGGCACATAGTTTCTCATCCCTAATGGCAGCAGCTGGAATTAACCTTCTCTGCTAATTAGCTAAGGCCCAAATGAGCTGCAGGTTGTAAGAGCCTGGAGAAGGCAGCTGGGGTGGGATGAGTGTCAGGAGCTCCCACAAAGCTGCTTGTGGCTGGGATTTCTCCTCTCTGCTGATGCTCATCTCGTGGAGGCTTTGTGCTGCTGGAGCTTTTGCTGGTAGGTGCAAGCTTTTATTCCTAGGAACCCAAAAAGCTTCCCTGGCTGTGTGACCCTGTAGTGAGAGGTGTTTGGAGAGCTTTGCTGCTGTGGGGAGGAACTGGCTTGGGCTGGGAGGTTGCCTTTGGAAGTTCTTGCCTTTGCCATGCAATGTTCTCTGAGCTCTTTGCCCAGGGAGCCTTAGGGAGGTAGGAGGAGAAGTTGTGGTTGTGTGAGAGCTGAAGTAGCCACAGGACAGGCAGGATGTATCCTTCTGGACTGGCTATAGGAGCCTGATGGAAAGTGGTATGTCAGGAGCTAGTGTGCTGCTATCTCCAGCCTGCTGCTGCTGTGGCATCCTGTCTCACCTTCACTGGTACAGCTCTTGGTGCTCATCCCAAGCCCCTAACCCAGCTCCTTGGAGAAGAAAGCTTGAACACGAGCCAGTTCTCCTACTGGAAATGGTATTTAATGTAAGAAGTCTCATCTTGCTGCCACACAGAAGGCCAGAGTGCTGCTGGAGGAGCTGGTGCCCACCTTGGATGGGCAGGCTGGTCCTAGGTGTGGGAGAGGAGTTGCTCAAGGAGGAAGGGATGAGAGTCTGGGACCCTTCACACCTAAGCTCTCATGCCCCACTACTTTAGAAGTTAGGCTCTGGCTGTCATGCTGTGAGCTCTTTCTCCCCAAGAGGTGCTCCTCAGAGGCTGGTGGCCAGGAGTGGTTCAGAACTGTGCAGCTTTGCTTCCTTTCCATCTGAAGAGAGAGAGCAAGAGGCTAATTCCATTTTACAGTCATCTTTGCAGCAATATAGTTTGTGTGTTGCTCCTGACCTCCTGTAACAAGGTTAAACCACAAGCATCCCCTTGAGAAGCTGCTATTCATCTTTTATAGGTGAAGATTTTCAGGCCTAGAGAGGGGATAAACCTAATATGGTGTTTAATGGAAAAAAATTATGACACCAATAACACATCTGTGTCTGTGATTTCACAGGTTTTCCTTCTGTGTGTTTCTATATGTATATATCTATAATTTAATATCAGCCCCAGGGTTGTGGTCTCACATGTCATCAGCTTGCAGGAAACTGGATCCTGGCACTAAGTATCAGATGAGTTGCTAATGTTTGGGGGGAAAAAAAGCACAAAAACATGCTTTGGGTCTCTGTTTTATGGCTGTTCTTGAAGGCAGAATTTGTGATTGTAACCTGATGCTTGCCTCCCCAACATGTTCTCATTATTGTCTGGATAATTGAAAGTCCAGGCAAATTTGGGATGTTAGGAGATCTTGCAGATGAAGGGCTGGGTGCTCAGCACAGCTGAACCTTGAGCTGCTTCAAATTAAGGCTGAACAGGCTGCACCATCTTAGGCTTCAAGGTGCTGCTATTGCCCAGCACTCCAGGCACAGGTTGGGTAAGCAGCAGGGAGTTGTTTTCCTCCAGGCTGTCACTTCCCAGCTCTCCAACTGCTGCCTCATGGACTTCTCAGACTTCTTTTTGCACCAATTGGGAGTGAGCTACTCACACAAATGAGATATTATTCCTTTATGGTGTAAGGAAAGGGAGATTCCCAATGTGGGGAAAGCCTTTTGGTTGTATGCAAGTGTACCTATGGAAAGAAGATGCTAGATCTTCACAGGCCTGTGAAAGGAAAGGTCATAGCCAGCCCGTTCTGGTGGGATTTCTGCTTGGTTTTTGTTTGTTTATCCCAATAGGATGCTCCTGCCTCAATCTGTAGGATCCAAGACTCAAACCCCAGCCCAGAACCGTGGTTTCTTAGTGGCATTTGATTTGGTTTGCTGACAGTCCTCAGGGTTGGGAGGACAGATGATGGGGACCTAAGGCCAAAGGTGGTCCTCTGTGCCAGGGAGGCATCCTGGCAGGGGCACCCCCTGCCCTAGCCCAGGCCTATTCCTGTTCCATGGGGAAACACATGATGGAACTGCCCAGGATGTATGGATCTAGCAGTTCCCTCACCACTCTAACTCCAGAGCTGACACACAGCAAAAGGTAAATGAGGTTTGGGAGTTAATCCCTATTGAGGGGCATAACTGGGAAATGAAAGCAAACCAAAACTTTGGGTAGCTTTGGACAACACCCTGGGACTTTTCCTGCCAGATTCCTGACTCCTTTAAGAAGATGCACATGTGTCTGACACAAAGCCAGGACCTGCTCATCCATTCACCTTCACACACAACTCCAGCATAGTGTTCAGCCTCTGGCTGATGTGGGAGCAAACTTTGCTTATTGCTAACCCATGGCTTGGCTAGAAAAGCCTTTGGACAATGAGGAAAAGCTAACCTCATGTTTGAGTTCTGCAAGGAACTAATTACTTGCCTGGGCTCTCCCCACAGACCAGCTTGTGCCTCCAGAAATCCCCCAGCAGCAGGCACCCCTGGAAGTGCTCCCTGTGCATCTCTGAATCAGCTGCTTTATGTGCATCTCAGCTTGCCTGGGCAAGATTCATGGCTCAGGCTGCCCTAAGTATTTTTGTTATGAATAGGAACCCTTAAACATTTCCTTCTCATTTAATTTATCAACTATTTTTTCAGGCTTTCAACACTGGGTACAAGCTTAGAAATCATGGGAGGCAGGGTCTGTCCCTGAGAAAAAAGCCTGAAGCTGCTAAAGCATCCAGTGGGGAGGAGAGGAGCAAGGGGAATACGTTAGCCACTGACAAGATGGGATGATTTTGGGTGTTGTGCAGCTGCTCTGTGGCATCCTGGTGTGTGTGAGCATTGCCTTGGCTCTGGGCTGGAATATGCAGGAGTGTCCCATGGGATGTGGACAGCTCACTGCTCCCTGCTAGCATGGCTCAGCAGGGTCACTGTAGCCACAGAGATGCAACTCAGGACTTCCACTCCTCCAAGGCCCTTGTTGATTAAGTATTAGTGATTTACACTCACATCAGTGGTTTTTGGGTTGGTTTGTTTGGGTTTGGGGTGTTTTTCCCCCTCCATGTGGGCTAGGACAGTTTCAGCTGTGTTTTGAGTTAAGGATTCAAACAGATCTGCTCAGCTGACAAGGAAACAGAGCAGAAAACACTGACTTCCTCCCAGCCAGGTATCCCAACAAGAAACCTCTGGAGCTTTCACTTAGCAATGGGTTGTGGATTTACAGGCAGCAATCTGGATTCCCAGGGCTTTTCCTATAGTCAGTGACAATTGTCCAGCTGTGGAGCAGCTCTCCTCCTGCTTGGTGAGCTCCTCATCCTGCTTGGTGTTCACAAGTCAGTTCCTGTGCTTCTGGGATGCTCCAGCAGCATCTCTTTCCAGCTGAGTGCTGGCAGTGAGGTGCTCAGAGGAGCTGCTGCAGCTGATCTGCTTCTGGGATGCTCCAGCAGCATCTCTTGCAGCTGAGTGCTGGCAGGGAGGTGCTCAGAGGAGCTGCTGCAGCTGATCTGCTTCTGGGATGCTCCAGCAGCATCTCTTGCAGCTGAGTGCTGGCAGGGAGGTGCTCAGAGGAGCTGCTGCAGCTGAACCTTGGGCTTATCACCTCCAGGGGTGCTTTGCTTTCCTCTGAGTGAGGAGGAGAACATTTTTCACCCAGTGTGTTCCAAACCAGCCAGGGAGGCTGAGGACAAACCTCTACAGTTTCATTTAATCTGATGCTGGAACTCTGAGAGCTTTGCCTGGGTTAGCTGAGATGGAGAATGTTAACCACTAAATCAGGCAGAGGAATGTATCATTCATTTCATGCCATTGCAGGGTTTAGTACAATAAGATCATTATTGCCTTGAGAGATCCTCCAGGTCATTAATTTAAATTAAGAAGGCCTTCAAACAGGATATCATGCACAGCTCCTTCCAGGGATTTTTTTTAGAGCTTAAATAAGCTCAGGAAATGCTTCCTGCCAGATAGTATTTTGGCCATGCAAGCAGACTAATACCTGAGTGTTCACACCTGGCAGGGGAGGCAGATGCACTCTCAATTCTGCTAGTTACTCTTGCTGCTGCCAGAGGACCTAAACTCCTAACTGAGTTGCTCTTCACTATTCCTTGGGGGTTTTTTTGCACTGCTGAGGTGTAGTTTGCTGCTTGGCTAACTGGAGTCAGGCTGAGGATGACTGTGAGCTCCTCAAGGAGTGGATACTAGCTGTGCAAGGCCATGGTGGGGAAGCTGACAGCAGCACCAGGGGGAAAGATGCTAAGGGTGAGGGAAGGGATGTGCTGGGGGGAACTGGGCATGGAGGTGGCAAAATGCCCTAAGCACTTGAGGATGCAGAAAGCATTCCAGGGTGAGCATGGGGTTGGTGTGAAGGCAATCTGAAAGTCAGGGCTTTGGCTTGCTCTGGGGAGGGGTGGAAATATTGCTAGGAAGGCTATCAGTAGGAATAAATCCTTTGCCAAAATGAGTTGGAGTGATAGAAGTTAAAGGAAGAAAAAAAACAAAACCAAGCCAACTGGTCCCAAAACTTAGTGTACCACTCTGCTGCAAGGATCAGCAGGGAAGACTCAGCAACACTGACATGAGCTCCAAGTGGAGAATGATGCTGGGTCTAGATCCAGCTGATGGGTTTTTTCCTTTCCAGCCTGGAGCTGCCCCAGTCCTCCCTGTTGTCTTCCCTTTTTCTTGGCTAAAGGGGGGGGGGG